>OY992776.1:16455970-16778470 GCA_963921325.1 Logfia minima
CCAACCACCGTCCATGGCGGTACTTCAAATCCTTCCGTCACCACCATCTCTTCATTCCACAATCTCCTTCCGTTCTTTTCCCAAATTCCATATCCCTAAAGCATCTGTCAACGGCGACCACACCGTCTCCTCACCACCGCCACCCAAACCCGCTCGCCGTGGCCGGAAAAAATCCACCACCACAGCTCCACCAACCAAACCTCAATCAGAAAACTTCGAACCTATTTCAGACGAAATGGAAGATTTTGACGATGGAATTGAGTTCCCATACGACGATCCACCTCTAGTTTGCTGTTTCGGAGCTGCACAGAAAGAATTTTTACCAACAGTTAGGGTTTCAGATCAGCAAAGGCATCCAGACATGTATTCAGAATGGAAAGAATTGCAATGGGACCCACCGGAGTTTGCAAGGTCACCAGGTGGACCGCCATCAAACGTTGCAATAGCACACGTACGTCTCGGTGGCCAGGCCGCATTTATAGGGAAAGTAGGGGATGATGATTTTGGTCAGGAATTGGTGTTGATGATGAATAAGGAAAATGTGCAAACTAGAGGTGTGAAAATTGACGGTAATGGGAAAACAGGCTGTGCTTATATGAAGATTAAGTTTGATGGTAAGGGGAAAATGACTGCTGAGAAGGTTAAAGATTCTGCTGAGGATTCGTTGTTGAGTTCTGAATTGAATCTTTCGGTGCTTAAAGAGGTAACTTTTAGCGGTTTCCATATACAAATCTCTGTCATAAATGTATATGTATGTGCCTTTACTGTATTTGTTGATCGTATAAAATGTAGGTTCTGGTTTAGGTTTGGTCTAAATGCCACTGTCTACAAATTTTCAATGATCTTCAAATCTTCAATGACAACCCTTTCGACTATGTGAGAAAATGAACACTTGGCATTATCTTTCTAAAGAATTTCTACGCACAATCTTTCATGTATTTAAACATGAAATGCGTTGGAAAACACTGCTATAAGCAGATATTGATTACCAAACAGGAAAGCAAGCGCAAGTGCAAGTGCAAGTGTATCCACATTGCTTAATGCTCTGATCAGTCTGTTGAAGCTAACTGAGCAATAAAATCTCTTCAATAAGACATTCTAAGTGCAACAGGATATAATTTTTAAGCTTAGGATCGTTTGAAGACAAATATCCTATGCTCATATTGGCCCTAGAGAGTCGAGTCGACCTAATTATGCTAGGACTAGAAATTTATAGGATTACCAACTTCATTTGGGTTCAATTACTTTTGGGGATGACTAACTTTAGCATTTTATTGATTCATATCTACAGTTACGAGTAAAGGATTTGAAACATCAGCCCCTTTTTGTTTAGAAAACTTGATCGTTGAACACCAATTGAGAAATTTTGATTAGCTTCCAGTCTCCCAAAGACGCTGACTTTGGTAATTGGTGATAATGAAAGAAGTAGGGGATGTAGATGATATATAGTGTTAGGCCTTTTTAGTTAGCCTAGTAATCGGTTTACAGCTACTATGCTGCGTTAAGAGAGAAACGGAATGTGGGGTGTCAACATTAGTGTTTTCAGTTATCGAAGTGATGCATCTTAAACTCTTTCACTCTGTATATTTGTTCTGACCAGTTTAGGATAAAAGCTAATAGAATCTCATTGGTCAGTATGCTTCTAAATTCTAATGTTGTTTATTGATGTCAATAGTTTTTGTTGATTATATTAGTCAAATCTCAGTTGATGTTGGGTGTTAGTTGATGTCAATATAGACGATAATAAATAAATGCAGGTGTTTCATATATACATGTTGATGCTTTTATTGTTGTTGTTTGTTGATGTTAATAGTTTACCACTTCTGTCAGCATTTTAAAGACACTAGTTTTGAGTATTTGACTTTTGAGTGTCAAAATGTTTGACAAAATAGACCCTTTTTTCTTCAACATTTAGCTATACCCTCTCATGAGGTGGATATAGAATTGTTGCAGCAATCTGAACTTGTGTGATACAAAGATCCAGCCATATTGATAAAGCCCATTTTCTTTTATATAATATGTGCAGGCAAGAATATTCCACTTCAATTCAGAAGTCCTTACGTCTGACTCAATGAAATCCACCTTATTTAAAGCAATCTCCTGGTCTAAAAAATTCGGCAGCCTTATATTCTTCGACATGAATCTTCCTTTGCCACTGTGGAAGTCTCACCACGAAACAAGGCAAGTGATACAAAACGCATGGGAACAGGCTGACATCATTGAAGTTAGCAAACAAGAACTTGAGTTTCTCTTAGATGAACACTACCATGAAAGAAGAAGAAACTACGAGCCTCAGTACTATGCAGAATCTCACGATGAAACAAAAGAAAATGGGAAAGATTATTATCACTACACACGTGAAGAAATTGCCCCATTGTGGCATGATAAGTTAAAGTTTCTATTTGTGACAGATGGAACACTTCGGCTTCATTATTATTCTCCATTGTTTGATGGTGTTGTGGTGGGGACAGAGGACGTGTTGATCACACCGTTTACTTGTGATAGAACGGGTTCAGGTGATGCAGTTGTTGCTGGTATTATGAGAAAGTTGACCATTTATCCGGAAATGTTTGAGAATCAAGATGTTCTGGATAGGCAGCTTCGGTTTGCTATTGCAGCTGGAATTATATCCCAGTGGACAATTGGGGCGGTGAGAGGTTTTCCTACAGAAAGTGCTACTCAAAATTTGAAAGAACAGGTGTATGTACCTTCAATGTGGTAGCATCTTATGCTAAAGATTTTGTTAAGGTAATAGCTTCCTAGTTCAATCAACAACCGAGAAAACCTGACAGACCGCTTTTGTTTTGATCAATACAATTCGGTTGGTTGATTCGTTTCGGTTAGTTTAGGTTTTTTGTGCATGATCATTGTTTCCGAATTAGAAATAGAGAATGCGGTGTCTTATAATGCTTTTACTTGATATTTACATGTAACAAAAATGTATAACAATAGTCTAATGTGATAATATAGTTATCTCTGCATTCTCCATTGTTCGATGGTGTTGTGGTGGGGACAGAGGACGTGTCGATCACACCGTTTACTTGTGATAGAACGGGTTCAGGTGATAGAACGGGTTCACACCGTTTAATCAAACAAAGATTTAAATATCTATAATAAATATAACTAGTTTAAGACCCGTAAACTTTGCGGGATTTCACATTGATTTATATTTTAGGAATTCAATATTTGTTTTTGTACTTGTGGGATGCCATGGTGTAGTTTGATGATAATTTATTTGTAGATATCGATGATTGGATATTTAGATGACTTGCTATTTAACATATATGAAATTTCCATGTGTTGCTTGTTTGTAACTGAGTAAATATTTTAAAGTACTTTAACATAACGTAATTGAGCCTCCTATGAAAGTGAAATACAATGATTTAAAAACCTGAAAATATAAATGTAGTAAAGGATTCCTATATCATAAGTTGCGCTTGTCAATTATACATGTTTCCATTTACTATTCTTGCTGTCGAGCAATCCAAAGTGTGCTCGTTGCACGGATGTCAGAGAAGTAGTTATGTATTTGAATGAGTGCGTGAGCTGATTGTCTAGGGTATTTCGATGTAGGACGCGTTTTTTCTAATATGATATTACCCAAAGTAAGAACTTGTGAACTCGGTTACATTAGCACAAAGAAAAATGCATTTGAGTGTAGATCACTTTTAAGTACCTTCTGATCTGATGATTCCTCGTTTTCACTTTGAAGCAATCTTGTAGAAAAAAGGGAGTCACGGTTTTCAACATTGTTAGTTGGTGTCTTCTTATTTGATGCTTTGACTGAAGGTTGGATAGGAGATTGGCCTGCTGTGATAAAATGAATAAACATCATTGAATATTTTAGCGTTATTTGACACCTAAGCAGACGTTAATACACATAAGTAGCTACTTGACCAATGTATAATCTAGTGAAGTTCCGTTGTTGCATATGCCATTGGTTTAGTTTGTGACTAAAAGGTTGTGATTAGAACTTGATGAATAAGAACCTATAGGCATAAAGTTGTAATTAGTTTATAGTATATGACCATTCCGTGTTTATATAACATAAATATGAAGTTAGAGTTCATGGCACGGCAAATATCATGTTTGTTCTAAGTCAATATAGTGGAATCATTTCACTACTACCTAGATGAATTTATAGATCGCGTTTTAAGCGATTGAAGTTGGCCGTTCTATTTAATATTATTTAGATCCATACATGAACACCTTTTAAAGCGGTTTTTATGAAACCGATGCATAAAATGTTATTTGCATCGGTTCCCCACAACCGCGACAACCTAGTCTCATTTTTACGATCGCTAATTAAACTACCGATCCCTTTAATGTTTTTTAGATTGGTTATTCAATAGCTGATCAATATAACTTTTGCAATTTAATTTTTAGATACTTATTGTCGTCCGACGTATATTAAATCTAACAAATAACAAATACTTACTTACACAAACCTTAAATCCTTATGTGGAATGTAACCTGTTCGATTGTGCATATACTGTAAGTTCCCTCTAGCAGGACAAAAGTAGGGAAACCACATGAAAATAATAAACATAGTTACAGGCTATCTCGGTTTCTTTCATCTCCCACATACACAAAATCAATCCAAATAGTGAAACCACAAGAAATAAGGGCTTTGGGTTTCTCAAAATCACGCACAAAGGCACAAAATCAGTATTGCCTTTCTGGGTTTATACAAATCGCGCTGACACACACATGTTGCGTAGTAGTTAGTATAAGTGGAAAGTAGAATTTTAGATAAATAAAAGTGCTGAACAAACCAGAGTTTGTAATGTCACCAAGTTGCTTCCTACAGAGCCTGATATTGCTTTGTTCTTCATGTTTTCCTGCTGCTTTTGGTGCAAAACGACTTCCTGGAGTTATATAAAGTTCGTTTCAAATAAATTAGTATAAGAAGATCCGTTTTTGCTTACACACACTGTAAAGTTGACCATTAATATACATAACTATTTTGTTACCGGAGTTTTGATGAAAAGGTTGAATGGACTCAGACAATTCAGAATTCATGATTGAAGGAGTGTTTTCGAGATGAATATCGGTACTGGTTTTCCTCGGGCTGTTGGGATGACTTGGATCGTGTAAACTTGACATGTTAATTTCTTGAAGAATGCCCGTATGGTTCAAGATTGTTGCAAGTAATTGAGTTGAGATCAAATTGGATTTGCGTGTTTGGGTGCATGCTGATGTAATTATCAATTGTTTTTAATTTAAATTTTGAAATGTATAAATTTGAAATAACCTAAAAAACAGCAGACATATATGAACAACACGTGTACCACTCCAATTTTTGACTTTAGCTAGCTGTATGAACAACACGATTGGGTCTGTTAACACTTGTTGTTTCTCAATAAATTCGCTGAGTTTTGCAGCGAACTTACCCCATAAGGCACAATTTAGAAGCTGACCAATGCAAGATTGTGACATAAATTTCAATATTATAATTAGACGATTTATTATGAAATACTACAAATACAAGTAAATCTCCATCATATGTTTTAGTTGATTTTGTATGCTTACCCAATATCACGCAAGACAAAAGTTAGCACTTTCTGTTGTTTCTCGTTCTCAATCTTGATCCGCATGTCTCCCGTAGAAATCAACTGACCTACTACATCTGTAAGATTCACATTATTTATATGGTCACTTTTAACATATAAAATAGTTGTATTGTGCATATAATAAAGTAGGATGGTTATTTGATAAAAATACCAAAAGCCACATCTGCATTATGTGTCCCATTAATTATATTCTCATAAGGGACGAATGTGAAGCCATCATGAATTTGTTCAAAAGCTGGAACTGTACGCACTTTGGTGGACCTGTAGAAATTGACCTTATAATGGTGGTCAACCATTAGATACTTTCCATAGTATGTTCCAACACCAAAATTGCTAAGCTCACAAAAATCCCCCTCCTTGATTGAGTCATCAAATTCACGGAGCAGGTTCTTTTTGACTGATGCATGTATTTTGTTACCCTATATACAAATAATGCATAAATATATATAGAAACGCAAAAGCATAATGTACTAATGTTTTGAATAGTTAAACAATAACACATAGATATCCCAATTCTCACTGTTAGTTTATGAGAAAATGTAAGAATATCCCGACTGGTCATCCCATATGACAGAACATCTGTTGGTGTCAGTAGGATATATTGTACATTGGGTTCATACCTGCTGATCGACAAGTATCATTTCCTTGCTAGCTACTTGACTGGGGCTATTTTTGTAGCTCTGTTCCCAAACGTGATGCACCTTTACACAAATCACCCAGTCATCCCTTTCATCATATAGTTCAGATAGCGGAGTGTAAATGGGTTGATCAGCCATCTGTTATTAAATAAGTTTAAAAAATAGAATTTTTGGGGTAGAGAATATGGTCGAATTTAGTGGTGTGGTTATGAGGAGATTCTAATACTATTTATAACCATTCACGATACATAGTTCAAATTTGAACTGAGAAGTATTGGAATCGTGATAAAAACAATGTTTCCTTATTTACAGGGTGTATAGTTGATGATTCTGTAACTGGTTTACTGAGCTTCTCCATATTTACAGGGGTTATTGTTTTTAACTTATCGTTTCAGCTGATTTTAATGGAAAATATATAAAAAAAAAAAAAAAAAAAAAAAAAAAAAAAAAGAAGCTTGATATATCAGGCTGTATGCATTTAACCCTATATTGGGACTGAGATGACCCGTACAACTTTAAGTGGACTAAGTCCACTTTTAGGTAATTTTAACACAACCCAATAAATTAGTTACAGATAAATTATATTAGACAAGTTAAATTATATTAGATAGGTTACAATAATTTGGGCCTGAGATGGCCGGTACAATTTTAAGTGGACTCATTTAACTTTTAGGTAATTTTAACATAGCCCAATAAATCAGTTACAGATGAACTTTAATACACAAATCAGCCCATTATTAGTAAAGACCAAATTTCCAAAAACAGTATACACACCATAACCGTTGAATATTGTAGTGATACTGTACCTGATGTTGCTTGCCGAGAGGTAACGAATTTGTATTTTCACGTGGTGACGATGGAAGAATATCAACATCATGATCCTTATGAAGGTCGATAAGAGGGGGTAACACACTGTTCTTGGATGTAGATGTTTGTATACCGAAACATTCACTTTAGTAACACACTGTCACTATAATACACTCGATACAGACACCTTCAGATCATCCACTTTAGTAACCGACCTGTAAAAATGAATAATCAGTATGGGTATCACTCTAACAAAATTCATATAAGAAACGAATCACAAAACGCATTTAAGAAAAGCTCCCAATGATAGCTGCATCAGCAAACCATATCATATATATATATATATGGTATATCATAACATAGAAAACGTCATAAATCCAAAATCACCAAATCGGACATTATGAAATCAAAATCTACAATCAAACACTTACCCATTGGCTTATGAAACTAAAAAAAATTTACCTGTCAAAATTCAAAGTAAAATAAAATAAGTGGTGCCAATTAACTAAGGTGATAAACTTCTCATAATGGCGTTAACAGGTTCGTTAAACACCATCCATGTTTGTGCTTCATCAACCTCATCAGCAAATTGCTACAACTCCTAAAAATCTTATTCTTGTGTCTTTCAAGACTAACCTAATAATCTGACTTTCTACTTCCATTCGATTTCATCTCTCTTGTTACTCTCGGGAGGCAATCTATCCTTTCCAAAAAGAAAAGAAAATTACTTGTCATTTCTTGATTTGCAATAGGATTCACTTCATAATTGACTCTCATCAAAGCTCTCATATTACTTCAGTCCAAGTAGTTTCGAACATTCAATCTATTATTATCTCACAATCAATCCAACTTTGAATTGGTTGACATATATCGAATCCAAAATAAGGAAACCCCAAATCCGAATTATTGATTGCAAGAGTTTATCTTGCGTAAGATCTACATATATATATCTTGCAATCAAACCATAAATTCGAACATTGAATCTATTATTCTCTCGAAATCAATCAAACTTTGAAGTGGCTGACATACTAACTAATTATACATAAAATTGGCGCATCTGAGATCGAATAGAAACATGAATCAGAGAGATGAATCTACTCCATAAGCCGTCGTATGATGAATTGAAGCAGAGAATAATTTTTTGATTTTTGAATAGGGTTATGATACGAATTGGGTTTTGTTATTTCAAAGGGTGTGATAGTCTTTTGCTGTAGAAGAAATTGGAATAAGTACGCCACTCAGAAAATAAAGGGTCAGATCTTTATGTTTCTCTTTCATCGAAGGGTTGTTATTCTTTTAGGATTTTTCTTTTAATGTATAAAATAGATAGATAGATAGATATGGGATATTTATAAATTTAATCCATTGACCAAGTCTAATTAACAAAGTAATCCTTTGACCAACACATTTAACAAACTAATCACTTTATTAATTAGACTTGATCAATAAATTAAATTTGTAATTACCTCGTATAAAATTATCATTTAAACACTAGTTTAGGGAATAACTTTTTTAACACGCTGAAATGCTCTGATAACAATATGAACTGCATGTTCCATCTGTATTTTTTTCTCAGTAATTATATTTATTAATATTTTTAATTCCTTTGTATCTTACGTTAACGTACGTGTAAGTAAGATAGTCTAGTATATGTGACGTGGCCTAATGAATTCCACATGACACTTGCTCAAATAAACCACATACCACAAAAAAGCTTCATTCCGCAAACATAAAAACAAACTAAACTCACAAATTTCCTGCCAATATCAATAAAATGGGTATGGTTTTCGGTAAAATCACGGTGGAAACACCAAAATTCGAAGTCATCCACTCAACAACCGACTACGAAATCCGTCAATACCAACCCTCCGTTGCAGCTGAGGTAACCTACGATCCAGCAGACCTCAAAGGAAACAAAGACGGCGGCTTTACAATCCTCGCCAACTACATCGGCGCACTAGGAAATCCACAAAACAAAAAACCTGAAAAAATCGCTATGACGGCGCCGGTAATCACAAAGGCAGCAGCAGAGAAGATAGATATGACTGCGCCGGTGGTGACAAAGGGAAACGACGGCGGAAGGGTGACGATGCAGTTTATATTGCCGGAGAAGTATAAGACGGCGCAGGATGCGCCGGTGCCGGTGGATGAGAGGGTGGTGATAAGGGAAGAGGGGGAAAGGAAGTATGGGGTGGTGGGGTTTAGTGGGGTGGCGACGGAGAAAGTGGTGGCGGAAAAAGTGGAGAAATTGAAGAAGGATTTGGAGAGAGATGGGTTTAAAGTTGCCGGAGAATATGTGTTGGGTAGGTTTAATCCGCCGTGGACGTTGCCGCCGTTTAGGACTAATGAAGTTATGATTCCGGTGGAATGAAAGTGAATGAATCGATTAAACCTGTGTACGTTTTTGTTTAGTAGCATAATATTCCTACTCTAGTATTTGCATCATTCTACTTGTTGAGTTGTTGTTAATTTACTACAGCAGTATTAATACTAATACTAATGAATATTTAATATTAGTGGTCTGAATAATGATTCCCTATGAAAACTGCTACTCAAATGTTGCAAGAATATGTGGTAGCATTTTATCAGATGAGCTGATCAAACTTTAGCTTATGGTTTATTCAAACACCTCCTTAAAATAAACCTTTTGCTAAGATGATAACTTTGAAGTTTAATCGACAATCATTAAAACTCTTTTGCCCGATCAATGTGAATCAGTTGATCGGTTAATCCCGAGTTGGGTTAGTTTGGGTGGGTATTATCACTTTGTAGCAAAACATTTATAATTTGGAAATAGAAAGTTATTAAGCTTTTTTACTTGATTTTTGAATGTTCCATATAACATTTTATAGAAATCCAAAAACCTTCAATTGCTGTTTGGATCCCACTTAGTTTGAGTTGTAATAATAATAATTATAATTATTCAATTGAAAATAGGAAGAAAAACATGACCAAATAAACATATTAATATTTCGATGAATAATAAATAGTAACAAGTGCAACAAATGTGGAAATGATCCATTTTACGCACTGTTACATCTTGAACTGCACCCGCATGTACGATCCAACGCTCGTAAATATATATCACAAACATCGTGCACTTATAATGTAACAGTACGCAAGATCATCACAAACATCGTGCACTTATCATGTAGCAGCAGGCAAGATTCATAGTTTGATTCATTCCACAGGAATCATAACTTCATTGGTCCTAAATGGAGGCAAAGTGATCCAAGGCGGATTATACCTTGCCAACACGTATTCTCCGATGACTTTGAACCCGTCTCTCTGCAAATCCTTCTTCAATTTCTCCACTTTCTCTGTAACCACCTTCTCTGTGGCCACCCCACTAAACGTCACGACCCCACACTTCCTTTCATCCTCTTCCCTTATCACCACCCTCTCATCCACTGGCGTTGGAACCTCTTCTTTCGTTTTAAACTTCTCCGGCAATATAAACTGCATCGTGATCAGCCTGTTTCCTTTCGTTGTTAGCACAGGTGTAGTCATCTCTATCTTCTCTGGTGCTGACTTAGTTAGTACTGGTGTTGTCATTGCGATCTTTTCTGGTTTTGTGTTTTGTGGGGTTCCTAATACACCTATGTAGTTGGCTAAGATTGTGAACCCACCATCTTTGTTTCCTTTGAGGTCGGTTGGATCGTATGTGATCTCGGCTGCAACGGATGGTGGGTATTGTTGGATTTTGTAGTCGGAAGTTGAATGGAGGACTTGGAATCTGGGTGTTTCAACCCTCATTATGCCGAATACCATACCCATGATCAATTCGTTAATTGCTTAATATAATTGGTGGTAAGAAAGAAATGAGCGTTTTGAGTGTTTTATTGGGGTTTTTGAGTGCAACAAACGGTGGGGATTGAACAAGTGTTATGTGGAGTTCAATCAACCACGTCCTCGAAGCCGAACTTTGTTGAACGTTGAATGTTGAAAGGGGGAGACAAAGCCGAACTTTGTTGAACGTTGAATGCCGAGCATGTTTTATATTTCAATATGCTATTTTATACGAGTATAAATTAAATTATTATTAATTTTTATTACGAATTAAGATAAAAAGAATGATACAAAATTGTAACTCTAAAGCGCTTACATTCCAACCAACCAAACAGTCCCCTTATTTTTCTCTTTACCACTTCTCTTAGTACCTCTCATTCCTGAACAACACAAAAACATCAATTTTCCTGAATACAACAACAAACTAAACTAATGAATTCGAATTCAAAGCCTTGTTGAGATTTTGTTACTCAAGAAATTTGTTAAAATGCAGAGAAGAACGGTGACATTGAAATGGGATCATTTAGATGATTTCAACGACAATGATGACGAATTCTTTGAAAGCACCAACCGTCTCTCGGCAGTTGTTCCTCTTGACATGCCTTTACCTGAATTTGACGATGACGACGATGATGACCAAGAATTTAATGACACACGTGTGTCTTTTTCCCAAAACTTGGTTTCAGATTCAATTAAGAAACCTCAAAACGCTAAGATTGTTACACCAGTATCCAACGCACAATATGACATGTGGATGGTTGCACCCGGGTCAATCACTGACCGACGAAGAAAGCTTTTACAAGGCATGGGATTAAATAGCAATAAAGATTTCGCTCGGTTACCTACCACAACTAGCACCAAATTTAACCAAGCGTATACAAAAAGATTGGTTTCGACAAAACCACCTGTTTCTACTTCTCTAGACACAAACATAGCGAACGAAAAAATAAATACAGGTTCATTAGTAAAAGAATCTAAACCTCATTTAGAAGAATCGAAAAAGGAGGAGCAGAACCAATCTAAACCTCAGCTGCAAGCTGAGGTTCAGACTCAGGCGAAAGCTAAGCCTCAGACTAAACCCGAGCTAGAGCAGCAGCCTCAACCTAAACAAGAACCTGAAGTTGAACCTGAACCTGAACCACAACTTCAGGATCAGGCTTATGCTTCTGCCTTGCCTTTATTGCTAGTTCGCTCGAGATCTGATAGTGACATAGAAACAAGTTCATATCACACAAAACAACGGAAACAGGATATGATTGGATCTATATCAAAGCAACGTCTTACTAGAACATCATCCGAGTTGATAACACCGTCTGTTGGCTTATCATGTCAGTATGCCAACATACTCAGAGTTTCCAACCCCAATACCAAGAAACCAAATAAGTCATCGGCAAACAATGCCAACAATGCTAACTCGAACGCACAATTGGATTCTTTCTTCTTGATCAAGAATCTAGATACTGGTAAGGAGTTTGTAGTTAAAGAGTTTAATGATGAAGGTATGTGGAATAAAGTGAGTGATTTACAAACTGGGAAGCAACTCACAATGGATGAATTTGAGAAGACCGTTGGGCATTCGCCTGTAGTGAAGGAACTAATGCGTAGAAAAAGCTGCAAGAAAAATGTTAACAGAAAATTGGCCATGACCAACTCTTATGTTAGCAAGAGTTTTAGATATAGTAAGAAGAAAGGGGCTGCAATTTTAAAAAACATAAAGGGTTCAATGAGCGGATCAAAATCAGATAAAGAAAAGGATGACACTGTAACGACGTCATCTTCTCAACCCAGTGCAGATCAAAAAACAAACGGAGATAACAAAACTATTGGAGATCAGAAACCCAATGGAGAACAGAAAAGCAATGAAGAACAGAAAACTTCTAATGACAAGAACACGAATTCAGAATGGGTGAAAGCTAAAGCTCATGGAAAACCGTTAAAAGAATTCTCAGCATTGAATGTATGTCAGGAAATCCAGGCTCACGATGGATCAATTTGGACCATGAGGTTTAGTTTTGACGGTCAATATTTGGCATCCGGTGGTGAAGACAAGGTTATTCATGTTTGGGAAGTGCAAGAATGTGATGTTATGTCAATGCGATCAGGAGACGACAAGGGTTCAGGTACTGTTCCTGATAATAGGCCACTGTTACCCGATAACTCAACCGCGGCCCCTGAAAAGAAAAATAAATCAAAGAACAATAAAAAGAAATCAGGGATTCCTGATTACATTAAGGTGCCCGAAAGTATGTTTGGGTTATCGGAAGAACCCATTTGCACATTCAAAGGCCATCAAGATGATGTCTTGGACCTATCTTGGTCAAGATCTCAGGTCAGTTATCCATTGTGCACCTTCCTTCTTATGTTTCCAATAACTGTATATTGTTAACATAAAATCAAGATCTATGTGATCATGGCAGCTCCTGCTTTCTTCTTCAATGGACAAAACTGTAAGGTTATGGGATGTTGAAACCAAGGACTGTTTGAAACAGTTTGCACACAGTGATTACGGTACATATAAACAACTTCTATTATGATGATGCTCTAATCATTTCAAGGAAGTGTCCTGTTTATCTTATGGGGAAGCATGTTTTGTGGCCAGTGACTTGTATACAGTTCAATCCAACAGATGACAATTACTTTATAAGCGGTTCATTAGATAAAAAGATTAGAATGTGGAGTGTACCAAGTCGAAAAGTAGTGGATTGGAGTGATCTTCATGACATGATAACTGCTGTATGCTATTATCCTGATGGTCAGGTAAATCAGTTCATAGGATTTCAACTAACTATCATGGTTTGAGGGTATTTTGGACTGCTAACTAAATAAGAAGCGACACTTGTGTTGTTTTACGATTGAAGGGTTCCATTGTTGGATTACACAAAGGGAATTGTAAGCCATATAGTACTGCAGGTAAGAATTGCTCTTGTTTCATCTAACTACAGATCAGTCTTTTTCAAATTGTTCATTCAACCAGTTTTTCTTGTTCATTGAAGATTGCAAATTCGAGCAAAAGGATCCAATTGAGTTACATACTAAACCAAAAGCAGAGCCAAAAAAGATAACAGGTTTCCAGGTGACATTAACTTTGATGCTAGATTCATTGTTCTTATCGTTAATTAAACAAATTTGCCCTAATATTGTGACATGCAGTTTTCTCCATCGAACCCATCTGAAATGTTAGTTACTTCTGCTGATTCCCGTGTTAGAATTCTAGATGGACCAGACGTCGTTGATAAACTCATAGGTATCCTCTATCCCTCCTTTTTCATTTCACGTGGAGGTCTCAATTGTGATTCATGATTATAACTGGATTAGTTTAATCTCAAACGGGTCAAGTGGATCTAATACAAGAATACAGCTGAAAATGAACGGCCCAGACGGGTTGAAAGTCGTCTTAAGTGTATTTTAATGCAAACATCCTAAATCGGTTTTCCATTAAGCTATATCTTCTGTAATCGTGTTTAGTGTATTAATCATTTACTGAGAAGTTAATACGATGAGCAAAAAGGCGTTTTGAGTCAACTGACCCGACTCGTTTGACCCTTTACTGAACCCTCTCAACTAACCTAACTTGTCATCTTTGATTTCACACATGACCTCATTCCTGAATGCATAAAGACGTATAGTTTGATTTTACAGGGTACAAAAATACAAGCAGTCAATTTTCAGCTCAATATAGTGCAGATGGGAAGTACATATTTTGTGCCAGTGAAGATTCACAAGTATACATTTGGAAGCATGAAAAACCAAAAAATAGTGGTGGTGCTAAGCCAAAATATGTGACCACTACTTCTTATGAACACTTCCCATGCACAAAGGTTACTGTTGCGCTACCATGGCATGGAAGCAGCAAACTTCAACGGCAAGACAATGAACCACAATCCAAAGTACACTCTAAAAGGTTGGGTCCACTTCCTACGGACAGTAATGAGGAAACCAAGAAATCGAAGTTGCCACCAGTTCCTAAAAAAGGGACAGAAAAAGGTACAAATGACGACTCAGAGCAACCTTCTAATACTGACAAAAGTGTCAGTGAGTCTGGTGATGGCACGTTGCAGTCGGATGGTGGTAACAATGTTGCGGCTGCCGCCAAGGACAATGCACAATCGACAGCGTGGGGGTTGGTGATTGTGACGGCAGGAGTGGGTGGTGAGATTAAGGTTTATCAGAATGTTGGGTTGCCTGTTAAGGTCGGTTATCAAACTAATCTTTTTTAAGACCTCACGTAACTAAAACTTTTGGTTGCCTGTGGCTATTTGGTTCCCTTCATAAATGGAAGTGTGTACATTAGTTTGTGAATATATAGTTTAGGGTACTAGTTTATAGAAGTTTGACAGATTTTATGTGTTTTGAAATGTAATACAAGCACGTATGCATATATACATACATAAAACTTATACATACGGAGATACCTAGAATAAACTTAGAATAAAGGGGAATGGTGACTTTGGTTTACGATGTTTCGAAAGAAAATTGTGTTGGAAAAAGAGAACGGGAGTAGCGTTCTGGACTTTATATATATATATATATATATATTAAATTCAAATAATTTAATAAATTAAAATAAATAAATAAAATAAAATAAATAAATATTATAAGTTATAAAAAATAAATTTATGAAAATAAAAGAATCCAGTCAAATGTCTCTAGAACTCGAATCCGATCTAAATCTCGTTTTCTCAAAATCTTCTCTTTTTCCCTTTCTATTATAACTTTCTCTTGTGCCGACAAGTGATCCGTTGTCATAGCCAAAATTCGAAGTTGTGTTTCAATCCATATCAGTCTTTGGGTTTGAATATGATAATTGTTGTTGAAACATTCTATTGGGGGTGTATGTTGTTTGGGTTGTTCAACATTGTAAATTATAGTGAATTATTCAGTTTTTGAGTTTTTCAAATGTGTGTAGATAAGAATAAATGATTTAATATGTTTAAAACTACATTTGAAGTATGATATTTATAGATTGAAAATAAAATTTAAAAAAAAATCAAACAACCGTTAATTTTTCTTATTTATTTATTTTATTATTATTCTAATGGTTATATAACGATAGAAAAAAAGATGTCCAGACAACTTTGTGGGTTAGATGTTTCAGAACGCTATTTCGAGTAACAGAACATTGTCTGACGCGTTGACGACCTGTATTACGGAATTAGTGGCTTCCTTTTTAGATGAGTTTATTCTCTTTTTCCTGAAAAATGCTGTTTCCATAGATGATACAAGGAATATCTAAAATGGAGTCCGCTCCGTTGAGCTCTTATACATCTCATAGATAACTCATAATAAATAAGAGGATATATGATACTCGAATATAGAAGAGTACTCTAGATTATGTAATGAAAAAAGAAGAGTTAGGGAGCAATCATTAGTTTTATCCAAATGGAATCGGCGTGTAGTGGAATTCCCACTTCATATCCTACAAGTTATGATTACGAAGAATAAATGTACATTCTTTATTATTTAAAAACATATTTAAATTAAATGTACATTCTTTATTTTTTTAAAACATATTTAAATGAATGATTTAATATGATATTTAAATGATATTTTTTAAAAACATATTTAAATTCCCACTTCATTTCCTACAAGTTATGATAAATGTACGTTCGTGAAAAATATAATCAAGAGAATAAAATTAAAAAAAGTAATATAACACAAGTGCGGAGCATACGATGATTCTTTCGTGTTAATTCACCTAATGAAGTATAACATGTTTCCATCCAAGATCTGAAGACTATTTTTGTAACATATTAAAAAAAAAAACATATTTAAATGATATTTTGGTTTGAGACAATAATTATAACTTTATGGATACGTAAACTTGTTTCAACTAATTCTAGAATTGCTAAGAGTCTGCTTTACTTATAAAAATCTCTTAAACGACTTTATATTAAAGTAAATCAGATCATGATTATAATGAAATAGGAAAACAAGTGCAAGTCTAATCCCAGCCGAGTTGTATATGGATGGACTGCTTGCTTGGCAAAGTTGCATATAGTACACTGAACCAGCAATGTTTGGTTCAGTTTGCGGCTCAAGTTTTTTTCCAAGAAACGGTCATTTGCTCCGTCTAGTTGAGTTCAAAACTAGAACCAAACCAATTGTTGTACTAATCAAACTTAAAATACACTATTTTAAGTTAATATTTATAACAGTTTGGTTTCGGTTGCATATTTATTTTTCTGACTTTGGTTCTGTTTGAAACCAAGGTACAACCCTATCCATTACCACAGCTAAAAATACCAGAATGCCCGATCTCAGGAGAAAATTATGTAATTTCCATTGCAGGTCAGGATTTCAGAACCAACCATGCAAATGTCATTTTCAAGCTAACAATCATATATTATTATCCAAACAATACTCAACCCACGTCAAGAAACTACTCTAGAGACACTATTGCATAGCATCAACTCAAAGTATATGCAGTGCAAAAAGTAACTAAAAATACAGATGAATTAGATGACTTCAGCTCTAAGAATGAAAATTAACCGTAACTGGTAAAAATATTAAGTTTCAAATTCAGATTACCTACAATTAGCACACGGGAAAATCATAACAACACTGAAACATGCACTAAATAACTTACTAAAGGCAAAAAGAGAGCCCTAACCTTTTATAAAAGACAACATTTGACATGCATCATCTTCACTAACTTCACGTTGATGGCTAATAAAAGTGACCTTTGCATTTGGGAGATCCACACAAACACTTCTTTTTCTGTGGTCCACTTTTCTCAGACCGTGGAGTTCCATAATTAAATGTTAATTCATGCAACGGGGGAATATGCTTGATGGCATAGAATCCAACATGAAGATATGATTCCTTTTCATTTTCACGCAAAATTGGCTGCCAATACACATTAGGGGAGCAACTATGATTCATAAAACGACCCACATTTCCCTTATTTTTGGCACTGACAATTAGCGGAAACGGAGTCTTAACAGGCTCATCAGCAGGGACAGGCTCCAATGGTTCAAAAGATCGGGCAGCATCAAATATGTAATCATCATCACTATCAGTTGCATTTTCAATCACTTCCCCTGCATACTCACATATAAAAGCTCCAGCCCGAATGGGATCCCATGACCTAAGTCCCCAGCCCTTATTCTTTGTTCTGAACACCTCTAAACGAAGTTTTAGGCCCGTTTGGGAAACTCGGTTTCTACAAGTAGAAGGGCATAAACATGAAGGACCACACTCATGAATCACTGAGTTATGACTCAGAAGAACGCCAGCTGTCGAATATGGAAGATACCCACCATTTTTCACAACACAAGGGCAGTTGGTGGCAGGTTGACATCCATTAGAGCATCTACAGCTTGCAGATTTAGATGAAGCATATGGTTTTGCATAATTTAGACTCGGAGTGTATGTAAAATATGCAGGACCCTTTTCGCTATCCACATCATTTACAAGACAAATTGGTAAATTTTCTGCACCAGAAGTAAGATCGGGCAAAATAACCCCAACCCGTGTAGTAACACCGTCTCTCCACTGCTGAATTGACTTCCACAACATAAATCCTTCGGGTTGACCGGGAACCCTAATCAATTTGTACTTGAAGACATTGCAACCAGACTTCCCTTTCTCGATCCAAGACTCGTGGAGTTTATATATGCCATCGTAAACATATATCTTCCCAGTTTGATGTGTTCCATCTCTAATACCACGAACGACTCTTACCTCATTACCCCGATGCAAACTCTTTTCCAACGCAAGATTACCCCTTTCAAGCTTTTGATCCATCACTGATTTATCATTTCTCTGAACACCACCTTGACCACTATAAATTAGCACATCTCCATCGTCTCCATCATCTTCATATCCTCCAGAAGAAACAATACTAACCGCCACGGGCTCCTCATCACCACTCACCTTAAAACTCAGATAATCGATCCCAGCCATAATTGGAGCATGCAATCCCGCCAAGCACAATTCCATTCGGAAAAAGAAAACGTCACCAATATTGACACCAGGTACTGTACCAATCCGTCTTTTAGTATTGGCCCGAGCTCCTTTATTCATTAGAATTGTACCTGACCTCAAGTCTGCTCTTCTAGATATACCAGGTATAACTCCTCTTGCATCATCAAGCTGCATGATCTTTCTCCTAAGTAAATTATACACCATGACCACACGTTGGACCAAATCATGATCACTATCAGCTTGAAGATGTGTATCGATATCCACAAGATTAAAAGATTTCAAAAGATGATTAACCAATGGATCAATATCAACTTCGGAACTAGATACAGCTGCTACTTGTGGACCCTTAACAACTTTACGGGCTTTACGCTTTCGCTTGATAACATCACTGCCATCGTCTGTATCTATAGTGAATCCGTTCTCATAACCATCATTTTGAACATATACATCATCTTGTACTTCTACTTCACGATTCTTAGAGCCTTTCGGTCTCCCTCTGCGAACATTGTTTTCAACTGAAACCGGTGTCCTAAATGAATTTAAAGGAACCGGCGATGGGATACCATAAGATGTTCCCTGATTCGGATTCTGACTCTGACTCTGATTTTGATTCTGAATTGGTGGTTCTGAAGGAATAGCTGGCTTGGGAGGCTCATTAGGAGCAAAAATAGGGAAAAACTGTGAAGCACCAGGAGGAAACGGACCAGTTGGAGAAACAAATGCAAACGGTAGAGACTGCGGTGTTGCAAAAGAAGCGGCTGGCGAAGGGAAAATCGGAACAAGACATCGTAACGGCTTAACCTCTACTACCCTAGATTTATCAAGTACCTCCTCCGAACTTAAATTGTCTTCCATCAATCTCAATCACACTTCAAATTCTACCACCAAACTAAAATCTCCCAAATAAAACTTAAATTACCAAAAATGCATTCAAATTAACGTAATGGACCACAAATTTGGCTTGAAAATGTCCACCTGAAACATGCAAGTTGAAATCTAGGGTTTAGTGAGCTAAACAGATTTAACCTAGGGAAACACACAGATACAAAAAAAAAAAAAAGCACTAGAAACAAGTTAAAACCCTAGACACGAGCTAACAAATTGAACATAAATAAACGCAAAAGTGAAGATCAAACAACAGAGTACATGTATAGGCATATATATTTAAGAAGATTTAGAATATATAGAAAGATCTGAAATGAATTGGTGATCTGTGGATACTAAATCTAAAGGTGAGTGAGATTTAGAAGTATAGATTATGATAAGGATCTGAAATGAATCGAAGTTACCTCAATCGAAAGAGCTGTGAGGGAGTTCCGGCGTTAAGGAACGTTGCCTGCAAAAGAACGTAATCTAAGGAAGGAAGCGCGCAGCGATCGATTTTACATGTAGGAATTATATGATTTTTGTTTTGGATTTTACTTTTACGCTTTACTTTACTTTGTTTGCTTCAAAACCTAATCCTTCCTATTCCTACTATTTATATTTATATTATATTTATATTTATATTTATATAAAATATAAATATCCAATCCATACACACACACAAGATAACAAATACAAGTCTCTATTCCTTTAAGATTCAAAAATAAACATAAATCATCACTATTAATTTTATTTTTTTTATTCTCATAGTGCATATTAGAATATCATAAACTTGTTTAATAACATTAAGACATTTAATTGAGTATAAAATAGTTAAAATAAATAAATAAATAGAGTATTATGGAGCTTTTCAAAAAGCATGGATATAATAATACTATTTTGACTTTGATGTTTAGGAGTAAAGTAACCTTTATTATTATTACTTGTGAAAATCATGAATGTAAGGTTATATTATATTTAAATATTGATTTAAAACTATGCATGTTAACAACTGATAAGAACTAGTTTTAACAACTCAGTATTTTTTTTCAACAGATAAATACATTACATTAACAGTTTCAAAAACCGAATCAAATGAAAAGGCTGATTACGCCCGGCCCGTTGATACATTTGGGCCTTTGGGCTTAGTCGCTTAAACTATGCTCATATACTTCAAATTTATTGGTGGGTAATCGAAACTCAAGTCCAGTAGCATTATACTTTCTGGGCCCGTTGATTGACATCACCCAAAATAAATTCAATTTTGTAATTAAAAAAGAAGGTGAGTTTGGAAAAAACTGTTTATAGTACGAACTCGTAAATATGTAGGTTGCATAAGCACAATTGTGGGTTGCACGTTCGGGTTTATGGCTGAGGACGTGAGCTCGTGGCCGGAAAGCAGGCAGACTAATTTGAACCCACAACTTGCAAATTTACTAGTTGTCAGTGGTAGTTTGTTTTATATTAATGGCCTTATTTTTATTCGTTTTCGGTAAAAGATTTTGAGATATTTGAAAATTTACAAAACCCGTAAGCCATAATCTGCGATTGGATAAGTTTTCCTTAGATTTTTTGAATTTTTCATATTTTTTTCAGATAACCTTATCTCAAAAGAACAATTTGGATAAGAATTTATTGGATTTTCTATAATTTATTGGATATAATTATTCTTTTTAAAACGATTTCATTTTATAAGTTGTTTTTCACAACAACAAAAAAAAAAAAAAAAAAAAATCTCACTTACTATAAAAACACTCTGACTTACTCTTTACCGAACTTCTATTATATTTCAAATTCGTATAATATTGAATTGGGATTTTGTTGAAGATCTGCAAGGTATGAAAGTTCAAATTATTTGTTGTAATAATTATTTTGATTTCTTAAGCAAAATGAGTCAAGTAAATGATAAGTTTAAGGTTTATGTTTGTTCCAGAAGTCGTTTTGAATATATTAACAAATGCGAATGTATACGCCAATAGATTGCACAATAATTATTCTAAAATTTCTTGTTGCTTCAGAAAAGTCAATTTCATACAAAACTATATATTTAAAATAGTTTTAACAAAATCGGAATTAGTACTTGACAGTGATATTCGTATGAAATATACGGTGGTTCATTTTGTTATAGATATAACCGATGACGTTGATGATCTTGAGAAATTTTTGACTCATGCAATTAATAATGTTCCGATATAATTATACGTTGTTGATAGTATAAGAAATGTTTCGGGTATGGGTAGCATTCAACCTAGCAATAGTGGTAGTAGTTTTCTCCAACAATTTCAACAACTATAAAGCCATGAATACAACCAACCACCTCGAAATTAACAATACCAAACGAATCATCAATAACAATTTCGATCTCATTATTCAGCATCATGTTATTCATCATTTCTAAAATATCATTATTATGTCATTCAACAATACCCACTATATATCTCACATGAAAAACCTAAACACACAATTAAGATAGATGTAAAAACCAAAACACACAATTAAGATAGATGAAGTTGCAACTAGTCGGCTATTGACCCGCCATCCAAAATTGAAATGCGAAAGGGTATATGTAACCTAAAATTATAAATATAATTTCCAATTTACTAGTGAAGTATATTAAAATATATACTGGTAATTAAATTAAATATCTATATATAATACAAATACTTAACAAAAAAAAGTGACAACTAGAGTATGGATGGCTTTTTGTTTTGGATGGATTTCAATTAATTCTCCAACTTGTATTATGAATCTTTTGGCAATTCAAGATCAAAATCTTATGACATTAGTTGTTTGTATGTATAAAGACAAATATATATGTGATTAATAAACTAATTTGTAAAGCTGCAAACTGAAATGAAGACACAATATTTAGCCTGATTCCAAAAAGCAACCATGTTACCTCTTTCCCTATAACTCAAACTATCATAATTAAGATAATCTCAGTTAGAATATAACCATCAGAGTGACAGAACCCTAGCTATCATGTTTCGCTAAATGCTTTGTCTATGCACAATATACATACTATATTTTAATAAATTTGAGACCTTTATATTAAAAACATACATCATCCGTCCGTCGTCTTCATTTAATAAACTAACAAGCTTTTTTGGTTTATTATTGTTAGAAATGAACAGTTATTTTGACACAATATTTAATAATGAAAATATCTTTATATTTTAATTGATGAGATGAAAATTAAACAGTATCTTATCTTTTTTCTGTTGGAAGTAATATCATGGTTAATTACCGGTTAGCATGGGATCGATCTGATTGTAATTTTAGGATGATGAAGTTATTCTGGAAAAAGATCCAGGTTTTCATCAACATGTTTCTAGGGTTTATCTGTAGTTTTCATTTGTCCACATATCACTAATTTCAGGCGCAATGATTTTTATTATATATCTAGCTAGTATAGGTATATGCAAAACGATACGTACGTTTATCTTATCGTCTTCCATCAAATGTGTGCGTTAAGATATTTCAGATCGTAACATTACTATGACTATTACTATTTCTATTAGTTACTTTAGTTATACATGATCATGAGTAAGTATAATTGTAATTCTTAATCTATTAAGACATAATTAGTACTCATTATTTACCATCTTAATAACTTGATCAATCACCAACGCAACATTTATAGGTCTACCATCAAAATATATGAAATAACGTGATGGCCCCATCTTATTTACATCTGTGACTACGTGTTTTTTGTCCTTCCATTATTCTTTTCTGACTATGTATTATTGTTATTATTATATTAATTCTCAGTTAGGTAAGTACGCATATACTCCCTACGAATATGACAACGAAAAATACACAAGTTAGAGTAAGAAGTAGAGGAACGAGGCAAAAAATGGATTCATTCTATGTAACTTACTTTTTTAGTTTAATTAATTATTTTTTCGTTTCAAATTTATTGTTCACAAATAAAATATGTAGTTGAAGAAAAATATAATCATTATACTTTATTTTTCGATTAGATGACTAATTTTTTATACACATTTTTATGTTATAGATATATATCAGAGACAATAAAAAAATTTACATAATTTTTGAAAGTAAACAATAAAATCGAAACATTAAAAAAAAATAAAAAAAAATAGACTATAAACTCATAACGGAGAGAGATCATTTTATTATGTGAGGTACCAGAGAAAATTGTGTCAGTGTTGAAGTGAAGCAAAAACGCAAAAAAGTTGCTACACAAAAACAGCCGAGCATTCAACACCCACAACCTCATCACCTTCAACAACTTAACATTAATGCTATCTCTTAATTAACTAATTTTAATTGTCATTAAAATGATATAGTAATTAGTGTTTTGATATTCTTAAAAGAAATTTCAAATTCAAACTTCACTAAATGTACAACTTATAATGATTAAAGAAAATGTCAAAAACGATCACAAAATTATATAATATCCCAATTAAACTAGGTACATCTGAATAAATAATTAACTAATAATCTAAAAAAAAAACCTCTTTTATTTATCTGTTTAGATTAATTAATTTGTTAATTACAAACAAATTTGTCACATCTATTTACTTAACAGTTCCTCTTTTCCCCAAAAGATTCTTTATGTAACTTTCACTTTCTTTCAAACTAAGATAGAGCAAGACTGCCCACCTCCCTTTTGTTTCTATTCTTTCTTACTTTTTGTTCTTGATCAAACATGGATCAATCGAGATATTGGATCCAAAAGGAAGGAACTAATTGTTTCAATTCGCATGTCTTATCGTCTTTTGGTGACTCGTGGGAAGAACAAGCATTCGCGGAAGATGCAGCAGGACCACTTGGAGGCTGTATATGGCCTCCAAGATCTTATACATGTAGCTTTTGTAGAAGAGAATTTCGGTCGGCTCAAGCTCTTGGCGGTCACATGAACGTTCATCGGAGAGATAGGGCTAGACTAAAGCAAATTTCAAGTCCGAAAAACAATCAAGTTGTTGAACCTAATACATCTAATTTAGAAAGATGCGTGTTACAAAACCCTAATGAGATTTGTAACCCTAATTTTGACTTGGATCGTCCTCTCTTTTCATCTTCTTCTACAAAACCTAATACGGTTTCTATTCTTCGTCCTTTCACTTGTTCTTTCGGTCAAGAACAACAAAAGAGCACAAAGAGAATGACCCCTATATTGTCATGGTCCAAGCTTGAACCTGGAAAAAGATTTCATATAGACGATTTGGCTAACCAAGAAAAGGGTTGTGCCTCACAAGTTCTTGGGTCAAATTCGACTACTTCAAAGAAAGATAATCATCATAGAGAGGTTTGTTTCACAGGTAACTTAAATTCACTTGTTAGAAAAAGATATGAGACACCTATCTTTATCGAAAATGATGATGCACATGATGGTTTGATCTTCAAGAAAAGGCGAATAGATGATGATGTGCAGTCTTTCTTTCCTAAAAATAGTAACTTGGTAACTAGTGATGAAGCTGAATCGGTTGTCCCCCTTAAACGTAGCCCAAATTCTACTTTAGAGAATTTGGATCTTGAGCTGAGGCTCGGTGATCGGCCTTGATATATCAGGTGACGTGTGCAGAAACTGTATTTTTAATAACTGTTGTTGCTTCTTCGTTTCTTTTCTTTAACGTTTAGTTGATTCGATAAAAGCTTTGAGGTAAAGTCTTCTTCCTTGAGTATGAAACAGGTCATGGGAGTGTAACATTAAATACATGTAATTTACTTGAATATTAATTGATTGAAGTTTTTGTATTGGATGAATTCGCTATGAGAAACTGTTTATTAACTTGATTTGATGTTATATATGTTTGATAGTTAATTGAACCCGTGATCGACACCTTAACTAGCTAGTAGTACTATTGATCGAGTTTCATGATTGTTATTTCTAAGACTTGCTGCGAATAAATGCATTTTCTTAATTTGTTTCTTTTGTCATGTCTCCAAGACCAAAACCGCATGTATTTGCACTGTTGAGGATCATATATACAGGCCACAATATTAATTATGCTTTTCTTATGTTAAATCGTATAATAGAATATAATAGGACTCATACACTAGGATTGATACATACAGAAATACTATGTCCTTATATTTTTGGTCTTTCACCAATCTTGTTTTCTGGGTTCCATTAATTTGATGCAAGAAGAGACCAAAATGTAAGGTTAGTGTGATTATTTGCTTATGTAATATAAGAAACAAAGATGAAGATCACACCTGAAGAAAATTAAAATGTTATATAAACGATGTTTTGTGTCTACTAATTAAGCCATTTAAGGTTCTAATTTGACATGCATTACTGTATGATACTTATCAGATTAACATGTATCTGCATCAAAGTTTCCGATATTGATTTTTATTGTTTAAAACTAAACAATGTTTAAAGTCTATATGGGAGGTTGTATATTTATCCGTACCATACGTCCATTTTATAGCATTGCATGGTGACGGTACTTACTTTAGATCAGATATTTAGATTAAGACAGTATTATTTATATCAAAAATTAATGTTGCTGTGTAACCGAATGAGTCATTAGGAATAGGTTAACTGATAGAAGCAAAAGATTTCAACCTTAATTTTAATAATTTTTTAAAACTTGCACATCATTGATTTGCAACTTGATTAGTTGATTGCACCTATATCTATGCTTAATAGTAATGTGGCCCCATGCTGTTTAACTAAAAAACCAAACTTCACAATCTAAGCTTACCGACTTTTATTATTTTCACACAATTTTTAATTGATAAATGATCCCCAAGCTCTTTCACTGCTTGCCAAACTTGCAAGTTACATTTCAATTCTCACTTCTTTTCGCTGTTAATAAAGTTCATAATTTCTCACTTCAATTTTTTTTATAATGAATCATATTATCTATATCAATACATTTTTATAAGTTCATTATATACATTGGTAATGAAATTGATGCGTTACCCACCTTGGAAGTGAAAGTACGTTTTCAATTGATGTCTTTGACCCAAAAAAATATTACACATGGTCTTTTTTAATGAAATAGTTAACGATAGTTAATCTAAAGAATTATTGGCGTAATAAGTTTCAAAATAAATGATGATTGGTGTAATTAAAGTTTGTAAATGGCTGCCAGTTAATTTGAGACAAACTTAAAAGACGATTTGTAAAATTTTCGCATCTTTATATATGTGTACCTAACATATATTTATCAATGAATTCAGCTAGTTAAAAGTAATATATGTTTCAAAGACCGATTATAAACAACTTTAGTAAAGGATTTTATTGAATCATCACTAACAACATCTCAATGAAGAAAAACTATTAAAAGCTTTTCTACACGTCATGTCATTTTTTTGGAAAAAGCTTTAGAGCATTTCCAATGACTATATTTCTAAAGTTTTTCTTCAAAAGCTATTTTTCTAAAAAGCTTTAGAAAATTTCTCATTGGGTATGCTCTAAGAGAAAAGCTTTCTATAAAGAGCTTTTCAAAAGCTATTTATGAACAAAATTTATAAAAAGGGAGGGGTAAATATGAAACTTAACTAGCAAAAAAACTTTACTCAAAAGTTTGAGAACTCTCAAGGTTTCAGTAGAAAAAGCTTTTTTCAATGAAAAAAAAAAGATTTTCTAAAGCTTTTTTGCATAAAGAAGTTTTCATTTGAGTTGCTTTAAGTTATGAAACAAAAAGACGGTGATAAGTGAAAACCGGATGTCGCAATGAATTATATTTGTTAAGATCACTAGTAGGTATTATTGATTTTTTTTGTTTAGAATGACTTATATGTGATCACTATATATCGTTCAACGTAGTCTCTATCATGAACTTATCGTTGATCGCATTAAAGTTCGATTAGCAAAGTTGTGGATTTTTTTTTTCTTTTTTAGAACGGCACTTTTATAAACTATCCCACAAATATATACAATTGACACATTATATACACATAGTCTCCCCCTAAGCTTGAATCCACAACCTCTTGATAGATGAGTTCCTCACATACCACTAGGCTAAGAGCACACATAGTGGGCTGACGTGGTGGCAAGTTCCGGCTCGAGACCTAGTGCGACGACGTTCTCCCACTTCCCAATAACGTTCCTGGTTAGCGTCCGGCCCGGGATGCTGACTTGTGATATGTTCATTTTACTCGAAACACCGAGAAAACTCAATATCCTCCGCTCCTTCCAATTCTCAGCTTCAGTGTTCTTACCAAAATATTAAAAATTCAGTGTGGCTATTCATTCATGCTCTAAAGGTCCTTAGATACGTTGTGGTTTCGTTACTGTGTATTTTTTTAAGTTTTGAGCTTTGGGTTAGTTCTGTATTTCATTTGTTAGGTTAGGAAAGGATTTTGTTATAAGGCCATGCATACAATTAAGATAATATTTGCTTAATTAATAATTACAACATGAAAAGGTATTCAAACAGAATGTTTGAAAAAACGAGAAGGCAATATTCTAGATACATTATTTTACTACTATATGTACCCCATAACTGTTGCAACATTGACATGGAAAAAAAAATCATCGACATCATTTGTTCATTTAGTACTTTTAAATCTATATAATGAATAACTATTAATTATCTTTCAAAAAAAAAAAAAACTATTACACTATTACGCATTAGGTAATTAAACTTATCACGCAGTAGATAACTAATAGTAAGTTTTCGAGTATTGTCTTCATAAAGAACAATGGTTATTTAAGAATCAAATTATTAATGATTAATTTAAAAAGAAGGTTTATAATAATTTTATTTTGTAACTTGTGTTGCGAGATTTTTAGCAAGCTAGACAATTAATTAAAATAAGAAATCAATGAGATAAATAACAATTGAATTAAAGACATTACTTGGACTTTCCTTCTAGTTCATACATTGTTCATTAAAATCAATTGCAACTATATCTTCAATCAATGACACCACTAATCTTTATCGAGTATTATAGCCTATTAATTATTAGAATCAACATAACTGTCGTTAAGCTGATATCACCTAACCAATTCACTAATTATTACTTTGAATTACAAAATTATCTAAAGCCTTACTATCGTAAAACTAAAACTATTTTGGTGTCCGCACATAGCTTCACAATCAATAAGTGATAATCAATGTTCTTAAACTAATCAATATGTCTGTCAACTATCTTACATATTCAATTGTGTCAAATAATCAAGCATAAGCTATCAAAATTGAATAACCAACGTTAATAAATTAATAACTCACGTCTAAAAACAAGAATCTAGACTCAATTAATCGTGGTTCTTCAATTAATCATAATTCAAAGTAACTGACAATAATTCAATTCACAATATTAACATTCCATACTAGGGATGACATCATCCAATCAAATAATAAGGAGATTAGCCCATCATGTTGGTATCAAACATAAAAAACATAACAAAACAAACGAAAGACATAGTTTTATTCAAAAGTATGATCAAACTCAATTATTATAATGATTGATAATGTTGTAATCTTCAATCTACGTGTTAGAATGATAAAAAAAAAAAAAAAAAAAAGTGACGACCCTTGCATTAAAAATCGCCCCTCTTTTATCCCGGCCATTCCTTGCATAAAATGGAAGTGGTGCCCTAATTTCTCATTAAAAGAAAAAGTCAAATTGGTCAAATATGCGTCCATCATCATAGATGTGATGAATTCGTCACGAGTGTACAATATGGTCAACTCACGTGTCACATCTTTGATGAGAAGTGTCACCAGTGTTATAACTTCCTAAATTCTTTAGACTTTGAACAATTTCCTTAAATTAGGTTCGTTTTTGGCTTCTTGTTCTCACAACTCCATCATAAAACCTGATATGAATTCAACGCATAATAAATACCAAAAGTTCATGAAATTATCGATAAAATAAGTTTTAAAAGAGGAATATTGCCCGAAGTAAAACATTTATAAATTGGGGAATATCATTGACCCTCAAAGACTAAAAGGACATGTACTTTTGACACTTTTAAAAAACAAACCATGATCAACTTAAGTCAAACACCCAATCGATTAAAAATAATTAATAAATCACTCGCGCAATGTAACATTAACAAATGAAAATATTGTGCAATGTATACTTAAAGTTAATTAATCGATCACAATTACATAATTTTTAGTTTCACGAAGTTTCATTTTTTTGTGTTTTATATTTTTATATTACTTCTCATTACACATAAGGGTTTCTAGCACATATCTCCATCTCTATTCTCTATTATATAAATAAAAAGCATATATATATAGAAGTCAGATACATCACAACAAGGATTCGATTTTACTTGTAATTATTAACTTGACATTACAATAAGTACATATACTTTGTCTTTAATTTCACTTTTCATGGCTAACTTACTTCCAAAACACACACCAACTCTATGGAATCATTCTCATTTAATAATCTGCATGTATCATTCATACTGCTATAAAAATACAAATAAGAATATAATCGCATCATGTTGTAAGCGCAAGCTACGGTGTTTTTGTATCTTGTTGTGAATTAAATATTATTCATGTTGGAACCAGGAATAAAGAATAAGGAATGAACAGAAACCATGTCATATTTTATTCTACTAACTCTAACCCCGACACCAATTAAAATAATATTATATATTCTTTATGAATTATAATAACTCTGTAAACAATCAATAATATCTAAGAATGTGCTTCGATGGAATTTGTATGAAAATACCTATATATCTAATATCGAATACTATTTATAAAGTATATTTATATGTTGAGTTTTAGATTTTAAAAAATAATTTAAATTATTAATTTACCCAACTAAAAATGATTTTAACTATCTAGATTTTTTATTCTAATATTAAACATTTAATCTCTAATTACATATAGAAATATTCAAAAATTTATAATTTTTCTTTCGAGTTGATTTTAAATAATAAAAAAATCTTAAAATTTTTTATAAAACATTTAATTATTTTTATACGTGATAATAATATATATTAAAAACAATGGATGAGTTGTATACTTTAACAAGATAAACAATTATTACTCGTATACTTCATGAAGAAAAGAAGATAGATATATCGAACCCTATTTTAGAATCATTTTTCTTTTTTAATTGTTTTATTTCTACGTAGACACTCAGTTCGAGGAAAGTCATTTGACTATGCATAACCGTAGTTTGAATTGTTTTCACTGGAAATAATTTGGATTAAAAAATGTTGACTGATTGGTACAACTTTTTCTAAACTTCAATAGTATCACATAGCTAGGTACGTTCGTATATATATCTTTTAAATTTAAAGCTCCAATTCTAGTAATCTTGTAAATAACTTTTTAGAACAGCGGAGGTTTAAAGAAACATGCAAAAAAGAAACTAGCAGTATTAAAAACAAAGTTACACAAATTTCATAGAGATTGCAACAGCAATATCAAAAGTTTTATCTCTTCTTTTTAACCAAATATAATCTTGTGGCAAATGTTTTACTATGATTTTAGACAGCCGGCGTTATCAAGCCATTACCCTCTGACTTTGCTCCAATGTTTGTTTCATAAAAAGGGAGAAGGGGTTCATGTGTCTAAAAAGGCAGCATGTTTGACCAGTTACAAATGGGTCAATTTAAAATCATTTACTTATACACGAGTCTCTACTGCCAAATAGGTAATAGAGGTAATACGAAAAATAGGCAAATTTCCGGAAGGAAATGGGTCGAGAGTCATCCAAGTATAAATTTAATACCTAAAATATCAAACCTCCTAGATTATTAAAATAATGAAGTTTTTAGTCATTTTTGACAAACCAATAATTTATATAAGTGAAAAGGTCAATAAATAACCAGCCTGAACTGACCCATATCAAATATATTGCCCTTTTCGACCCATTACCTCGTGCACCCAATTTGCCACGTGTAAGCAGTATATACTATATAGTATGCAGAATCAGATTGTATGCAGAAAATTGACAATCATAAAACATTCATTCATTTATGGTAAGGAACATCTGCCAGGACTACTCAGCAGTAGTGTTTCAAGATTTCCCTTGGTACATGAGAAAATATCAGAAATCTTAATAGCTCAAGGTAATATACCACCGTGCGGAAGCCTACTTTTGGGTCATATTTCACCATCCCAAAGTTCCTCAAGGGTCTTGTAGGAACCGTGAGTCTCGTTCACAAAAGAAATACCTCTCAACAACCTAGCCTGCAAAACAAGGACATGAAATTCAAGATTTTATGTTATAAATGGGACTTGATCGTGTTAAAAACAAAGTGGGGGTAGCAATCTCAACCTGCGAAAACAGGGTTAGTTTGGGTCCTTAATGCTAAGGGTAAAGGAGGTAAAAGTTTAGAACTTAACAAGATGGGAAACAAGTCAAACAGGTTGATGGAGTTTAAAAGTAGTCCTGACATAATTTATTAAGTGTTTATAACATCCTATACTCTGTTTTATTTGAAATTATAATAATCGTCATTTTGCCACGTCCCGCCTGACCCATCGTTTTTGCCACGTAGAGAAGAAAGCATGCATACCTGCTCAATCTCAGAAGAGATTTTAGAAAATAAGTCATCAGGAATTGACCAGTCTAAAACATCAAAATTTTCTTTGATTCGGGATTCACTTGTACTCTTGGGAAGTATACTATGACCCATTTGCAGACCCCAACGTAGCGCAACCTGAGCAGGTGTTTTTCCCAATTTTTCAGCTACCGAAGCTAGAACTGGATGTTTAAGAACATCACTTTTGATAAATGAGGTTCCTGGAGAACCAAGTGGTGAGTATCCCTACAAAAAGTGGAGAGATTATAGCACCACATCATTTGTTAACATCTCCATGCGTATATATTCCATATCTCTTTTCAAAGTGATTACATGAATTTGGATAACCAACTGTAACAAAAAAAGATGGTAGGAATGGTGTTTGGATGTAATATTTAGATTTCAGAGTATCAGTTGTCTCAATGTTTAGATTCTGAAGATATGATAATATATGTATTTCATTATTGTATTTCAGAGTATCAGATTTCAGTGTTTATATACTGTAGTATTATGTGAATTTTGATAAGCAGCTGTAACAAAACAGATGATAGGACTAGTGTTGGGATGTAATATTCAGGGTATCAGTTGTCTCAATGTTTCGCATGTTCTGAAGATATGAGAATTTAACATATAACATGGTCAAAAAGGATATTTTAGTAAAAAAGGAGGATATGTTTTGTGAGATGGGAATAAAAATCTCAAATTAGGTCAATAATTCAATATAAGGGGTGATTAGCTAATTTTATTTTACCCTGTGCTAATTATTTTGTAACAGATAGTATCAAAATTATCCAAAACTAGTTAATTTTAATAATCGGATACTCGAAGCAGAATCTAGTTATACAAGCTAGTCGAGCTAATGAATAATCAATTTTTAAAATGTTTATCCAGACACCTCCTTAGATTCTTAACCTTATTTAAAGAAACACATAAGTCAATGTATGTGTGTTAACTTACAGAAAGGTGAACGCCTTTCGCTTTGCAGAAATCTCTCAGTTTAGTCTGCTTCCATGAAGGATGGCATTCCACCTGGTTGACAGCAGGGGGCACGCGTGCTACATCCAACAAATCTCCCAATTTTTTAGTAGAAAAGTTGCTAACACCAATGCCTCGTGTCTTGCCTGAATCATATAGTTTTTCCATTGCTTTCCATGTGGTAGGAATATCTACTGGAGCAAGATTTTCAGGTTTGAAGCCAACAGATCCCTTCTTCATCTTGACAGGCCAATGCATCTTCAAAATCAATAATGCAGATTTGTTGATTGTACCAATTAAAATAATCCGAAGTTTTTAGCTGTAATAGAATATGCTATAGAAAATAATGTTTGGATGTGCTTCTGCGGTGTAAACAAAATGACATTTTTGAAACAAAGGTAGAGACGGTTAAAAGAAGTGGTAAGTAAGTCGTTCTAGTTTATCCTTAAACAATCAGCTTTCTTGCAGTTGGTATGGTGCTCATTATCCAAAACTATAGACAATCAGATATGCAGAGACAGAATTTGTAATTACAAAAAACATTACAGAGTGATCTTTGGAATAACAGTTCTAAAATGTGATAATCAAAGTAAAGCATACATACCAGGTACAAATCGAGATACTCAAGTTGCAAGTCATTCAGTGTTCTGTCTAATGCAACAGGTACATCTTCTGGTGCATGATCATTACACCTGGCAGGCAGATTATAGTAAACTATTAGCAGAAAAGTAGTAGCCTTTTTGTTTATTCATAAAAATCTTCTGATACTATACACAACAAACATGGATACTAAGGAATGAGACAAACCATAGCTTAGAAGTAATCCATAAATCTTCTCTTGTCACCACATTATCTTCAAAGAGTTTCTTCAAAACTAAACCAATCTAAAATAAAAGAACATAATAATTGAATCACTTACATTATTTCAATTAACAAAATCCATGTTAACTCTAGAAAATTCCACAATACCTAAGAACTCAATAGATTCCTAATTGGTCTACAACCGACAATCATAATTTGGTATGAGAACCTATCTAATGAGCAACATATAGGTATGGTTTCTTCAAATGCTTGGCAGAACTCAATAGACTCCAATTTGTTTTATAACAAATTAAAAATTTATTATCAAAAAAAAAAAAAAAAAAAAATGGTAGTCCAAATTTCATCTTTCAAAAATATAACAACACTATAAATATTGGCAATTATGAACAACCAAAAAGCGACAATTTAAGAAGAAGAAAAAACATGAAAGTGAGAAAGTACCTCCTTCTCATTGCCATAAACTTGAGCACAATCAATATGTCGATACCCCATCTACATTTCATATGATTATATCAACCATGATTTATTATAACAAAATAAAAATGTAAAAAACAAAGTGAGCGTGAAATGAAACCCTAATAGCAGCCGCAACAGCATGACCAACAAGGCCAGGATCCGATTGCCATGTACCCAAACCAACCGACGGGATCTTCGTCTTGTTAAAAAGCTCAAAGAATCGAATGTCGCTATTCGCCATTTCTTAATCGATTATTATTGTAATGACGCTATTTCTCGAGTTATAATATATAAGAAGAAGCGAATCAGTTTGCGTAACGGCCAGACACTCGCTCTATTTTTGTTTTAATATTTAATTAAGGTGGAAAGTGGGCCCAGCAAAAACGTATCATTTTTGAGCATTCCCAACAACAACATTCCAAATGCAAGTTTTGGACCCAGGTCCAACAAGTGATGATTTGATAATACTCCAAGTCCAATGACTATGAGGTTGGTTAGTATAAGTATTTGAAATTACTAGACATGAACCAGAATGTGATGCAAACAAATCAATCAATCAATTTTCGACTTTTAAACATGACGTTTATCTCAAAACTTAACCATAAATAACAAATCATTATGTTAGATACTTTAAATTAACATCACTTTTTTAATTTAAACAATAAAACTAAAGAATGTATCTTTATTATATGACAAGTTGATATAACTAAAAAGAATGCTTGTTGTCTAGCTCTGGAGAAGAGTGACCAGTTGAAGATAGGACTTTTAAATGACTAGATCTCATCTCAATTGCTAAGTAAGCAGATATGGGCCGGCTGTTGCTATGGTGCTGTGGGCCGAGTTGGACGCCCCTTAACACCTCATTTGCTTTGTTGTTCGAGTTTAGTTAATTCTGTTTTAGCTCATAGAAGTAAATTCATTTTTTTTGTTTATCTATTCATGGTTAAGTTATATAACTTGTTGTTATCATTTGTTACTTGTGGTAATTATGCTATGGGATTTATAAATACGTATGCTCGGGCGTGTTTTAAAACGAATTTTATTATTATTATTATTATTATTATTATTATTATTATTATTATTATATATAAATGATGATGATGATGATGATGATGATGTGTGAAGTTGCTCATATTTATGTTGAACCATGTTTATTTATTATTGGCCTTTTAAATTGAAGTTTTTGTGTAAAAGATGAGTTGAGAGGGTAAAAAGGAAAGTTGCTATGTGATTATCTTGTATAGTATGATAATCTTGTATAGAAGATTATGATATGATAGAAGTTTATGGATTATACGTCACAACGCAAGGTTTAAGGAAGCATTTCACGTTATAAGTATCTGAATTAATTGCTTTTCCACCTTTAGGATTGATGATTAACACACACACAAAAAAAAAAATCAAGATTTTTGTCTCAACAATTGAAAATATCTAGTAAACATGACCTTATATTTGAGTCTTTTAAGTTAAGATTATTATTATTATTATTATTATAAAAGTTTATAGTTGGAGAAGAAAAAGTAGGCCAACTGAACTCAATTTCAAAAAGAATCACTAAAGACAAAGATAATTGTATGGTGTCTTATATTTATTTTATTTTTTAATAAAATAATAGTCTAAAACTAAACATTATATATTATAGGAATGATTCAGAGAAAAGGGTAATCTTGGGTGAAGCAAATTTGAGCCGTCCGTTAACATTTATCACGGTAAATGTTAATTCATATTCATCACGATGAACGTTAATTTTGGTCACGATGAATGTTAATTAACATTCAACGTGATGAATGTTAACGGACGGTCCAGATTTGCTTCTCCCCTTCCCTATAAATCAGCCCCCTATATATAGATATATATATATATATATATAAAGTTGAGATTAAAAGAATATCATTGGGTTTGTTTTATTTAATTTTTTGTTATTTTATGATTAAAATTTTAAATAACAATGCTAGGATACACGTCGACTAACATTTGGAAATATACAAATTAACTAAGTTAGCACTAAAGCGTTGTTTATTGAATTTATTTGCAAAATTAGCAAATTTTGACGTTATACTAATTCGAATTCACCAAAATGGTATAATACAATTACATTACATTACAATAAAGATTTATAATATAGTTAAAAAAAACATAAACGAAAAAGTTGTGTATTGTTTTTATTAAATCTATAATTAAAACAGTATAAAGAAAAGGCTCTGTTTTGCTTTTCAAAAACACATGATGCAACGGACCTCCTCCTCAAAGGCAAATAATGATTGATACATTCAATTTGCAAGGCTGCAGTAGAAATGATGTGTGATGATTAAATTTGTACGTCGAGTTGACTTCTCATGGTATACTTTTTTTCTAAAAAGAGTAAAGGTACCACTTTTTAAAAGAAATTCATAACTTTGTTTTAAAATGTCTAGATAGTTAAACTAAGCTTAAAAAGATCAAATTTTTTCAAAATTCACAAAAATACACTAAAAAATACATATTTAAATTTATAATAAAAATATTAATGGTAAAAAAATTCCGTCCACATGTAACTCGCAATTGTCTGGCTCTTTTTGCGGGTCGCTTATCCGGGCTCATGGTCTGCACGCACGTCCATGGCCGCGCCATAGCAAATCGCTTCCGGAATCATAAATTATTTTGTATAAATTGCCTTATTTTTCATCTGTTTTCGATATGATTTTTTGAGATTTTTAAAATTTTTATAAATAATATGATCTTAAAATAAGATGACCATCAAGCTATTTTACAAATTCTCTAAAAACGCTCTATTTTTTGTTTGCTGAAAACTCAAAAACACAATTATAAAACACATAAGGAACATTGTTAACTAGTACATAACATAAGTGTTTTCATTACAATACATTAAGAGTGATTCAAATGTACACTTGAAAAACGTTAAGTCGATTGAGTCGCTTCTGATTCGACGTTAACCATTGATTTTATGAAGCATTTTCTTAATACTATTTTACTTATTATCCGTAAAGATGCAATATCAACTACATAGTGAATTACCATTTGAAAAGATAAATGTTAAATAAGATCACTCTAACTTCAATCTTGATAAGGAAAGTGCCCATCAACAACTTTTGAATCGACCTAAGGGTTCAGTAACATGGAAAGTCTATAGAAGGATGAGATTTAAGAATGGACATGTGAAGGGTTAGAAATACATTGATGAGAACAATAATATATAGTAAGACATGGAAAGCCATTTGGCATGACCAACGCCCCTGCCACTTTTCAAGCACTAACGAACGATATTTTTCGATCTCGGTCGTACAATTTTTTTTTTTGACGACATACTTGTTTATAGTCCTACATGGGATTAACATCTTAAACTGCTATTAAAGGTGCTTGAATTACTGAAGAAACATCAATTGGTGGTGAATATCTTGGCCATATAATAAATGACAGAGGAGTGTATATGTATCCTGCCAAAATCAATTCGGTTTTGAATTGGCCAACCCCCAAAAATGTCAAGGCGGTTAGGGGTTTTTTTAGGACTGACAAGCTACTACCGAAAATTCATCGAAGGCTATGAAAAAATTGCTAAACTCCTTACTTACTCAACTGACAAAAAAAGATTTGAATTCTTGTGGCTCAACTCCACGTTATTTCTTAACTATTAAATACAACTAGATTTATATTTTTAAAAAACGATAATATTAATAATAATAAAGTACATTATATTAATAATAATCAAATAAAAGTTATATAGGTTGTATCTATATATAGTTAATATTGTTTTTAAAAACAAAGTGAAAATTAAAATTGTGTGGGAAAAAAAGTGGTAATTGTATGCACATATAATGTATTTGTGATTGGAAAAAGTATTAGATTCTTTTTTTTTTCTTTTACATTTGGTCGTTTGCCAAAAAAAATGGACCTATACAACACCGTTCTTGCTCTATCTCTACAAGAACGAAGCCCCAAGAGTGGTACCCGAAGACGGGACCTTACCTATAAGAAAAACGGAAGACGAGATGCGACGTACACCAAGAACGAAAGAAGCACTTCCTATAAGAAGTGGTCTAATAATTGGAACTCAATAACATTTCAAGTTTAAAATAATATAATTTTAGAGTAAATTACATGGATCGTCCTTGTGGTTTGCAAGAAATAACACCGATCGTCATTTTATTTTCAAAATTACACGGATCGTCCTTGTAGTTTGCAAGATCGCATCTCTACAGTTGTTGTGGTTGACAAGATTGCACGTCCACGGTCCTTGTGGTTTGCAAGATCTCACGCCCACAGTCCTTTTGTATATGTAGCAAAAGGACAGTGGGCGTGCGATCTTGCAAACTACAAGAACAATCCGTGTAATTTTGAAAATAAAAGGACGATCGGTGTTATTTCTTACAAACCATAAGAACGATCTATGTAATTTACTCATAATTTTATTATATGTCACGCATACAAATATATAGAAATTCGTATGTACTTTTAATTGTCTATTTTTTTAGATCGATATATTTATAAAAGGTAGCAATCAAAATAAAAAATGAATTAAAAGTCAAAATGAATTAAAAATCAACATTATTGAGGTTGGACATAAAAAATTAAATATGACTTGTCGGTTCGTGTAAGCAATAAACAAGCAACCACCCCTAGCTACTACCAGTCGATAACCTTTTTATATAACATTCAACTATTTCACTGACGTATTCAAGAGTCACGAATCAAAAGTATATTAAAACTAGTATCGGCAAATTTTGCCCATTTGGTTCATAATGAGCAAATTTGAGTTTTTTTTTTTTTTTTTTTTTTTTTTTTTTTTAATCAGTTTTTGATTATCGTGAGCGAGACAAGTTGTACGAACGAGTTTGAGTTGGTGGAATTTAAAACCTCTACAAATCTCAATGGGCTAAGATATTAAACAACCTCTTACAAAAATAAATTAAAAGCAAAAGCTAGTTTCACAAAATACATAAGAAATAAGGGAGGAATTTTACAAAGACGACTATAGTCTTATTATTTCTAGACTTTTGAGTTTTAACTTTGCTATTTAAAAGCTAATCTTTAAATAAGTAGGTTTGCTATTTTCACAATAAACAATGGGATATTTGTGTCAAAATGAACCCGGGTAAAACTTAGATAATAACGAGTTTGAGTTATAACGAACTTAAATGAATAAAAACTTTCAAAACAAAAACTTTATTATTTTCATTTGCATTTAAATAACTTATATTATATAATTATAATACATTTTATGAAAAGGATTATCTATAAACTAAATTAAGAGCAAATTAATGCGTATAAATTAGAATTATTATTGCCTATATAACAATAGGTAACCCCGTAAATATTTCAAGATTCAAATCGAGTTAACTAGAAAAAAAAAAGATATAACAATTTAAATAAAGTAAATAAAATAATATTCCAATATAAATTCAAAAATACTAGTTGGGTTCAGCGCAATGATGCGGTTATAAAAAGAAAATATAATTGATAATGATAGTCGTGTCAATGATAATGATTATAAACTTTTATTTTAATTTTATTTATGCTTTATATTATCAAATTGTATTATAATTATTATTTATTTTATATTTCAAAAAAGATAATTGTGAGGTGCATAAATTAAAAGAAATAATTAAGTATAAATTGATTTGATTATTAGTTTCTATAATTATGTACTATTAAAAGGGGTATAAATGTAATTTTCAATCTTTCAATTTTTAAACATCAAGTGTTATAGCCTAAATGTTTTATAAGGATTAAAGATAAATTGATAATTGTAAATTGTTTATATAATCTACAAATAGCAATTATGTTTATATAGTTTTGAAATAACAAAAAAGATATTTCTTTTTAAAATGGTAAACCTACTTATTTAAAGATCACTGTGGAAATAGCAAAGTTAAAAGTTTGAAAATAACAAATCAACAATTGTTCATGTAAAATCCCTCCCTCATTTCCTTTATATCCTGTTAAATAACTTTTTTCCTTTTTATTTATTTTTGTAAGAGGTGGTTTAAAATTTTAGCCCTTTTGGATTCATAGATATTTCAAATTCCATCCATTCAGACCCGTTTTAATAATTTATTCCGTCCACAACAAACCAAAATCTAATAAAAAAAATACTCAAATTCGTCCATTATGAACCAAATGGACAAAAATTGTCTATACTAATTACAACAAATGTATTTGAGTTTATATATACCTTTTTCTATTTCAAGACTTAAAAAAAGATTAATTTTTTTTTATCATATCCAACGTGGTGAACTTTCAAATATTATTTTAAACTATTATAAAGGATTTATCCTTTATACTTAAAACTTATATATTTGAAGATTTGAAGTTGCAATAATGATTTTTATTTGATTTTATCAAAATTTGAAAATACTTCAATTGACTTAAATATTATGGAAATCATTTAAGCGATTTAGCTAATTTAAAAATATATTATATATTATTGAATTATTAACCAATGAACAAATAATATTAAACTTTTAATTTCTTACCTCTTCAAGAAAAATATGTTAATATACTAACCGGCAAGTTTTTTTTATCTACGTTTATGATATTTTCTTCACAAGTCTTCCTCTCATCTTTTTCTTTAGTCTCCACCAAAAATTACCACTAAGCTTTCTATGTGTTACCGTTGATTAACGTGAATAACCTACTTATCATTATACATGTATCTAAGTTGTAAATTTAATAATGTGACATTGAATACGGTTACTGCGAAGTTTAAAAATTCGATTAATTGATTAATTTGACGTACACATACAACAAAGTTAAAAATCCAAAATTTGCACTTGTTGACAAAATCCGACAAGCATTCATCACATCAGTCTCAACTCTTGAACACAAAGCCCGCACCCACGTCATATTTTTATTATTATATATAAATTTAAATTTAATTACATTAATTAATTTTTTTTATTTATATTTATTAACCACTTTCCTCAAACCCCAACTCTTTTCTTCATCGTGTTCTTCGTTCTTCATTTTCTCTTTCTAAAAAGTAAAGTTCATTAATTAATACCTTCCGTTGATGTTATTATTGTATCTATCTCACCACAATTATGGAAGCTAATGAATTCGAGCTTATTTACACTCTTTAAATCTTCACTTGCTGGTACGTTCCTTTTGTGATCTTGTTGTAGATTATACAGCTTTTGATCACTATATACGATGCAGGAAAATTAATTCTAATGAAATGCCTAAATTTTTATACATAAATACTAAGATAGTACATCTGAAATTTATGTAACTTATATTAGTTTGTATATATATGCAGGTTTGCTTGCTCATTTTCATTTCATAAAGTTTGTACTATTTCTGAGCTATATAGGACTATACTATACCTTTTTTTAGCTAAATAGCCTTGTTGCGAGAACGGCATCGTTGTTTTCAGTTATATATATCGTAGGAGCTGATTTATAGTTAATGGAAGGACCATTAAGTATGATCCAAAGCGAATTGACTGTGTGCGTCTTTGACATCGTTTCATATTGATACAGAAAGTTAGATAGTGGTTGTTTGTGGTAATCTGCGAGTTAGATAAGTAAAGAGGTCGTCCATTAGATATGCGCTGTTCCTTAATGGTTTCATCAGGGCCACCAATAAAGAAACGGTCTGGTTTGCGGATTAAACAAGCAGGACGAGGTTCATATAGGGCTAGTTAGCTGTATTTGTGTAATTAGAGTGTTTTGATCCAAGTTTATATTTGCTGTATTTGGGCGATCAAGTTTTTAATATTGAAGAAATAAGATGGGAACTACACCATTAAGAAGGTTCCTACAGAGTCTTTGCGACAATTCTTGCTGGAATTACGCTGTGTTTTGGAAGCTTCAACAACAAAGCCAAATGTATGTCCTGCTTATCCTATTTGTTAGCTAATAACTTGATTACTATCGTATCTGCAATCTCTTTATGTGACATGTTCTTATACGATAATAATTGATATTGAGAATTTTTATTTGTAGACATGCTTACAGTTATAATATGCAATCAATTTGTTGATTGAGTTATTTCTTATGTTTGAAAAAGCTCGTTGTTCAACTACACTTTACTGTGAAGTAGTATTTTATATTATACCATACACCTGCCCAAGAAGCCAAGTCTCGTTAAACTTCCCAACACTTTAAATTTAAGTAATATGTTTGGGGTGGAAATGGGATTACATTATTGAGTGGGTTACAAAAGTGGTCCTTATAAATTAGTTGATAACTTGGACTTTTGGTTTGATCGTCCTTTATCTCTTTCCGACTTATTGTTCCACGCACATAACCTTTTCCAACATATACCTGTCCATATACCAGTTAACATTTTCAAGTTTTCATAAATCTTTGATACGATGTCCATCACATAACGTGTGTGTGGTATGTATTAATTGCTGTTGAAACTAAACTAGATAGTTGATTCAGGATGATAGTCACAATAGCACTTGCCGGTGTTGAAAGTTTTTTTAGTAGGGACCAAAAGTGAAGGTTGACAACTAATCCAGGACCACTTTTAATTCACTTTACTATTATTGCCGGTGTTGAAACTTTTTTAATATGGAATCTTTCTTCTTATTCTCAAATGTACCATTTTCCTCATTCGTAATAATATGGATAACGTATTTATATTACTCAACTTCATCAATATGGAAAGTGCATGTTAAATCAGAAATCTAATTTAAAGGAATATGTTAAGCAGGTTAAAAGTCACCCACAACATGGTAACTTTCTAAATAATGTATATCCATAGATCTTCTTTATAGTGATGTTCCACGATTATGCTTTTCTTATTATGTGAAAGTGTAGACTACTTTTACGTCAACATATAACACGACGTTCATCTACAATTATAGGGTTTTGATGTGGGAAGATGGATACTTTGGCACCTTGAAAGTTGAAGATTCCATGGAAAATATATTTGCTGAGCCTAGCTTCAGAGGCTTAGAAGAAACATCCTCATGTAATATATATAATGGAGCTTCGGGTGGAGATGCAGTTGAATTAGCAGTTGCTTATATGTCAACCTTTCAGTATGCATTGGGCAATGGGTAATTCCTTCTCTTTTATCATTTCTTTGTAAGTGGTGGCAGTAACTCATTTGAAACAGTATATGTATGTGACCTTGTTAAAACCAATAAATTGTTGGACATAATCACACCCTTGGTGGTCGAAATATATGGAATAGTATGATACTCAAATGATGAGATTAATATCATTACGTCAACAACTGTAGGGTTATTGGTGATGCGGCATATACGGGAGACTGTCATTGGCTTTTTGCAGATTCGAAATCAAGGGGTGAATTTAACACTGCATCAGTTCCTGAGGTGAGTTTTAAATGATATATTCAACAAAGAAAATTAGTCAAGTAATATGTTTTTGTGAACATAAAAAGCAGGTGATTTACCATCTTATCATTCCCTTGGCAGCGGCAGCATGCAGATGAATTGTTATTTCAGTTCTCAGCAGGTGTCAAGGTATTCATTATTGACTAGATGATAAAATTGGTTGCTTTCTAATCGTGTGTGTATGTTTGTTATGGCTGCTAAAGTTTTGACTAAAAGGTGGCAATATTTGATTCCATCTACTTGTGAATACAATTCTTGTTATGTGTTATCTCCAATCAGTCAAAACAGTGTTAAAAATAATAATTACCTAACAGGAAGCGAGCTAAATTGCACAAAATGCATTGATTATGCATGAACCTTATATATCGTTTAATTGAAAAAGTTATATTATTTTTCAAATAGTATATTGTTTTGTGAACATTTTTGAGATTCTGATTGACCCAGGTCCATCTTGACCCATTAATCGAACCTTCCATTTTGCCATTTCTAGTGTAGTGCCTTCAATTCTTGACTGATAATTTATTGATTGCTGCCATGCAGACTATTTTGCTGGTTCCTGTTATTCCACATGGAGTTCTACAACTCGGTTCACTGGAAGACGTATGTATTCTTTCATGTCTGCCATCAAGAATACTTCTCTTTTATTGATGTCAATTATATGTATTGATTTTTACTTTTAATGTTTCAGCTTCCTCGGGATGCACAAATGGCCAACTATATTAAACTTGAATTCTTTGCACATCAAGATTTCACAACTTATTCTGATGCCTTTGCAACGAACCAACAAATTTCATCTCAATCAGGATCGTCATTCATGCAGAGTTTGGACGAGTTCCCATCGTTTATGGTGAATGACAAGAGATCTGATGACTCAATAACCACTGATAACAATAATGTGAACTGGTTAAACCAAGAATCGTTGACCAAGAGTCTCATAACACCAACTTTTGATAACTGGCATTCAGCTCATTTAGTAGGAGAACAAATGGGTGCCGTTATGTTACCTGAGCCACTACATCAATTAACAAATTTGATCGATTCTGATATCATAGATAGTGATGTTGGCCCATTACTGAGCTTCCCCAAAGAATGTGAGCTGCACAAAGCTCTCGGGGCTGCTTTCATGGGGAACGCTGATGATCCTTTCCAGCATCTATCCATTCATGACTCATCATCTAGTAAAACCAGTGGAGTGCTTTTCTGCAATGAGAATGTGCAAACTCTTTCGGGTAATGTAGTAACAAATGTACATTTGGGTGAAAATTCTCCTATCCAAACCAGTGGTGCGAGCTCACTTAGCAATTCATTTGGTCAATCTACTGCTTTCGCAAAAAGAAAAAATATAAATGAAAAAAGTGGCTTTGAGGGAGAGAGTTCACTTTTTAGTAACCATCTAGCATCTACAGTTGTTAGTAGGGTGAAAAACCATAACGATAGTTCTTCTCCTTCGGAAATTTTATATGAGGGTGTAGTTGATGATTTGACAATAGAAGAAGACCAGAAAAGTAGGTATGATGTTTTGCATCAAAGTAATGGTTCAAAACCATCTGTTGCTAGCAAAAGAAGGGCCAAACCTGGTGCTAAACATAAGCCTAGACCTCGAGACAGGCAATTGATCCAAGACCGGCTCAAGGACTTGCGCGAACTTGTTCCAGACGGTGCAAAAGTTGGTCTTTCCAAACATCACATTTATTCTTAATGTCCTAATTTTTAATAGCCATGGTTACCTGACCTATTTACTTATGAATGGGTCAATTTGGGTTGTGTTTTATCCAAATGGGTCGAACGGGTTGAAGGTCTTCAATAGTCTTTTCTAATGTATACAAACTTTTAAGTTGTTCAATTCAAAAATATAGATTATTAGTGTAAACTATGACTTTTGTAATCATAAGTAACACATTAGTTAACATTGGTAAAATGGACAGTATAGCATTTGTGGGTCAGCTGAACTCAACCTGGCCTGTTATGACCTGTACCAAAGAAGACTAGTTTAACCTGATCCCATTTTGACCTATTTTACCTAACCTGGCTGATCCACTCATCTTGCCACCTCTACCTTTGTCTTGGCCAATGGCAGACTAATGTAGCTTCCTGAGTATGCATATGCATACCCATAAATTTCTTTATGATTACTTTATTTTACTTGGAAATTTACTTGGTTTTCAATACAGTTAAATTAATTAATTACTTCCGTTCTAGAATAAAAAAGGTTTAATTACTCACCTGCGTTATTTGGAATGCAGTGTAGCATTGATGGTCTGCTGGATCGGACTGTAAAACACATGCTGTTTCTAGAAAGTGTCGGCAATCGTGCTATCAAGTTGAGGCAGTGTGTCCAACCTGAGGCAAGTGTATTTTGTATATAATATTTGGACATAATTCGATGGTGTTTCTAAGGAATCGAGTCCTGTTTAAAAAATCTGCAGAAAGTAGGAAGTGGTCCAAAGAACATCAGAATACCTGAAGAGAAAGGTAGTCAACAAGGGGCAAGCTGGGCATTTGAATTGGGAAGTGATCTAAAAGTATGCCCCATTCTTGTTGAAGATCTTCAATGCCCTGGCCATATGATCATAGAGGTCTGTGTGTTCTCACTTTTTAATTAAGGGTCAAGGTTCTCAGTTAATGAATATATAGTAATATTTTTATCCATTTTGCGTATTCAAGTTAAGAAACAACTCTTCGACACCCAAGGATAAAAATTAGCTCTCACTAAGTAAAGCTGTATACATGGCACTTCGTTTAACTTAACTAATTATGGTAACTTTTGTAACAGATGATGTGTGATGAGAGCATCCGGTTCCTTGAGATAGCTGAGGTGATACATGGCCTGGACTTGACGATTTTAAATGGACTGATGGAGAAGCGTTCTGGAAATACATGGGCTCGTTACATTGTCGAGGCATGAACTTTTTTTTTTACTTTTTCTTTTTGTTAAACCATGGTATGTGGCACATTTGATGCAACTAGCCTACGAGGTTCATGGAAAGTGGTCCCTTTAATATGAACCAAACATATTATAGACCTTTCAGTTAACGGGTATTGCCTTCAAAGAGGTGCAAAATGAGCAGGTTAGACGGGTTGGGTAAGAAGTCAAAAGATTCATGTAAATAATTAGTACGTCGAATATGATTACGATACTGAGTTTATTTCAATAATAATTTGATTTCTTTAAATAAAGTGATTTAGGTGAATTTATGCAGTGAAATTGTTATTTGGGCGATTTTTAACCTGTTTCCTTTTAAGCTGTTTTTATGACCCGTTAGAAATAAAACATATCCACAAACAACCCATTCATTACTAACTGAGTCGAAATTGCCACCTTGGCATGTTGGACACAGTCTAATAGTTATGAGTTTTTTTTATTGATTTTCTAAGATCAGAAAGAATTTTCTGTGCAGGCTCCAAAGGGATTTCACAGATTGGATATATTTTGGCCTTTAATGAAGCTTCTGCAGCAACAGCATAGTCCAATATCTAGCAAAATTTGATGCTATTCAAATGGGCTTGTAAACCAAATTTCCTAAGATTGATGTTATGCTTTTTATTAATGGTAAGCAGATAACCAGGACATCAGTGTTAGTTTGATTTGATATAATCTCTAGCATATATGAATCGTAGTTGCAACATAAACATGTACATGGCCGAGCCTTTTGACGTACAACTGGTAACGTTAGTACCTATTTGTGGAAATTGATGTTATGTACAATGATTTCTTCACTTGGTCTATTTTCTTGTTTCCTTTTTAGTTGGTTCACACTTTGTTATATGCTTAGCTCTTTCATTTGTCAATAATTCATCTTTTCGTCTCGAATGGAAAGAAATATATATCTACAAGTTGAAGGCTTGTGAACTTTGTGACTTGCAATAACCTTTAGTTTGCGATGGTTTTTTATGATTAAAAGTTTTACATTAGCGTTCATTATGTCAAACGCATCTATCATACAATGATGACGGCCAGGGGCGGATGGGCGCAACTGCCTGCAAAATGGTCGTCTATTATACGGCTCACTAACTCTGCCTGAAGTGGTGGTATCTATTATTCGTTGGCGGGGGAGGTCCAGCAATACGTGAATGGCAATTGTCCCTCGAAAAACTTCAAATTATGTACAAAAGAATTTTTTTGAAGTGTATTATTGATATTTTATAAGTTTTGTCCCTTGAAAATGAAAAAAAAGCCCAAAAGGAAATTTTTGTTTCCTCAATGAACATGTCCTAGCTTGGTCTCTAATGAAGACCCTGCTTTTTATTCTTGTTAATTTCTAAAAAGATATATTGTCTATCAAAACATATTATATGTTATGAATAAGTCAAATGTAATTAATTGTTGTTACTTTTGTACGTTGAACTAGGGGTGTTCACTTTCGGATATCCGAAATTTCCGATAGTAGATTTCGCTATCCAAAACCCTATCCGAAACTTCGGATATCCAAACTTCGGGTATCTGAAATTTCGGATACGGATATCGGGTTATCCAAATACCCAAACTAAAAAAATAAATATTTTTTCCCTTTTTATTATTTTAAAATCAAAGATATTTACATTTATAAGCATTTAAATAATGAATTTAACATAATATAAGTATAAAATATATATATGAAAGAAATCTCTATTTTTTTTTTAATCTAAAATACTAAAAACATTTTTTAAATTTACACTAGTTTGGTCTTCAAAAACATAAAAAAACCTCATTTGACAAATCTTTCACGTAATAAGCTAAATTATTACAAGACTTAGGTTATACTACTAAAATTTAACAAATTAAATAATGCAAATCTAAAAATTATATTTTAAAAATCTATTTTTTGGATATTTCGGATATCCAAATCACCCAAAATTTTAAAAATCACTACCCAATACCCAAACCCAAAACTTCAGATACCCGCATTTCGAATATCTGAAAAGGATAATTTCGAATTGAATATTTCAGATATACGAGTATCGAATTCGAATACAAATATCTTGAACACCCTCACGTTGAACGTGTAAATATTCAAACAACCAAACAATTCTAGTTAACTTAATAAATAAGCAATTCTAGTATTTAATCGTGAAGTCAAAAACAAATGGGGCGAAGCTGCATATAAACAAAATTATAGTCAACTCCAAACTATGCGGTTTTGTTAATGATTTTCTAAACTACATGCAACTTTTGTGCATTTTCACAACAAGCCCCTAACTTTTGAAGTCTTTTACTATAACACTAAAATTATCTATTTAACTAGTTTATCATCTCGGGCTTTATCCTGACAATTTAAAATAACTTTTATACTGTATTACTTCGTATTTGCTTTGCTTAGGCATGGGTGAAACAGATCAATTGGTACACACAAAGGTGGAGTTGATAGGGTGGTTGGGGGTGTTGGGGCCCTCCCTTAATTAATCCATAACTTCATTAATAATTTAGTGCATCAATAGGAGTCTATGTATTTTTTAGAATTGAGCCCCTCTTAATTACGTTCTTACAATCCTGATTTCTAGTGCGAGATAAGTGATACAAACAGAATAAATAAATAAAAATAATCACAACTTCTTTGCACTACGCGACTATCATCTTGACTGAATCGTTCCTTTAGGTATTTTTATTTATCATTTTTATATATATCTTCACCATCTCGTGTAATTTAATTCTCTTGTGCTTTTTTATTTTTTATCATCTGTTATTCAATTGTTTAAATTGAATGTTGTTAGGACTTGGTAATAGTTTGACACCACCATAACAAATTCGAGTTGAAAATGTCGAATCTAATAAGGTATTAACTAATAGCTTTGTTTATTTGTGATGTCTTTAATTTGTTAACACGAACTAGGTTAAAAGTTTATTTTCAATTTATAAACTTAAAAGAAAACTTGACCATGTAACAAGCATATTACAATATTAAAGTTCCTATTAATATCTTTTTTTTTTTTCATTCAAAATAGGAGTCTAATTGTTGCATGCTAGTCTAGTTTAGTGCTTAGTTCTTGTGGGTTTAGTTGAATCATGAGAGATACTATTTTTCAATACTAACATAGCATATATTATAAATGTATTATCTATAATCCTTATTAAGCATTTAATACTTTCTTTTTTAAATCTTAAAGAAGGAATATCGAAAATTACCATTTTATCCCTCTACTTATCATTCACTTATTAATTATATAAATCATTCAATTAATATTATATTTCACATAATACATTTAGATATCTCATTTTTTCTTTTATATTACAATATTGAATTTACAATTACAATAATTTAAACTATTATAAAAAATCACTTTCATTAAAGAAATATCAATTATTATTGCATTCATATATCATTAAACATTTCTCTCTCAATATCAACATGTAAAATCTCCACTCGTTACTATGCGCGGGATTCGACGCTATATATACTTATAAGTCTATAAATTTGAAGACTCGCAATATATAAATTTAAATAAGGGTGAAGACTCAAATAATTTTAGTATATAAGCAACATGAACACAACAGATGTTAGTGTTACTTTAAGGACATCAAAATGTATTTGAGGAATGATTTTGACAACCAATTTGTTAGTTAGATGTTGATTCTTGGAGCTTTTGTGACAAGTGTAGTTGATTGTGCTACATATAGCGCTATTATTTGATGACGAAGTTAGTCCGCTAACAAAAACTTCTGACTTTTGTCTCGGATAAAGAATAATATATCTGACAAATGTAAATGTAATAACATTTTACTCGTGTTCTTCCTATTTTAGTCTTGATGTTTAGGTGGATTCATAGCTGTTTGTTGGGTCGTTCCTATATAATATTATTTTATTTTATACATTATTAAACATTTAATTCGTGGTTTAACGATAGTCCCGATAGTTGACTCGATTTACTGACGTCAGCATGGACCAATTTCAGCAGCTTTACCCTAATCATGAAAAGCACATGAATGTATGCTTTTGGTCAAACTTCAATACAATTCAATCCACTTTCATTTCTATCAAATCAATTGTTCAATCAAATCACTAAAATACCTTCAATTTGTTCCAAAAAATTGAACTAATTCCGACTGTTGTTCAGTTAATGCTGCATCTAGGGTTTCAAAATTATCTATTAAACTGTTTATCAAGATTTCAAATTGAACGTCATTTTTGATCCAGTTAATGTAAATGGATCATAAAATTGTTAGATTCGGTAATTCAGCAAAAGGAAACGGAATTCAATTTGGTAATCAAGGTATTACTGTATTACCAGATGATAAAATGCTAAATAATAATCCTAGGTTTGAAAATAATCATTCAATTTACAATCCGGTGAATGAATTTAGAGGTATACAGTTTGATTCTGTATCTATAACTGAATCTTCATCGCCAGTTGTTAGTGCGAGTGTGCAAGATGATGAATTGCATGAAGATTGTGATCTATCAGATGCCATATTGGGGTTTATAAGTCAGGTGCTTATGGAAGAAGATATGGAAGATAAAAGTTGTATGCTTTATGAGTCTTTAGATCTTAAAGCTGCTGAGAAATCATTTTATGATGTCATTGGAAAAAAGTATCCTCCTTCGCCATCACCGTCACCTTCACCTTCACCATCTTATGATGAAGGTTTGTTTTCTGTTGATCAGTTTTTAAATAGCCCAAATGATAGTTGTTCATTTTCAGATCATAGTCAGAGTAATACTTATGTTAATGGTAATGGTGATCTAAATGCATCTTATATGTCATTAAGTTCATCTAGTAGTGGAAATAATGTAATTGATGGATCTGAGATTTGTGATGAGAATCAAATTATGATGAAGTTTAAGAAAGGTGCTGAAGAAGCTAATAAGTTTCTTCCGCTTTTGGATGGAGGTGATGAATTGGGAACGTATTCGAGGGTGAGAAAGAGTCGTTACACGGAAGATGAAAATGAAGATGAAGATGAAGAGAGGAGTATTAAGCAAGCGGCAATATTTCAAGATTCTACTTTGAGGTCAAATGAGATTGATCTTATTCTTTTGTGTAGTATGGGACAAGGTGATGTAGCTTTAAGGTTGAAGCGCACCACTTTGAAGACTGAAACTAGTAAAGATAAGCTTAAGGATAAGGAACCGAAAGGTTTGATAAAAGGAAAAGGGAAAGGTCGTGGTAGGAAGCCGAAAAACAAAAAAGAAGTGATTGATTTGAGAACTCTTTTAGTCACTTGTGCGCAGGCTGTTGCTGCTGATGACAGAAGGAATGCAAGTGAACTTTTGAAGCAGATCAGGCAGCATGCTTCTCCTTTTGGTGATGGGAGTCAGAGGTTAGCTCATTGTTTTGCTAATGGTCTAGAGGCTCGTTTAGCTGGCACTGGTAGTCAGATTCATCGAGGACTAGTTTGCAAGAAAACATCAGCTGTTGATTACATTAAAGCATACTATCTCTATATTGCTTCTTCCCCTTTTAGGAAGATTTCAAATTTTGTCTCAAACAGGACAATAATGGATATGGCAGAGAACGCTACACGGATACACATTATTGATTTCGGTATCCTCTATGGCTTTCAATGGCCTACTTTCCTTCAACGTATATCTCAGAGGAAGGGTGGGCCACCACGGCTCCGGTTAACGGGAATTGAATTTCCTCAACCTGGGTTCAGGCCAGCAGAAAGAATTGAAGAGACTGGTGCTCGGTTGAAAGAGTATGCTAAGCAATTCAACGTGCCATTTGAGTATCAAGCCATTGCAAAGAGATGGGAGAATGTGAATGTTGAGGATCTAAAGATTGATAAAGACGAGTTTTTAGTGGTGAACTGTATGTATCGATCAAAAAACTTGCTTGATGAGACTGTGGGGGTAGATAGTGCCAGAAATGTGGTTCTTGATTTTATAAAGAAGCTTAACCCAAACATCTTTATCCATGGAATTCTTAATGGGTCTTATAACGCCCCTTTTTTTCTGACCCGATTCAGGGAAGCTCTTTTTCATTTCTCTGCGTTATTTGATATGCTTGAAGCAAATGTACCCCGTGAAAGTTCTGAAAGAATGCTACTTGAAGGGGAACTCTTCGGAAGAGAAGCTTTGAATGTTATAGCTTGCGAGGGGTGGGAGAGGATTGAAAGACCAGAGACATACAAGCAGTGGCATGTTCGTAATCTAAGAGTAGGGTTTGTATCGGTTCCTTTTGCTCGAGGCGTTATCAAATTGGCAGAAGAGAAAGTAGGGTTATATCACAAAGATTTCATGATAGATATAGACAACAATTGGCTTCTACAGGGATGGAAAGGACGAATAATTTATGCCATTTCTTGTTGGAAAGCTGCATGAGTAGAGGAAGAATTCAAGCATATTCACCCACTCCATTTTCAATCGACATATTCAACTAGCAGCTGCCTTTACCCAATTACCCGTAAGTAACTTGATCTGACTCGACATGTAGGAAGTAGTATAGCAATGTTGAATTCTAAACAGAATACTCTTGAACTTTTTTTATAAGTTGTGAATTGTGATGGACCTACCTTGAATAACAGTTACTTTTTTATATAATTACGAGTATAAATCATGATTCAGTGTTGATCTTCTTGTGCGTGCTTAATTGCTTATGTAGTTTGTGGTTCCATTTCTTTAATTTGTTCAAACTTGTCCTTAAGTTGGGATAAAGGTGATTTGGTTTAGGAAATGCATGCATGAGTCATACACATTTTACTGATATATGTATATAATAGTAAAGAACATAACTTTTTAGGAGCAATAGTTTTGTTTTGTTTGCCATTTCTTCCACGAGAATAGTGGTTTATTTTAGCTAAGGCGGGCCTTAAGCTGTGCTCAGCTTGCAGTCTACCTTAAATATATCGAAAGTTCAAAACCGTTTTTTTTTTGCATACAGAACTACAGGTAGTGTTCACAATGGTATTTAAAAGTCATCTATTTCTATGTCAAATATTGTAAAGTTTAGCATGGAAAACATTATAGAATTTTTTTATAAACGAAGTATATACAGTCGGTTCATTTTATAGTTGTGAAAACAGGTTACTATTTAGCCCAAAAACAAGGAAGTTTGTTCATTCATGTGGAAATAAAAAGTGCTAATATCATAGATTAAAAAATAAAAGAAGTGGATTAGTTTTCAAAACTAAAAGACAAACAAATAACATAAAAGTAACATTAAACAAAAGAACATGTGTTTCCTAGTTCTTCTTTGGTAAACGTTGGACGGCGATTCCATTATAGACCAAACTGGCATCATCTTGTTTTCTTTCATATGTTTATTTATATTTATATATTCTCATAGTATTTGACTTGGTCAATTATGTTGATTGTTAAAGAGGTTCCATATTTGTTAACATATAGTTGAATTGAATAACAGTTGTATTACGAAATTTGCATCATCTTGTTATTTTAAAAGTTAGATAAACATATCATTTATTGGATATTTTATTTGTGCAGAAAATAAAAACATTTGAAGTTAGCATATAATTACCATGCATAATATGTGTTAGTTTGGATAGTCCAAACTAAGGGTGGGAATTCAGGTTGGATCAAATGTGTCACATGAATTAAATGGGTCAAATTTTAAAAAAGTAATAATTAATTATTAATAAGCATAAAAATCCTTATCAAATTTAATCGTATTATCTGTTACATCTATCTAAATTGAATACTAATATGTGATTAATTGAAATTCAACCAAAACATAGTAAACTTAAAAAAAACATTAAAAAATATAAATAACCTCTAAATTGTATTTGAGTCGCCGGATCAACTCGAAAACTCAGTTGGTGACCAAATTTCGACCTGAAAAAAATTCCGATTCGTGGGTTGGCGGGTCAATGGGTAAAAATCTTGACCCAAATCTGCTTTTTTCTGGTTGGGTTCGGATTGGCTTTTGAGTCGTGACGGGTTGGCGGGTCACTGGGTAAAAATCTTGACCCAAATATGCTTTTTTCGGGTTGGGTTCGGATTGGCTTTCGAGTTGTGATGGAAATTAACAGTCCTAAGGTAAACCTTTAAAAATATACTTTTGTTATTTTTGGTTTATATCTTGAATTTTATCAATAAACCTCAAAATATACTGCATGTATATGTTCTAAAACTTGCCATGCAACGTGCAAGTAACTTTTGATAGCTGCTCCAAACAAAGTCTACCGACACCAATGATATCGCATCAAATTTATATTCCTCTAACAAATTCATCATGCAATTATCGGGTTTGACAGCGTTCTATCCAAGTACAACCTCGTGACGGTTTTGACCGGTTTAAGTTGTTCTAGTTGAAGTCTATTCAGTGTTGATTTAAGTTGGGTTGGTAATTCAGTTATTTAAACATTCTATCCGATGAATGTTGGATTGTTGAAGGTTGGCTGTGGCTTCTTTGTTTCTTCAACAAAGCATATTGCCTTCTTTGATTCCTTCAAGTTCATTTTTACTTTGATCTTATTAAGATTCATATTAGTACGGGTTAATAGACAAATCGGGTATCAAATTTTGTATAAATGTTCAATTTCATGAACCAATTTTTTTTCATTACATTCCATGAATGTAGTATACGGGTTGTTCACTAAGATAACCATTCCAATGAAACTTGTTCAATTATATGAATTCGGTGACCGGTTACCTTCTGCTATCAGGTTTCCTTATCCACGTAGGCTCCACGTAAATGTCCAGTCATATCCACATAAGCGCCGCATTGTCAATATTATCCACATCATTAAATAACATTTTTAAATAATTAAATTACAAAAAAAAACCCTTATCTTCTTCCTAAACATGAGAACCTACAAATTTATTTCTTTTTATTTTGTAAGCTAACATGAAAACCTGCTACAATCAAAGCACCAATATTGACACTAACAAATCTGAAATCACACCATAAATCACCATTGACAACCTGGTACAGCTCACATAAAAATCAAAACCCACATAAAAACAAACCAAATTCTTGTTCATTCTTATTTTTTAAACAAGACCTACAAATGAAAAGTTAGAGAACCAAAGGGTTTATAATTAAAACATCCGACGAATGTATGTTGTTTCTTGATTTGCTTTATGTGTTGTATCATTTCGCTTTACAGATCCAGTTTTACAGCTCGTTATTTTTCGATGTCATAAATAATTTCTTGTTACTCTTTTTATATAGCCTTTTCAGATTTGGAGATGTTGAGGTTGCTCTGATTGATCTAAAGATAATTGCAGTTTCGTAAATGGATTCTAAATCTAGTATAAAAGTAGCTGCTAGTCAATCGATGGGAGGAAACCCATATCACGATCCTAAAACTGGCAATTTAGAGCCCACGATACCCACAAAATGAACTGAAAAAACCGAGTTGGAGTCTAAAAAGTCTCAACATAAACAACATCCAAAATCTTCAACTGATACATTTGATCAAGAAAAGAATTTATCAGGTAAAAAGGAAGCTTTGAAGGTGTTAATTGGGCTTTCATTTGGTGCGCAAGCCAGCCTGAGGTCCCAATACCTGTTCAGATTGAGCGGATTCTGGTACTAGTGGTGAACCCCGGCGAGAAAAAAGCCACAATTATTGTTGTTACCCCTGAGAAGAAGCGTGGGATTTGATTTGTGTTTGTGTTAAAGATATGAGATTTTGTGTTTGTATTACAGATGTGATATATTTCTATAAGATTTTAGGGTTTTTATATTAGAAGTTTGAAAAGGTTAAAAAATCTCTTGTGCTATTCTTGAGGATGATGAACAGACGATGAAGATGAAACAACAAAGAAAAAGAAAAATTAAAACCACGTCACTAAATATTGTCCACGTATGCAATTTACTTGTGAAACCGAAATCAATCAAAATTTTAGCAGGTTGATTCATGAAGTTTTGAATATTTACACAAAATTTGATACTCGATATGTCTATTAACCCTATTAGTACATATAAATCTTTTGTCAAAAAAGATTATACTAATGTCCTACTCACAATAGCAGTGCATCCAAATTGAGACGCTTTCAATTAGCATTCCACGATTAATTTTCTGTCCTAGCAATTAGAGAAAATAGCTCAATTCAGTTTCTTTCTCAGGATAATCGTTTTAACAAAGAGAATAAAAGTAAGAAAATATTGGCATTTTTATTTCTATGCAACAGTTAAACATAAAAAGGTTTGCCTTTTCTAAAACAAAAGTCATATATACAATAGGACGGACTAAAAAACACCGATGCATACAATGGGAGATTTGAAAGATAGCTACATGCAAAAGAATTACGTGACAAATTCAATACATTCTCAGACGAAAAATTCTATTTTATAATGTGTACATAAAAATAGTTAACTTAAAAACCAAGTGTACGTCAAAAAACATATCCCCTATGTATAAAAACAAAACAAAGACAGTTGCCAAATAAATCCAAAACTATGGTTGGTGGTACTCGTGCAAGGAATTTAACAACCATATAGATCTATTGAAGTTTGGTCAGATGTAGTAGCACTTCATCTTACATATATACTGCTTTGTAAGAAGATTTAACATTTATCTTGTAACTTGTAAGAGTCAATTTGCATAATAAGCTTCTTGACCATGTTTAAACTTATGTTTAGAAACTGGAAATATTGTGACCATACAAATCCTGACTAATGTTATATATTCATATTCGAAATTACAGATAACGAACACACGTTTTAAACTTAAATAGCTCAACAAGAATATATGTATTTTATGTAAGAGTTTACAAATAGTAACTAATTATTTAGATATGAATGGGCAGGTACTTTCTTTAGCTGATTGATAGTTTGGAACCCGTATGCTATACATGGTTCAAATTTTCAGTTCCAAAACATTGAGTCGACTGAGATGTTTCGATTTTTACTTTTGATTTTGATCTTGATGTAGATCTTGATTTTGATCTTTATTGACTCAGCTCATCTGTTTTATCCAAAAGAGATCTGCAACCAGATCGACAATGACCGATTTTCTTGCAACGACTACATTGTCGTGTTCATTGTCGTTTCCTATTTTCCTCTCCATGCGAAGGAATACGAGTATGACCAGGTGGATGACGGATTACCTCTTCACAAGGACCGGCGGTAGCACAGTGTTGAAATCACCTGGATCCGCCCATTCTAAAGGATTACCCATTGGGTAAATAGCCACTGCATAGGCAGCTCGATACGTCTCTGACGTGAAATACCTCTCCGCATATAAGCTTACTTCGCCCTGATTGAAATGACGGGCCACTGCAATCACGTGTCCACAAGGTAAACCGAACAACTACCATTGCATGCAACTATATGTTCTTGTTTTCAAGTTAACCGTTGCATTCTTTCCTCCATCTATCACCTTGAAAATCAAATTTGTGGATAGATTCACATTCCATCTTCTGGATTTCCTATTTCTCTTCCCAATCTTGTGCTTAGCATATGGTGTGACAATCGTTGTAAGTCCTTCTCCACTGTGACAATGTTTGTAGTACCATTGTTTTACTGAAGCTAAAAAATACTCTAATAACATTGTGACATGGAGCCTTTTTGCATGTCTGGTTAACACGATAATAAACTCCGCGCTGTAAGATGTCATGTAAGCATATCGTGTACGTGTAGCATGATGCCTTGACCATCTTTCTTTGCCAACATCTCAAAGAACACCAGCTGAGGCTAGTAAACGTCTAGATATGACATCAAAATGGTGATCAAAATCTGACTCACGGTACGACTTACACATTTTCCAGTAATGCCATTCAAAGTATTTGACTTTGGAAGGTTTGTGTCTCAAGTTCAACATCAAATGACAACAGCATTGGGCATGAAATGCCTCTAGAAAGATTTCTGAAATAGCGGCTGTAATTGAATTGGTGCTATCGGAAATGATAGTTAGGTTTTCAATTCCTCCAGTGGATTCAAGGGTGTCAAGTAAGTTTGCCAAGAACCACGTCTATTGGTCGGCCGTCTCCCCTGCCCCGATTCCGTAGGCCAGTGGCAAGATGCCATTATTGTCATCCATCACTACAACTACCTTAAAATGTGTGTCTTGGTTGATATGTGTTATTTATTAAGAAATTTGGAGCAACATGATAATGATATTGTGGAAATGATTGAACATATGTTGGTTGTGGTTGAAAAGGAAACAAATTTTGTGAAATTGTTTGGTAATGTTAATTTTGAGGTGTGGTTATACTCATGCGTTTGAAGTTGTTGAAAATGTTGTTGAAAACCACAACTGCTACTACTAGGGTGATTGCTCTCCATAATCGAAATATTTCTTATAGTGTCAACTACTGCTGTTATTAATTGCATGACACAAAAACTCCCCAAAATCATTTTCATCATCAGTAATATCTATAACTTACTGATTTTTAAGTGGTAGACCAACTTTTTTTAAAACAATTTTTAACAAAACTTTGTAGGTCAAAGGGTTTTCTGGTGCAACTGGGAGTTTTAAAATCTCTCTATAGCAATCTACCAGCATATACATCGGCATGTTGCTAATATATTCAAAATGACCTCTAGAACAAACATAAACCTTAAACTTATAAATATTTTTATTCATATTGTTGCTGCTTTACAAATAAATCGCCTTAAACGAGTTTGAAATTGTACTTTTAAGATCTTCACAAAAATGTGTTGAAATTTCTTGTAAATTGGTTACAAATATTTGAGAGAGTGTTTGTGATTGGAGGTAAGTTAGAAACAACTGATCAAATTGGTTGTTTTAAAAGTTAAATCTTATCCGAAAAAAATCTACAAAGTATCATAAAATCTTATCCAAAATCTCAGAAAATCTTATCGAAATTTTATCTAAAACTGTAAGTGAGATGCAAGACGCAAGTCCCAAACGCAAGACTCAGCTCCCAATTGCAGGTCCCGTTTGCAAGTCCGGGTTGCCAGTCGCTACGACCCGGTTGCAAGGCCGGGTCGCAAGTTGCAACGACCTGGTCGCAAGTTGCAAGGCCGGTCGCATATCGCAAATTTGGGTCGCAAGGACGCTTGCGACCCGCGAACTCACCTGTGTCTTGGCCACGTTGATCGTTCCAACGCTGGTGCATATCGATGGTCGGTTTGCTACAGGATGAGATATATTGGTATAGTTTTTTTTGGGTAAATTTCTTTAAACTTTTTTTTGGACAAAATTTTTAATTTTCCTAAAAAAAATAGAGTAATAAAAGAAGGTAGGAATTTAGTAAAAGACTTGTGAGAAATTCCTCTAACTTGAATGTTACGATTTCAAGCCTCAGGAAAACAATAATTATTTTTTATGTAGTTAGAATATGTAAATATGTAATGCTTTAAGGTATTTGCATGCTTGTCTTTTTTTCTTTTTAAGGAGGCAAGAAATTCAAAAACCATGGGTTGCACCACTGACAAGAATTCGCTAGTTTAGTTTATTTTATTGAGTAGGTATGTACTCATGTCACATACGTACCGAATACACCAGTATATATATAATACTAAATCCCCAAAATTAAAAACTCCAACTGTGACTCTATTATTTCTGTCTCAATTCTCACCATTTCATTCTCATATCATCTATCTGGTATGTATGTATGTGTATGTATGTATGTATGTATGTATGTTACATGCATTTCGTCCAATTTTATTTATTCTCATTTCGAGTCTTCGCAGATTTATTCCCTAACTTATTATTATTGTTGTTGTTGTTGTTTTATGCTTAATTTTAGGTTTGAGGATCACAAACTGGTGGAGAAATTGAGGTAATGCTACTTATGTGTATAATTGTGATTGTAAATATATACCTCTGATATATTGATATGTTAGTTTAGTATATTAGTGCTGTAGAAAGTTGATTTGATGATTTTAATTCATAAGCTGATATATATATGGAATGCTTTAATTCATGATGTATGTGCTCAATATTGATATCGATTTAGAAATGTTATAGGTAAAGCGAATAGATGAATAAGCAGTTTTATGCATCCTCACCATTAACATTCAACAAGATATCTGATTTTTTTGGGTATGATAATTGATAGGTGATGTGTATTTACTACCTAGTTTTACATGCTTATGAAATGTAACCATGCATTAATAAAGTTATACAAGATTGAGCACACTTTTCACACACTTGTCTATTAGGCTTTATTTCTTTGAAGATCCAAGTTATTCACTTTACCTTTGTCCTGCAAGATGAGCCTTTTTTTTTGTGCTTCTTTTGTGTTTGTATTTCAACATAAAATAATTTAATGAATGTAACAGAAACGTTAACACTCACATAGCTTCTTGGGTGTATTATGATGAACAAACATGTATAAAGCATTGCAATTCACTATATTGAAAGTGATTTTGGACAATATGTTTCTGATTCTTCAAGAATTATGAAAAGTTGAAGCTGTTACAATGCCTAGTTATCATACTAACAACTTCTCTTTTGTGGTGATATATTTTTCAGACACGATTGATCACAGAAATTATTAGTGTAATCCGGTTCTTTGACTATTTGCAGAGCAATGGATTTCTTGGTAGAAAATGAGATCCCTATCGTCATTGCTGTTTTTGCTGTTGCCATTGTTACATTCTACCTTTTAGACTCCAAGAAACCTACAGGTTCATCGTAGACTCACTTTGAACCAGTATTCTTCTATGAATTTCTCCATTTGCCTTTTTCTTGAACATTAATATTATTTAAAAAACTAACTTATGCAAACAGTTTGTTCCTTAAATGTTAACAGTCCTCGTTTCCTTTTGGCCATGTGATTCTTCTGGTTAACTGCAAAACTGAATCACGAGCTGTTATGTTGTCATTAGGGAGCATAGATCCAGAAAAATTTAGAGATTTCAAGCTTGTCAAGCGTACACAGCTTAGCCATAATGTGGCCAAGTTCAGATTTGCTCTTCCTACATCTACTTCAGTGTTGGGACTTCCAATTGGACAGCATATTAGTTGCCGGTATCACTCTTTACTCTTTATGTTACCCGAAATATAGATACACATTGAGTTGTGATATCATAAGGTCAATTTCTCTTAATTTGACATGAAATTTTAGAATTTTCATGAAAACAACTGATAATTTTATGAACCTTGTGCATGTTGATTACAAATGCATATATATTTTGATCTCAATTATAGTTGATAGCAAATGCATGTATATTTTGATCTCAGAAATCAAACTGTATCATTGTTGTATCAGGGCACCTGATGGTTTACTTTTGACAAGTATCTCAATGAAAAAGGGCATGTTTTTCTTAGCCAATCACTTAGCTTATATTGTACTTCTCTTTTTAGGGGTAAGGATAGCCAAGGTGAAGAGGTTATTAAACCTTACACGCCAACCACTCTGGATACTGATTCTGGATATTTTGAGTTGGTCATTAAGGTGCCTATCTTAAAATTTCTTGCTTACATATTTCATTTATATAATATAAGCACGTTTTATCTTTATAACGATTATGATGCTGTGCTGCATAAATATAGATGTATCCACAAGGTCGTATGTCCCACCACTTCCGAGAGATGAAGGAAGGTGACTATTTGTCTGTAGAGGGACCTAAGGTATATGAACCCTCCTGTAACCATACCTCATGGATGAGGTTGTTGGCAAAAGTCAATATTATATACTTTTCCTATGTACTTATTGTTCTTTCTTTCCCGCGTATGTGATTTAGTTGTTAAATTTTTTTTCTCTTTTTTCATGCAAACCATATTCATATCCGGTTAATGTTAGGTATGCACTTTAGGTGAAGTGTATGAACAACTATCACAACATAAAAGACAAATAAGAGGCATCCACTGTAAAACTATCAATACTTCACTTCCCCCCTCATATACTGTAAATTCCATATATTAAGTATTTTCAAGGCCACTTTTGGGTTTTGGCTTTTGATTGTAGTACATACACTGATACACATATTTGATATTGATATATTAACACACTTTTGTCAGATTTACTTTGATGACAATCATACTTAAAAAGGTTAAAGGGCACACATACTAGAGTTGGAGTGAGTAGATCACCACATTATATGATAAACTCATTTTTAAGTTGAAAGCAGCTTGTAGTTATGTATCTTAATTTTTCCAATACCTCGGTTTGTACTACTAATGTAATTTGTAATTTAATTTCCCATAGCTGTTTGTTTCATAAGGGGTATGCACACTTACCTTAAAAGTTAAACTTACCTTTAGATTTGTCAATTTTAGGGGCGGTTCAAGTATCGACCCGGAGATGTGAGAGCATTCGGAATGATTGCTGGGGGATCTGGCATCACTCCAATGTTTCAGGTGTTGAATTATTTTAAAATTTTGAAAATTGTGAAGTCTTAAATCTTTCTTTAAAATATAAGCTGATTGAATTATGTAGGGTGTACTATCAATTTAGTTTGTGCGTGTTTTAATCCTAGGTTGCCAGAGCTATTCTAGATGACGAATCAGACAAGACTAAGCTGGATCTCATCTATGCTAATGTCACAGCTGAAGACATCCTACTTAAAGCAAGTAATTATATTTTTAGTTACTTATTTTCGTTCATCTATCTGAAGGTTCATCTGTTCTTGTTTTTGGTGTAATTTGTGTAATTAACTCATTCGATGACTCGCAGGAAGAATTGGACAGACTTGCTACTAAGCACTCCGGTCGCTTCAAAGTGTACTACGTATTGAACCAGGTAATCATAGAATACAGAGTTGATCTGTTGATTTAACTTTACCTTTTACTTTGTGGTTGGATAGTTGTGCAACAATGTTGTACTACTATAATACTAACTTATTCATCGCCTTCACAGAGGAGTCTACATTTGATTTTATAGATTTAAAGATAGTAGTTTTAAATTAAAACTGGATGCTGAGTTTTGAACTTATATATTTATCCCGAAGGCTTTTCAAATCCTGTAATTTACTGTAGATGTAGTTGTTAATTCTTTGTGCAAAAAGAAGATTACTCCAAGACAATATCCCACGTCATACAAAAGTCAAAGGCAGACTCTTTCATTTTGGGATGTAATATAATTTGTAATGGGAGTTATAAATTATAACCATGGATGAATTAATGGTGTGTTTCGTTCTTATGAAGCCACCTGAGGGATGGACTGGTGGCGTTGGCTTCGTATCAAAGGAAATGATCCAAGAACAATTCGCCGCACCTGCTTTTGATATTAAGGTATGCTCTCATTCAATCATGTCCCAAATTCTTAAATTTATTCAAGTGGTATGACGAGTGTCTGAGAAACAGCTGATAACTAAATAAGAAACAAAATCAACCTGCAGATTCTACAGTGTGGTCCACCACCTATGAACAAAGCCATGGCTGGTCATCTTGAAGCTTTGGGATATGAATCAGATTTGCTATTCCAGTTCTAAATCTAACCCTGTCAATCTATGAGTATTGGGGATCTTCATTGGATTTGGTAGAACTAAGCATTTGTGTACCCTATTTGAATAAAGTTTTATCTCCTTGTGTCGTCAGATGGTAGGATAAATGGACTTGGCTTGAGTCTTGTGGTTCGTAATAATTGTTCCATACAAGCTCGAGAGTGTAATGTTTAGGTGGAACACCTCATTTTTCAAATATGGTTTTGGATTTTATGTATGTGTTAATATTACTTGTGCTATGTGAAATCAATAATAATTTAATTTTCGAAAAAAATGATTCAGGATTTTTCTTCAATGGATCAGAAATACATTTTGGAGAATTTTCAGCCCATTTGATCTGTTAGAGATTAAAATTTGGATTTGGACTGAAGAAGTTTGAGTTGTTAGAGATTAAATATAACCCGAATCGACCCATTTATAAGTAAATAGGTCAAACAACTTTAACTAAGAAAGGCGTATATGACAAATCTCATATTCAAGGCATTCACATTCAGGTTTGTACAGATTAAGAAGATCGACCTTTACTTGTTTCTGTTATCTCAAATGTCAATTATAGCATCCTAATTCGTTGCCTCCTATGTAATGTTACATGTGAAAATCCATTTACAACCGGCAAACCTTCAAGAAAATCATAGCAAAAAGTGTATTTCTCATCGTCTCAAAAGATTATAGCATCCTAATTCATTGCCTCCTATGTAATGTTACATGTGAAAATCCATTTACAACCGGCAAACCTTCAAGAAAATCATAGCAAAAAGTGTATTTCTCATCGTCTCAAAAGATTGTATGCTGGTAAATCTTTCACACATGTGGCATCTTCAATTGCAAGTTCCCGCTCCAGCTGCACTCTTGTGGACTTGATAACCTCCTACATAAAAATTCAAATGCTATTCTTAGTTTTGCTACTTTGTACAAACATTTTAACAGCTTTAGCACTAATACTTAGAGTCTTATAGTTATAGGTGGCAAAATGGTGGTCAATTGTTTGGCTAACGGGTCAAAATGGGTAACCATTTGTACTGGTCATTCCATGTTGACCTACAAACACTTATCCAAATTATCACTTGCTAGATAAAAAAACTATTATATTAACTATCATCACTAAAACTATTATTGAAGTACTAATTTATTTTTTAGAAGTTCGAGTGACATGAAAACCAGTCAACCCATTTCTGTGTTGGCTTAATTTTTTGATTTCGTCCATTTGACCCATTAAAGTTAAGACCAGCCAAATCAACCAATTCATGAAATCATAAGTAAATAAGTTGAAAGTCATTTCTACTCGCATTGAATTCCATATATGAAGCACGTCTTGCAAGCCAATGAGCATCCATAAGTTTAAAGGCAACACAGTAGAGCTCATCAAAAGCCGACTCATCATTACTAAGAAACTGTAGGAAGCGTACTCCTGATACAGACGTTGGTAATCCTGCAGACACATTATAAACATATTACATATATTTTACCAGATTATTCTTACATCTCTACATACTAATAATTGATAGCGAAAATTTACTGTCAACATCTCAGATCACACAAAATCATCCTTTGACCGATTTATCAACTCTCATTTTCTGTCATTAAGACAACAATTGTATTTTTAGTTCTGAAGTCTTTCATATTAGTCCTTAACTAGTTATCTTTGGCCACTAATCATGACATATCCACATACATCCACAATTATATATGCAAATGAAACCAGATTAAAACTATATTTTACCAAAAACATACAAAGAACCACGAAACCTTAGGCAGCAGGAATTAAAATATTATTTGTACCTGACTGAATATCCAACATTTGCACCAACATGAAAGAAATATTGATGCCAGCTACAGCGAAAGGATACTCCCATTCAGCTCTATTTCCATCTTTTTTGTTTAGAAGGTTTTGAAAAGCTTCCTGCTCAGAAAGAGCGATAAAAGTAAATACCGAATCTCGTCCCTTCGTTTATATTTAAATTATAGATTTTCCCTTAAACTTTCAGACTTAAACATATGGAGATCAAAATTGTTTCAATTCCAAAATCATGTCCAAAAGACATGCGCACTGCACATGATGGATAAATGACAAAGGTACTATCTTCATCTTTAACCTCTATCTACTTAATTTTTTTTTCCTTCTTCAGAAACCAAAATTCAAAGAAATATCGAAGACAGTCAAAACCCAAATTTCATAAAAATCAAACCCACAATCTAAAATATCTGTGGAAGCATGAAACGAACCGGAAATGTGTGGGCAAAGAAGATAAGATTCTCTAGAGATATGAATCCTCCACCCCTGCAAATATAACTTTCAACCTTTGAAAACAAAACCAATTTGCATAAATATTAATTGGTACATGATTAATACATAATAATATTACCTGAAGTCTGTAGAAGGATCATTTCCTTGCCAACCCATTTCTTTCCAAAGCTCTGATTTAAGTCCTGGAAGTTCCCTATTTGGATAAGCTGACCTCCATAATTCCCTAAGTGCATCCTGCCACCCAACTTATATTATATGCTGCTACTTTTATATAGTAAAGCATAAAAAGAAAGTTACTTTTTACATTTATGTATCATAGACAAAAGAAACATCTCAAATTTGATAAGAACAAGATATTAACAAGCGATCTAGCTAAAGATTAGAAATATAAGGAGAAAACATAAATGAAACAATTATATTGAATGCTTACTTGATGTTCCAAAGAAGAACCATCAAATGGGACCTCCAATCTTTTCTGCAGATTTCTGAGTCTTGCTTCCTACGCAATGAAATCAGTGTTATTTTCTAAAGAATAAAAGTTATAAATGAAGTTTTCTGTCATACAATCTAAAAAAGATAAGGTACTTAATCAAAGATGGATGTAGCTCTACCAGTTCATGCTAACATATCACAAAAGAATTCAGGATCTGTTTTGTTTACTAATATAATGTACTTTGTGCTCAGAATTGTGTACTTAATCTTATGTCAAAGCCAACATCTCAGCATATCTCAATGCCATTGTCTACCTGTACTGGAGTAAGTATTGGTGGAAGAAACTTCTTTCTTGGTCCACCTCCAGTTGTTGAAGGTGAAGTCAAAATTCTTGCTATAAATGATCCGGATCCCAGTAAAAGTTTTGCTGGAAAAATGAAAACAAAAATTGGTCAGCAATTAACACTAAACACCCCGAAGACAAACAACCAAGACACATATTTTGATTTTCACTATAAATGATTAATTAAAAGTGAAATTTCAAAAATATTCAAATAATAGCATGGATTTTTAGATGACATCAAACAAGTTCTAGCTCGTATGGAAATACAGTCACCATGAAAATGCTTCCAAAGTTAAACTTATTAATTATCATACCTAACCATTGTGCCCATTCTGAAATTATGTGAGAGAAAAGAAACGTCCAGTGGAGGCGTTCTTTTCTTTGTTCATCGTACAAAATATCTTCAAGCCTTTGTACCTAAGATGCAAAGATACTGCTAATGAATATTGTGTCATTTTTTATAGTAAATTAATATATATATATATATATATATATTCTGATGAAGGACATCAGGAAGGCGAAAGTACCTCTAACTGCTTAGCTTTGTATTCATCATTATTACCAAGTAAAGGTTCATTTAGGTCATCCAAATCTGCATCTTTTAAGTGCTCATGCTTTTTACCAGCGACATCCCCATGATGGAGTCTTCTCCTAATTGTTCGCGATGTCATTAGTCCTTTGATAATTAATTTATTCTGAAACCTGTTCATATTTATCATGAAAAAATATTAGGTTCCACTGTAACCCCTAAAACACAAAGTAACAATCTGACCTAATAACCTTCACATCAAGAGCCATTATAAAAAAGCTAGTAGTAGTCATGTACCCATGACTTATAAGATGGGATGAGATGTCAACAAACTTCCTCACTTGATAATTTTTACACAGGGCTAGATAGAAGCTCATGGGGTGTTAGATTTTGTGATTTTGAACTAATTATCTGATTACTGTGGCTTCAGTTTTTTAAGTTTGGATAAAGCATATACTGCTTCCGAGTATTTGATCATCTCATTTTTGAAAGTTTAGTTTCATACCCAGCTGCAACAAAAATGTACGTGTTAGGGTGACATATGTGCCCCTTATTCGAACCTAATTCTGAAACAGTATATTACAACTTCACAAACTCTATTTTTACGGCCTATTTTCAAAATGCACATCTAAACACCCCTCAAAATTCAACTTACTTACAGTAATTGACTTTAACTTACTTACAGATCTAGAGCAATTCATATGCACTTATAAGTTAGTAAAATTAAAACTCTATAATGCTTTGACCAAACTGGTATCACAAAACATCTGGAAAAGTATAAATTATGATTCATGCATGAACGATCAATTTAATTCAGCAAAATTAAAGTAATTTCAATTGGCGGATGAAGTTTGTATATAGAATTAGGCATTATGATGAAGAAATGACAATAATTGTTACCGTGTGGAAGGGAGAGAAGCAGATCGATGGTTGAAACCCTAATTGAAATTCCACCAACAAGAGTTTGATTTGATTATAAATGTTTGAAGGGAGTAGAGAAAGAGCAAGAAGAAGAAGCAATTCAGGTGACAATTCTTCCCTCTTTCCCTAATCCCTTTTTCTGATTCTTTTTATTTAATCTATTTGATTTGATTTGATTTGATTGTTTCTCTCCCAGAACAAGAAAATGAAGAAAAGAGTTTGGATCCTTTTTAATTCTACTTTACGTTTCGTGGACGTCACCTACGCTTTTTCAGCGGGTTTACTTAACACCGACTTCGGTCCTAAACGTCTATCGGGTCGGATCCTAAACGTCTATCGGGTCGGGTAACCAATCACAACAAAAAAATAATCATAAATGTCAGTGAGAACATAATACTACAATAGTAGTTGTATTTAATGACGGGTCAATTATATATGAGTGATGATGGGTGAGGATAGTTGACGGCAAATATGTTTTGTCCAGGTATAAAATGGCATGTAATGTTATTCGATATAATGATAATGATTACACTAGTTCGTACCATTTAAAATTATAAGCACGTATTTATGTCCACATTTTAGACATACAAAACATTTTTACTAAAATGACTTATTATTATTTTTTTTAGAAAAAGGCAAATGATTATATTAAAGTACCTCAGATATTTACATCATGGCTACATGCATGAGATTTATACTCAGTCATGCATGCTTCACTTTATCTAATAATGTTCCACTTCTATCCATGCTATCAAGCCTGTAGAGTACTACTCTAATATACATCAAGGTTTTTAAATACAAATGACCTTCTAAACTTCCTGCTTTAATCCAAAAAAAAACTGCTGCAATCTAGAAGTCCCCTTTCCGAATCCAACATCCTTGCCTTACGGTAGTTTTACAGTAGCAAACTTCAGATGACTCTTTGTATGTGAATGTTTGAGAATTATCATCTTTGGGATTCATTGATCGAAATAGTTTATACATCTCTGTTTGATAAATACGTTTTTGCTGGATAATATTTGATTAGATTATCAGTTCTAAGATATTTTCGAAACAATATTCTTTCGCATCATTGTACGCTTTCATTTTCTGAATTTAAGGCAAACACCAACAGCTTGTAATTTGAAAACTGGTTGTGAACATGGTGAAGTTTACAATAACACAATGCAGTCACACGTTTCTCAATCTTATGTTAAGTATACATCATTATGAATTTATGATACCAAAACTAAGATCCTTTACTATGGCAAAACACTTTTACACTATAAATCAAATGTAGAATATTCAAAATCACAATACCAAAACTAAGCTTACAATACATGTTCAAATGGACTCATGTTTTACATGCAATGTAGGCCAAGAAGCCAAAAGTGGTTATGCAACTGCACTATGCCCACGGCCACCACATTCTGTACACATGATGTTGCCAGTTCCACCACAACCTGCAACCAGAAAAGCCATGAAAAGTATTATTTCACTAAAAGAAAATCAAAATATGAATATCATCCTGGGCTTTTATGGCATACAAAATATCATTATCGTAATGATGCAAAATTAAAAAAAAAATAAAAAATAAACTCAGATCTACATATAGGGTGGAAATTTAAGCCCATTTACTTATTAAGAGGTTACGTTTTATGACTACATCGCTAAAAAATTAGAACAGTCTAGTAAATAAAACTGGCTAAAAAGGAACCTGGTCAATAAGTCTCCCAAAGAGTAGTGCATACTAAATGGCTTTCTTAACAACATAGATTGTGTTTAGTAATCATTAACACACATTGCTTTTATTGAAAAACTAAAAGAAAATGAACTGAAAAGTTTTGGGTCAACCCATCCCAATATATACCAAAATATTATCTGATAGTGTGTTACCCAACTGGGCAACCCAACATTCTTGCCGCCTCTAGTGAGACTAGCAAGAATGAGCCATTTTGGACAAAGATGCAATATACAATGATCTTAATTCTATCACATTGCACAAACTGTCCAAAACGTTCGAAAGGTGGTTTGTTTGCAACAAAAAGTAAGGGTTCTGCTACTGCACCAACTATGAACCAAGGGTTTATACAAAAAGTTAACAAAAGGACTCGTATATAGCTTTGCAAGACTTCTATTAGAGATGACAATTTCAACTAAATTACTTATGTATGGGTTGATTGGGTTATATCCCAAATGAATCTAACTGAATGTTTAGCTGAAAATGAAATGGGTCGATTGAGTCAGAAGGTAAAACGGGTTGCACGCCGCCCAAATGTATTTTTAACGCACCCCATCTCCGGGTCCTTTATTAAAAAAAAATTAGATACTTATTGTAACAAAATAATTTTTGTAACTATACATAAAACATTAACAATTTACAAATATTTTTCAATAAGTGGACAATAAAGATTTGGGAGTCAACCCCCATTTTGACCTGTTACCCAACCCGTCCAACCGGCCCATTTGACCACCTCATTGTTTTTACATGTTGTACCAGATCTTATATATTGATCAAAACTTGCATACCATAAACTGGATGTAAGCATGGCAAGAAAGTGACATATTTGGAGCATCATCATAGGTTTATCATAGACTCATAAATCCAATCTTATAGTTTTGTTACTTTAGGCCCTGATGATACATGAAGAATGAGTATGGGTTTGCCCAACAAACAAATCTTAATAGCAACGAAGCGGAAGATGGCCGCATTGGAGAACCACGAGATGGCTAGTGTTAATATGATATATAGGCAAAAATATCCATGTCCTAGTCCTCATAAGTATTATATACATGGGTATAGCGTGAGGACAAATGAACTGATCATACTATTCCGTATCAAATCATTGTGTAGTTTATATTCATAAAAAGCATGTAAGTGATAAAACAACAGTATTTTTCCAAACCAAATTTTGTTCAAGTTTAACACACATTATTAAATCCAATCAATGTTACGATAAAAGTGCGAAAATAGAAATTTACCTAGGCATCGAACTTTGACAATAATACCTTGACTCTCCAATATAGAGTCAATGTACAACCCCGATCCAGAGCAAGTGGCACAAAGGATAGCACCCTTAGCTTCACAACCAGGACAACGCGTCTTATTTCCAATGTTCTTTTCACCTAGCAACAACCCAACTGGTTTCTCGATTATCTCCTCTGGAACAGCCTTATCATAGCAAAAAAGGGACTCAAGACTGCTTAATTTTCTGTGCATATCCCCTACTGCACTCGATGAAGACTGCAAAATCAAAATTGCATCACCTATCTATTCACAACCCATAGTATATAAAAAAGATTCCTGCCTACATAAATGACCTTATATTCTGATTTAGGTTAGTGTACATGCAAAATTGAGCGAAATTAAGGTCACCCAAGAATATCACCCTGCTAATGAAACTTAGGTAATCACATCAATGGCCATGTTTCAACTATTTCTTGACCCTTTAACCAAATTATGTGAAAGTTATCCAATGACATTATTCATCCGTGACCTTTTACCCAAAAAAAAAAAAGAAAAAAAAAAAAAAGAAAAAAAGAAGAGAGATTGAAGCAACTGGAAATGCTTTCTAAGGTTTTATATAGGTCTTGTAACAAGGATTACAAACAAACAATGACAACAAGCAAGTTACTTTAAACAAAAGATATAATACATATATATATATATATATGTATTAAAAGGAATAAGAAAGTAGTTAAATATATCTGCAAAATAATTAAAGATTCAAACTTTCTGATGCTGAACAAAGAAAAGAACACTAACAAGCTGTGAAGCAGACGGGTGAGCTGCACCATTGTCTGAAGTCGCTTTAATCTTCAGAAATGAATCCTGTTTTGTTGTTTTATCATCAAAGCTAATCAACTTCCTTATAATATGTTTGGAAGAAGGAGCATGAACAGATAAGTTCATTGAAGGTGAAATCTTTAAAAAACACTCCATCTGAAGTATATGTATTTATGATTAACAAGATCAAATATTAGGGTTTCAAAATGGGAATGAATTTATCGAAATTCCAAGACAATATGATTAATTGTTGGGTTCTTTTGAGGGGGCGATCGATAAAATCTTTTCCAGCCGCCTTGTTATTAACGGCCAAAGGTAACAGCTTTGATTTTTGTACAACCTTCAAATGCAAAGCTGCATATCCAAAAAGAAAAGATAAATTATATCGGGAATAAATATATAATGGATATTCATATCGATCAGAAATAGTTTATATTTTAGTAGGAGGTTGGTTATTTGTAGGTTTATTTATTTTTTAACTGTATAAATATTTTTTTGTTAGATAAATAATATAATTTTAATTCTATTTTGTTTACATTGTATTTTTTTTTTACTATTCTCTTTATTAGTCTCTAATTTAATTGAGTTCATAGTCAATAACTACTTTTTTATAAATTGATAGAGGTGAGTTCATGGAAGTATGAGTTTTTTTGAAAGTATGAAAGTACCAATAAAAACGCGTCACATGGCAAAAACCCACTTTCCCTCACTTTTTTAAAAATTAAATATATCATAAACGACAAGTCAAAAAATAATAAAAATTACACCATAATAATCGTTATTTTTTTCTCTTCGATTTAAGATCCCACAAGGCATACTTTCGACGAATTTTTTTTTTTTTTCATTTTTTGAGGGTTAACACATGTGTTATGATGGATTAACAAAAGTGTTATCCGCAGTTATCACATATGTTATCAACGACTATCACATGTGTTACAATCGATAGTCGGTGCTAACATATGTGTTAGTCGCCCGTAACACATATGTTATTTGTTTATAACACATGTGTTATAAATTTTCAAAACCCATCAAAAAATAAAACAAAAAAAAAAATTCGTCGAAAGTATATCTTGTGCGATCTTAAATCGAAGAGGAGAAAACGCTGATTGTTATGGTGCAATTTTTATAATTTTTTGACTAACGGTTTTTAAGATATTTAAATTTTAAAAAAGTGGGAGAAAGAGAAAAAAAGTGGGGCCTTTGCCAAATGATACAATTCTATTGGTACTTTCATACTTTCAAAAAATCTCATACTTTAATAATCTTTCGTCTAAATTTATAATATTCAATTCTATCTATGTTTTATGTGTCTTGAATCATGTGCTATTTAAACTAAATACTTAGCAACATGCTATAAATCCTAAAGAAAAGTGTCCAGTGAATTCGGATGATTTATTTCAATTGCTTATATTTATGCGATTCTTGTATAATATCCAAATTTGGTTATTATATTTCATAAGAACCTTAGAAATTTTGGAAGCTCATTTTCTTTTTCGTATAATGTTTTTCTTATAAATAAATTAATATATATATACATATTTAATAATAATACATAAATATTTATCAATTTATTATCATCGCTTCAATATAAATTTATATTATCAGTTACTTGATTCACATGACTTCATGAGTTAATATTTAATTTTACTAATCTAGTTTATAAAATTACATGCTTAATCATTGTTATCATATACTTTACCAAAGGTTAATCCAAAGATCTCAAAAGATAAAAGAAATTATGTTAAAACATCTTTAAAATATAGTTATAATAATTAACTAGGTTATAAATTCGCGATAACGCGAGTCGAATTTAACTTTTATTTTGTCACTTTTTTATATAGTTTATAGACCCGCGATAAGGCGCGACGAATTTAACTTTTATAAATCAACAATTAACAAAATATTTGGTCGATTTTTTTATACAGTTTATAAACCTGCGATAACGCGGAACGAATTTAATATTTATAAATGAATAAAATATTATGACCGATTTTTTATATAGTTTATAGACTTGCGATGATGGGGGTCGAATTTAATTTTTATTTTGTAGATTTCTTTATGTAGTTTATAGACCCGCTATAATGCGCGACAAATTTAATTTTAATAAAATAATTAAAATATTGTAACTGATTTTTTATATAATTTATAGACTCTTTAATATTTATAATTGAATAATATATTTAGTCTAATTTTTTAATTAAAATAAATACATCAAATATTTAAGGGGCCAAATGCGTAATTATACGAAAGAAATTAAGATCGTTAGATTGTGAAGGAGGAAAACAATGAAGGGTTAAGATTCGTCCATCTTATCCTCTTTTAATTATATATAAAGATTAGGTCAGGAGAATAGATATACTATGATTCTAATGTTGTTCTGAATTCAGAATATCATAATTATTTATAAATCACCTTCACTTTTTTTACTAAAATGTGAAAGATCAATAATGATTACTTTATTCCTTTATTTAATATTTTTATTTAATTAATAGTTAGGATATTATGTTAAGTTTCATAATGAGAACAATTATTGTATATTAAATGTGACAATAAAAAATTTAATATTTACCATAATTAACATTTAATTTTATTTTTTACAATAAATTCACATTGCTTATATATATCTAAACCATTAAATTGGAAATTGAAATTATATAATTTTTTAATTTTAGATGTGAACAGAAATATCGTTAAAAAATTATTTTCTGATACATTGTACGGGCACTCCATCTTAATTATAATTTATGGTTTTTAAAATTCGTATATTGCAATTTTTTTATTTTGTGATAATTCTCAAATCCTCATGGAATATAAATGATATTCAGATCATTGACCCGTACTTTTGTCATTACGATACTACTGCACCATATGCTTTCATGCATTAAATTAGCGCTTAATTATTGATATTAATGGCTTGCAAAGAAATGATTTCAGTTTTACAGCATCTCTAGTTCTTTATTCTTTACATTTTTTTTACAGCTCGAGGAGAGTTTGTTAATTTTGACGTTTTCAAAACTTACCGGATAATGAAAACATAAGTTTGTTGAAAGTATATCATATAAGATGTTTAATTGAAGAAAAAAAACGCTGAGTTTTTTGGTGTAATTTTGATAATTTTTTAACTAGCCAGTTTTGAGATATTTAATTGTGAGGGAAAGTGAAGTTTTGTTAAATAGAGCTCTCTTATTGGTTCTCTCATTTTCACAAAAAATAAATAAATTTGTACTCTTAAACTCATCTTTTTATCAAAGTTCTACCAATTTAGTCAAAGATATTTACTATAACTTTTCTATCCACTTATCTTGTTGATGAGATTAGGTTGTATATATAATTATAAGATATTCATCAACATGGATTTTATTATAATATCTCTTTAAGATACCTAGGCATCACCGATTAGACCATTACGAGTCAATGATGATGCGAAATGTAATAAGAATTGGGAGATTCTTAAAAGTGATTACTGACTAAAGTTGGGATTGAATCCCTAAAGATTTTGGATACGATAAAGGGGATATATGTAGGCCTATATATCAATCTAATTGACCATTTAGAGTTTTAAATTGATACATCGTCTCAATGGTAATATGAATGGTGACCTAGACTTTGTGTGACTAAGTGACTCTGCTAATGAGATTGCTAACACACATTCCAAATTATAATATTTGTTTTGAAATTTTCGGTGAATGAAACATATGTTAAGCGTCTTCGGTTGATTGTAATAAATGTTGAACATCTATCGGTTCATACATAAACTGTTCTTTTTTGTTAAAATGTTCACCGAGAGTATTTAATGAAATATATAATGAGAGCAAAACTATTACGTGGGCCATGGTAGTAAATGAAATATATATGAATTTGCGTCGGGTTAGTAAGATTATGATTCCTCCGCATGATAATTGGTTTTTAGTCATGAAGAAAGATATATCCCTTCTTAATAGTTTTATTTGTGTGGTGTGATATATATTTTAGTTGCTCAACCTCAATGCACAACATCTAGATGTGAAAGAATGTTGGGAATATGTATGGGAAGGGGATAAGCAGCTTAAATTCAAATTATCACAATATGATATTGATACTCACAGTAAAAAATAAAAACTCATAGTTCAAATGATAATTCATATTAAACAATTGCCAGACATATTCATTTTGAGTGACTAGGTCACCTTTATAAGCTGCTCATGCTCTGATTAAGAATGGTAATAAGTCCATTGCATGTGAAATATGCGATAGATTAATCGATTCCAAATAAAATTCTCAATTTAAAAGGGAACAAGGGATTAAGATAGTCAAATCAAGGTTATCAAGACCCGATGAAAGTTTATTGAAGAGATACTAGAAATGTAGGGTTTAAAAGAACCTAGGGTACAATAGAAAGATGAAGAGTGGAGATATCTCAATAATTAAAATCATGTCTAGAAAAGTCTGGAATCGAAACGATTCTAATCGACGTTGTTAATATCTTTGTAAAATATAGCGCTAGTTATTGTAAACGAGGATTATGAAATTGTTGCTACCAAGAAGAATGTAAAGGTAGAGATTATTGGCCAATATGAAAAGATGTAAGAAATTATGAAGAGTGAAATCTCTTGATGTGATATAACACCCCAACATTATCTCAAGATTAAATCTGTCATTTGACTCGGAAGCGATGGATAAAATAATATTATATATTATATTACAAAAAGGACCATAAAATTTCGCGAGTTTACAACATTTAACTATTTCCAAAACAAAACACATATAATTGTTATATAAAATCCACATACATGTTAATTAACAAAACATATTAATAAATCTATTTCAGAGCTAGGCGCGTGTCAAACATTCCTTCCAAACGCCCATCTTCCTGCCCAACCCACAAAACTTAAACATAACCTGCAGGAAGGGAAATGGAGGGATTAGCACGAAGCTAAGTGAATGAATGTACAACTAATAATTCAACTTAGCATAACAATCTGATACATTAAGCACGAAAACACATAAACTCAAGAGGATCGGTGGTTACTGAGGAACCCTACAGCCGCGGTGGCCCTCAAGTAACGCTTATCGCAATCTGTATAGGCCCATGCAAGATTTACCGATAACTTAGCACTACAACACTACAACACAGTTTCCAGCGACAACACATGTATCTGGAACCTGTGTTGAACACAATAGCTACCAAGTCCAATAACAATTGACCTCTGAACAACACAGATTCCCGAAGGCCACGTATGCATAACAAGCAGATACACAATCATAAATCAGACTAGACAGTCTATCAATATCTACGTTACTTGTTGTAACCACACCGTTACAACTATGTCAAATCATGAGTTGCAGATCCACTCACCTGACTTGTCTCAGCCCACACTCAGAGATCTTATATTACTGAGTCTTCTGCTGATCTGAGAATATAATAATTAAGAAGTTAGTAACTCTTTTCATAATCGTATAACATATTTCACTACTCGGTATAAAAGGGCAAACAATCACCAAGTTGCAATTTATCAGTTATAACCGCTCTACAACTATCAATTTATATCAAGTTATGAAATTCGTTTGTTTAATTATTTATTCAATTAACAAATTTCGAAACATTATTATAACCTATTAATCCAAGCAGGTGATCCTTGTAATCTAGAATCTGTTAATAAGAGTCTGATCCGCAATTAATAAGAATCTGTTAAATTTTGGTCGCTAAAAGTATAACCTTTTACTTATGCACTTTTAAAATTTGCAAAAACTCAGTTCGCAGGACTGAGTCCGATCCGCAGTTAATAAGAATCTGTTAAATTTTGGTCGCTAAAAGTATAACCTTTTACTTATGCACTTTTAAAATTTGCAAAAACTCAGTTCGCAGAACTCAGTTCACAGCTCAGGAACTTAGTTCGCAGAAACTCAGTTCGCAGCTCAAGAACTCAGTTCGCAGAACTGAGTTCATGTGCGAACTGAAACGTAGAAACCCCAAAAACGAACCATTTCGACTCTCAAACACGAAAATCAGTTTCCTAACAATCTAACAAGCTTTCTAGCATCTCCTAAACATCAAATAACAAGCTTTCAACATCAATTGCACTCACATTCCAAAGATTCATCAATTTCAAGTTCATTACAAAAAATAGAAAAGGCTTACAACTAAAATGAGAACAAGATGAAGATGATGATGGCAAGTAACACAAGGATTCACAGCAGATACAATATCACACTCAATTTATGTTTAAGTTGATGTTTGATGATTTTAGGAAACAATTTCTTTGCAAGAGGAAAGTGTAGGTGAAGTTGGTGAAAATGAGAAAAGAAATAAGAGATTGGTGATTTATATCACCTACCAACTCAATGTTGGTTAATTTTAATCCTTTGTTTGGCTTATTGTCTGGAACCTGAAAACCGCTTTGCGAGACAAGTTATTTTATTTTACCGACAAATATTTTAATTTAAAACTATTAATATTTTACCTGACACAATTAACAATTCGACCTTAATCTAATTTTCCTATCTAATAAACACATTAATAAAATCATAATTAAGTATACAATTAAGAAATTACCAGATTACCCCTAGGCCGTAAGAGTGGGTGTTACATGTGATATGGTTAGACTTAAATTCTATACATGTAAAAGTGTAAAAACTTGTCATATATAAATCGGTCTTAATGCAAAAGCCTAATGAGTATGAAACTAAGAGATATAAGCCAATAGTAGCGATACAAAGATTTTTGCATAGACCTAGATTTGATTATGATGAAACATTTTATTTTGGTGGATCCAACTATCTTATTAATATCTTATAAGTTGGTTTGGCTATATAAGAAAACTTTAATCGCGTCTCTTGGATATTATTAGAACTTATATTTAATATTGAAATTCCGTGAAGGATATGCAATGCTTAAAGCATGTTTCATGATTTAAATGATCTTAAGATAGAACGAAAGTTTCTCAAGAACACTATTTGGTCAAATTGAATAAGCCCTTATACCGATTGAAAATCATTTGGGCACATATGTTAAAATCATTGCAAATATCTCTTTAAAAGAATATTTAATATAAAATGATTATGTTAGCACATGCATAATTTGAATATAAGTATGGCCAGAAAAGTCCTTGGTGGTCTCTATTATGGAACCAGTGGCTTCCTCCTAAGATGGGTTTATTCGCTTCTTTTGGAGATTCATCGAGAATGCTCTTCCTATGGATGACAGGCTCAGATACATGGGCTCTCCGAAATCGAAGGACTTTGTACGTGCTGAGGACTTAGTATTGATTCATGCAAAGATGCTCCTCTAAAGCTGGAATAAGGGATTGTCCACTTCACCGCCCCGAAGAGCAGTGGCTCTGTTTTTTTGCACGCCTACAGAGAGAGACTAAAAATTTGAAATTCATATATTATTGAAACTATTTGCGAGCTTCAAAAGGTGATTGATACTCATTAAAGAAATTGAGATGAACGATTTTGTAAAGACAAAGTTTTATCATGGGTTAAGGATTAAACATCCCAATGATGTAATATTTGTGCTCTAGTAAATCTACATAAGAAGTGCAAATAGGACTTTATGGGCTAAGGACATTCACTAAGCACTTCAATTGTTGTATGATTATTTGATGCTTTCGACCCACGAAGGATGATAAGGAAATTATTAGTCGAGAAATATAGTATTAAATTATCATTCGGCTTTGATATTTATAACTAGTTATACAAGAAAATTTATATCACTTTCTTTAAATCGTTGGCGATATTTCACCTATTTCCTTTGAAAAGACATTTATTGCTTTGCATAAACATAATACAATTGGTAAACATAAGGAATGATAGATCGATGGTGATAGAGCCATGATTTATCTTGTCAAATTATATTTTACTCATGACTTGTAAAAGAGTAAAGAGTGATGATATTACCGGTCAATAAGTTCGTACAAATTATGAGATCAAGTGATGTGATCGTCAGGGGGAGCAAAAACGTGTTACACTCTTTTTCCCTTGACTATGATTTTGTCCCACTAGATTTTTCTAGCAAGGTTTTCAATGACGCAACATCAAGTGTATTTGAAGAATTATGTACTTTTTTTCCTTCACTAAATTTTGTATCCCATTTGGTTTTATCTAGTAAGATTTTAGCGAGGCATCTCTTTATATAATGGACATCCAAGGGCAAGTGTTAAGGATAAATATGGAATAGATGTTTGTATCTATTAAACAGAGTTTTTATTATAGTGCGAGATTGACTACTTGTAGGTTAAGCTATCTTGTAATTATATATATATACCTTTTTGATGAGATAAATAATACGGGGAAGGTTTAGATAGTGAGTTTGTTATGGTAATAATGGTAGATTAAATATTTTTAATTTTAATTTTAAAATTAATTAATTAATTTTTTTAATAAAAAATTATATCAAAATTATTAGAATACTATGCTCTTTAATATGTGATAAAAAGTTTTTAAAAAATATGTAATACACACTATAAATTTTCAACGTGTATCACAGTTAAAAGTTATAAAAGTTGTGATACACAAATTTAAGTTGAATATCACATATATATATATATACTGGCAGCGTGGCCGCGCATAGCTACGGAAACAAATAGTGAATTTGACATTCACAGATTTTACTGTTTACACTATATTGTTAAAATTTTAATTTAAGGATATGTCAAGTTTAAAAGTTAAGGGTTGCAATTTATAAATTGGTGGTTCATTTGGAAAGTAATTAATAATTTTTAAGGGTAATTTAGACATTAACCATTGTTGAGTCTAATTTAAAAAAAAAAAGATGAAGATGGTTTATATATAATTAAGATATATATTAAAATCATTCTCATATTATAAAGAACAAAGGTATAATAATTTTAGTATAATTTATTTTGCAAAAAAATTATAGATATATTATTCTTACCATTACCACCATAACATAAATAATACTATTATTCATTCTCTTTTCTCTGTATCGTGTTTCCCTATTGTTCTTTTTATTAGTATTCTTTTTCCTTCACTAAATTTTTATCCCATTTGATTTTATCTAGTAAGGTTTTAACGAGACATAATCTTTATGCAATGGACATCTAAATAGGAGTGTTATGAATAAATATGGAATGGATGTCCGTATCTATAGAACAAAGTTTGTATTTTAGTGGGAGATTGATTACTTGCAAGTTAAATTATCTTGTAATTATGTATATACTTCTTTAATGAGATAAATAATACAATTATTCATTCTCTTTTCTCTATATTTTGTTTCTCTAATGTTCTCTTTATTAGTTTTACAACAAATTACTATTTTTAATTTAAATACAGAACAACTTCAGTCCCCGAACCATCTAAAATACTACTCCGTAACATTTTCATACAAACGTACTTTTATTAGTCACTTACTAATCATTGATTTTTCTCTTCATCCAAAGACAATGTAATACCATTTCCATTTATCGGTTGTTCTAAGTTTTAGTTAAGGGTGGTATGGGTAGAAATCGAAATCGCAAAATAGAATCGACCAAAATCATAACGTTACTAGCACACGTTGCGATGTCCATAATAATTTAGAAGTGGTATGCCCTAAACTAGGTTATTACATAATAAATCACATTATGATAACGTCGTAAACTACATAATAAGTTATTCAATACCGGTCTGCTTTGGTCTCAAAATGTACTTTTTAACCTATGTAAACATCACAAATTGTTTTATTCAACAAAATTAGATTTTCAGTAATATAATAATATAGCTATTGTAAGCCGACCCACCCATTTTGACCCGTGACCCGATCCATGACAAATTTGCAACTTAAGGGAAGCTGGAGAATTTGCTAGTGGTACGAAGAAGATTTGAATAAACTATAAAATGTACACACGAGGAAATGTCTCTGTGTCATCAAGTAACCCAAGGCGATAACAAGACACTTTAGGGGAATCCACACTACCCAAAACATAGCTAGAAAAACACTAAGAACTAAGACTAGCATACATAAAACATCATATCCAGAGGAAGATTAAAATAATTGAATTAAAAAAAAAAAAAAGAACACACTAAAATGCTTCTACATGATCTTGGACATTAAGAGTGTTAGAAAAGAGCCGAGCTTGTTCTTCGGAGTTGATACTTTGGTTCAGGGGACGGTACACATGGCAATGCCTTTTCTGCCTCCTGCAAGAAACTACAATAATCAATACAGAGAGAAGATTTAAAGGAAAAACAAATTTTGGGACAAAGTAAGTGTGTTTGAGACGATAATATGAATAATATCAGGTTTGAATATTGTCCAAATAATCTGACACATTTAAACTAATTGCTCAGTGAAATTGTAACTAAATAGTCCCAATTGGGACAAAATATAATATTCATCATTTCCTTACTATAGGTATATGAAAGGCATCTAATCATGGTAAAGGATCATGTGAGTTCGAGTTTTGAGACTTCAAAAACTTGTGAATATTGTTCAGACTGCAACTAATTGAGCTAGAGGCCCCCTATAATTCTCAATCTTATGCATATTATGAAATATTGATCCCGAAAAAATTATTATGTGCAAATAATAACAACACGTGTGTGTGTGTGTGTGTATGTATGTATCTATATTGGTGTATGTAGGTGTTTGCATGTAACTATGAATCATCAAATGGGATTGATGGATGTACTATGTACAGACAAAAAATTATTGAATTTCTTACATTTATACTAATTAATACGGAATATCAATTAACATTAACATAGATGCATTTATCATGCACATGTGTTTTCCGAAGACTTCACAAGATTCATCAATGAGGTATCATAGTACCAATATCTATTGCAACATGCAAAACCACATTTGTTGCAAGTTCCTGTACCATTTTGATTAATTGTAAGCAAGATCTCTACTTGCTTTGAATATTGGGTCAAAATGGGCATTTTGTATGGTTCAGGTCAAGTTGATGTGTCAGCTCACATGACATTGACTTTGAGGATGCACAGAGAACTCATTATCCGTACAAGCGATCTAATGAGGTTTACCATTATAATAATTGGTCAGCAATCCACATAACCAAGAACCAAAGCTTTCACAGGAGAATGCATTGTTATGATGTTTGACTGTCATTATGTCAGGGATTGCGTTGCAAGAAACATTGAAGTGATTACAGAAGAAACTACTAGTTCTTGACATTGCACAAGCAGCAACTATGCCCATTATAACATTTCCTAAATGAAGTGTAGTCGTGTAGATATCTGTCCCTAAAAAAACATCACCTTAAGTTCTTCAATACAAGATGGATAAGCGATTGTTATTCTATAACTAGGTATTTAAAACTATTGTAGAATGCTTAAAATGGTGAACTTGCAAGAAGGTTGCTTCAGTTATACTTCTTCACAGCATTGGAAATGTTTCATCTGTAGCTTAAAATGAGACATTTCAAACTGATATCAAGATCTGTGGTAACTTTTTACTCTTAAGGTGTACTACAAGCATCACTCAATTAGCTACTTTGAGAATCTTATCAGCCCTTTCGAGTGTTTAATATATAAGACTGATCTAAAGATGAAGTCCAGCCACCTCTGAGCCCATCACATAAAACAACCCAAATAGCTTCTAATCACCATAAAACATATATATTCAAGTAGGCCTGAATATTCGACCACCCACTTAGAAAAGTTAATATGTATTATCATTCTGAAGTACATATACATCTACTCGGTTTCTCTACCAGACCATCGATCTATTAAGAAAGAAAAAGAAAAAAAAAAGAAAGAAAAAGCATGGATTTTTATACAAAACACAAAGATACCATGAAGCCCACAAGAGCAATGCAGAATAGAAAACAACTTGGATGTTACATACCTGTTCTCTCTTCAGTCTTACGTTTTCTTCTTCCAATTTTGAGACTTTATTCTCTAGCTCTTGGGTGTAAGCCTATCCAACCATTTAAATCTCTTAAAAGTGGTCTACATAAGATAAAGAGGACGATACAAAAAAAGGCACTACTGTAACAATCAAACATCATAGGATTACTACAATAACATTTTTTATTTTGTTACAGTACAAAGCCAATCAAGATGCATTATCTGCAGAAATCTCACCTGTTTCCTTGCTCGTGAACGTGCAGCAGATTCTCTATTCTTAATCATTCTTTTTTGCCTCCTTTCCACAGTTTTCTCAATCACATCTCCAGAAGCAGGTCTTTTCCATCCAGGCATTTGTGTATCAGAAAGAGTTGCCATCAAAGGGGTGGGAGACATAATCATTTGAGTTTCGGGATACGTAGCGTCCATCATTGGCTGTTGAACTTGATGATGACCATGCATAAACACATGCTGCTGTTGTTGTTGCTTAAAAGGTGGAATTTGATATTGCATCCATGGTGCTTGTTGCGCATTAATATTCTGTTGAGGCAAAGCAATCAATTCTCCTCCTACAATGGTATCTGAATCCTTCTTCTCGTTAGACGATTTAGCAACAATCCCAGCTTTAGCCAAGAAATCCTCCAATGTCATCTCGCCAAGTGTCGGTTGTTTCTCTCGTGATGTACTACTCGTCTTATCAAGATTATGACCACCAGTCCCACTACTACTGTTATTATCGTTCTTCTTCTGTTGGATGTCTTGCCACAACTCATCAACAGTCTTTTTGCTTAGATTTGCAATAGAGGATGAAGAAGCTAGCTGTGTATTTCGAGGGTGATCGGACCCACCTTGATTAGCTGCTGCTTCAGTTTCAGCAGTCCAAACACTCTTTAAAAGCTCATCAAGATTCATACTAGTTAAAGGTTTACCTAAATCCCCTAATTGATGTTGAACCTCATCTAATGTTAAGTTATATAATAAGGATCCTTGCTTTGTCAATCCATCAGATTTCCCATGCGATCCAATTGTTCGTGTCCCCATGGATATAAACCCTAACCTATATCTATGTATCTATATATGTATATGTATACGAACACTCAATAGTACGATTAATTTCAAATTCGGAATTAATAAGTGCGATTCGTAACCTGAAAGTGAAATTGGAAAGTGATACAGCTCAATTTGAAGGATTCGTAAGGGGAATTAGCTACAGTTGCATGAATTTTAGGATGTGATATGGCGTATAATGAATGAATGAAATGAAAATTGATGATAGAAAACTGACCAGAAGGATGTACGGATTTGGATTTAGGTGGTGGTTGTTCCATGCAACCAATTTTCAACGTTTTCTTCCGGTAACAGAATAATTATTCCTGGTAAATCTTAGCACATACATAAGAGATTAATTTAATTTATAATAATAAATATGCCAAATTGTTTCCTTAAACATCTTAAATTTTAATTTAATTTAGTGGAAGACGGTCTAGAAATTTTAATTTTAATTTAAATACAATAATATAAATATACTTACGCTAACAATATATATATACATGTTTTTATTTTAATACATTTGTAAGATTATTTATCTCTTGAAAGGAAATAATTTACATAAAAACTATGTATACTCATATATGTTAAGCAATGTAACAAATTTTCGAAACAATGTATGTTTCATCTGAAACTAATCTATTGTTCGAGTCATGAAATGAAGAGACAGTAATCTTACTCTAGTTTTACCTTAAAATTGTATAAATTTTAATTTTACAATTCTACCTTAAAACCGTAAAAAAAAAAAAAAAAAAAAAAAAATTATATATTCTAAGTCTAAACAAATCCTTATTGTTAGATACCATTTAACCACTATCTACTCTCCTTAAGTTTCACATTTAAGCTTATATACCATTTAACAACTATTTACTATCCTTAAGTTTCACATTTAAACTCTTAGTTCCTCATTATATATAATATTTGAAAATTTGATAAGATACACTAAAAAATCAAATATAAAAAAAAATAAAAAAAAAAATACCAAATTGCAAAAAATTACTATCTCTATTGCGTTGCGTATTGCATGTGTCTATTTTTGTAACCTATCCGGTAGATAGGCATACCCTATATGCCGGATAGGGTGCTTAATTTTGAATTTTTATGGTTGAATTTGTGGTAATTGGAGGTTTTTAACTTAATTTTTCATTACCTATTCTTTCTTACAATTGATTGCTTAATTTTGATCTCGTGATGATTGTTTAGGATAATATGTGATAAAATTAGGATTTTTATTGGAATGTTCATAATTACCAGTTGTTGTATTCTTTGAATTGGTTAGGGAGTTAAAACAGTGAAAAGTATATGAATTGATCACGATAAAGGTTCACATTGTTGTGTTTGCTAGTAGATACTTGTTCGTTTCCTTATTTTTGAGCTTAGTATTGATAAATGTTAACTTTCTTTTTACTGCTCATATATCTTCTTTTGCATACATGGCGCCAAAAAGGAACGTGTGAGACGTGAGACATCGCCTACAACCGTTAGTGATGAGGAAAACGTTGCTGAAACCGAAGTGTTTGACTTTCTCGTGCCAAAATCGATCCGAAACCACCCGTACGTAAAATTCAGTAATCAACATCGGAACTCTGATCAAAAGGCCAAATTTAAACAATGATTGGAGGTCAACATTAGTAAACCTATTCAATATGCGGATGTGGTCGATTGGGCCGTTCTTTACCGTGTTTATCGAAGACACTCCAATGAAAAGGGTTTCGACACTATTCCGGAATATTTGTGGATGGAATACTTCTTAGAAGATGGCACACTTAGTTTCACCTCGTTAGCTTGGTCTAGGTTATTCAACATTCGGGAATACTCGAGTTTTACAACTCCTTTCAATTTGATGATACTACTACGGATGTGGAGACATGGATGATTCGGTTCCAATTATGTGGGTGCCCCGAGAGATGAGCATGAGAGAATTTGGGATAGCTTTGGGTTTGTACACTCTTGAGGAGTTAGCTCTTCCTCACTTTATTGAGCATTTGACTGCCGGTATTCGGCGCGTTGAGGAGATTTATCATGTGACTATTTGGAATGAGATTGTGAGTACTCAATGGACACATAAGGCCAAATCTTCTACAAAGATTTTAGATTCATGCATACGGGTTATACACCGGATGGTTTCACATTCAATCACCTACTAGAGAGAAAGCTTAGAGAAGGTTACTCAAACAGATTTATTTTATCTCGGGTGTATTTTGAGGAGATACTGAGTTAATGTTCCCACTTATCTCGCCCGGTGGATGTAGACTTTGGTTCAAGGGATACGACGATTGAGTAGTATTAGTGGCGGGTAGTATGTGACCCTTTAGGCCTGTTATTTTGGTATGCGAACCGCTCGGCAGTTGGGGATGTGTACGATCGTTTAACTGGGATTGCAGTTATTAAAGGCTAGATGGTTTAGACAATGTGGGTTGATTACGAGGAGCACCAACTTACATTGGGCATCACCTCTTCCTTTTGATGATCACGAGCAACCCGTTGCGGATGTTGAACAACACGCTTTCTCACCTCGAAGGGACCCATATGACTACCATATTCATTGATTTGTCTTATTTTAGGACCAAGTTTGATAGACGCCACACTTAGCAAGACGAGATGATGGGCTCTCTTTTCTCCCATTTTCGGATTGATTACTAAGGATATGATGGGACTCGTTATTCATTTTGAGTAGGATCATCATCACAACCTTCCTCTTCTCAACATCAATACTCACATGCCGGTGGCACGATTACGGCCCAAATGTTCCCCCGGACAACCAGTGAATTTCTTAGTTAATTGTAATTGGTTAACTTGTTAGGTTTATACTATAACTAACTTTTGTATGAATTTGTTAGTTATTTCTAATTGGTTAATTGATTATGACTTGAATTGTAATTGATTATGACTTAACTTGTTAACAGAAGGTACCTATCCGGCAGATAGGGTATAAAAACAAGCAAATTGTTGTTTCGATATCTTAGTCGAAAAATTATCCAACAAAAAGCGCAACCCACAACCCGGAACCCGCAACTTTGCGAGTTGCGTGTTCTTGTAGATAATTTTTCGGATAAAATATCTTATCTTAAAACCATTTCTTTTCATCAGTTTTGTTTTCACAAAAATATCTCATTTTCTCTAAATCATACCTACCTTACCGAAATTCATATCTATTTTATTGCAATTGGGATTTTGTTAAAGACCTTCAAGGTACGAAAGTTCTAAAATTTTACTAAAATACTTATTATGATTTTTTAAGCAAAATGTGTCGAGTAAATGATAAGTATAAGGTTTATGTTTGTTCCGGAGGGACATGCTAATAGATTGCACAAGAGTTATTTTAAAAATTCCCATAGCACTAGAAAAGCCAATTTCATACAAAGCTTTGTTTAATACAGTTTTAAGAAAATCAGGATTAGCACTTGATAGTGATATTCATATGAAATATAAGGTGGGTCGATTTCTCATAGATATAACTAATGACGTTGATGATCTTGGAAATTTTTGACCTATTTGATTAATAACGATCCCATAGAATTATACATAGTGTAATAAATGTTTCGGTTATGTGTAGCTATCCACCTAGCAGTAGTGGTAGTGGTGATTTTCAGCAACAATTTCAAGAACTACAAACCTATGAATACAACCAACCACCTCAAAATCAACAATACCAAATGAGTTATCAATATCAAATTCCGTTTCCTTATCCACCACCTTTATATCCATCATATCCACAGTATCATTACTATGCCACTCAACAATACCCACATCAAAACAACCAAAACAAACTCTTTAGGGTAGAAGAAGTAACCGAGGATGTTGCTTGCGTCTTATCATTTCCACGGGCCACCCCTGATCATCATAATTATTCGACTTATCGTGCGGAGGATCCAAATGTTGAACATTATGGGGAAGAATATGTCTATCCACAGGAGGCATTTAACCATCCGTTTGAAAATTATATCGTTTCTTACGACGAGCAGGAGACAGATGAGGAGGAGGATGAAACTATTAACCCACTATGAATGTGTTCACGGATGAGAAAGATAGATTTGTAATGTGTTACATGTGCATTGGTGCAATGATAAGTAACTAAATTTTATTTCCATGTTCACACAACACATATTATATTACAATTGATATATTTTTACATGTACTATCATTCCAGATACATACATTTGCTAAGCATACACGCCCAGTGATTATCATAGATGGGACACATTTGAGGGGGGCTTACTTCGAGACAACTTAATTGTCGTAGCTATGGATGGAAACAATTGCATCTTGCCACTAACCTAAGGAGTCGGGGGCAGGAGAGACGACTGATCATTGTACATGGTTCCTAGGAAACTCGTGTGACGCCATTGAATCAATTGATGGGATTGAGAATCTGACTATTGTATATAATAGAGTTACTTCAATTGCAGCTGACATTTCAACGGTCTTTCCTGATGCATATCATGCATTATGTTGTTGTTATTTCTTGATGAACATGAGAAGCCAGTCTACTTGGATCAAGTTCTTCGAATGGCATTAGTGGAAGATGTGTAAGGCATACAAGGGTTCACATTTCAATCACCACCGGGGTGCGATTTCACGGAATTTATAAACCTCTCCTAATATTGTTCACGATGTTGGGAGAGAAAGATGGTCAAGATGTCATGCTACAAGGACGAGATATGCTTACATGACATCAAACAATGTCGAGTCCATTAACGCGCTAAACAAGCATGCACGAAAGCTCCCTATACAATGCTCTTGGAGTTTTTCGAGTTTCGGTGCAACATTGATATTTCAAACATCGTGCCACTTGAGCGAGACTTACAATATCTCTCCAACTGTATGCCGACTATAAGATCGGGAAAAGAGTGAACAAATAGTTATGCTGGTAGGTAAATCTAGTCACAAACAGGATTTTGAGGTGCAGGTTGGCAACAAAAATGGGCTGGTCAACCTTGACATAAGAACATAAAGTTGTAGACAATGCCAGTTGTTCGGGTTACCTTGCAGAGATGTTATAGTGGAACAAAAGTTCAAACAGAATGATATAAGTTGTTATGTTGAGAGATATTTCATGACAGAGACGTATAGCGGCCTACGTAGAGCCCATACTCTTGATAGGTCATCCTTCAGAATGGATCAATCTAGATGATCTGCAAACTACGTTGATGTCGGTCCTTGTGAAGAGACAAGCTAGTTGCTAGGCATGCTCGTATTCCTTCCAACGGAGATGAGAAAGAAAAAAAACAATATAGTCGATGTAAGGAATACAGGCACATTCGAACAACTTGCATGACTACTAAGGATAGAACAAACGAGTATAGCCGATCAAGATCCCAATCGAGATGCAAATCAGTAAGTTGCTAACCTTTAGACCTCAATAAACTAAAATATTCGAATGTCTAACATCATTCTTTGAATGTCATTCGCACAAAATCTTCAGAAAATCAAAGGTGAATGTCGAATCAAAAGCGTCTAAATCGACCAAACCATTTTCCAAGTGTACATTTGAGTCACCCTTTAATGGATTGTAATGAAAACACTTATGTTTTGTACTACTTAACAACGAACAAGATAGGCAAAAGCACCATATCCGCCAGATAAGGGTATGCTATCCGGTGGATAGGTTACATATTCAAGTATACGCAATGCACAATTTGCGTGTTTGTGTGCATCTTTGCATATTGCATGGGAGGATAGTTTTTTGTAATTTAATATTTTTTGAGGTATATTTTTATATTTGATTTTTTTTTGTATATTTTGACTAATTTTCTCTAATCGTTCTAGTTTCAAATGTGGCAAACTGAATCGAATGTTCATATTTATATCTTTTACTGGTGTATAAGCTGGATTTCATTTAGATGATCATTAGACCACTCTTAAAAGCTTCTTCCGTGTCACATCAACGTCACGTCAACATTTCTTCAGAAAGACTAAATCGTGTCAATAGAAGAAGCTTTTTAGAAAGACTTGCCACCATTTATTTAATTACATTAAATACATTTACAATTATAATTTAAAACATAAATTTAAATAAAACATACATTAAAAATAAAACATTATATTAATAATTAAAAAAATAACATTACATCTAAAAATAAAAATACGATTACAATAATTATTCATTAAAACACATTGACTAAAACATTAAAAATTCGATGACATTAATTATTTCGAACACGAAAATTTTCCGGAAGATTTCAAATGTGTTCGATAAGAGCATTTTGAAGTTGATGATATACCCTCGCATCTCGTAATTCTCTGTCCATACGAAGTTGCAATTCAACCCTCTCCGACCACGATCACCGCGGACGATTACTCGGGTCTGAGGGGTAGTCTTCCTCAAGTTGACATATATTGCGTCCATTGTCTTCGGTTATCATGTTGTGTAAAATGACACAAGTGTACATGATTCTTCGTATTTTGTTAATGCTATAAGGTCTTGCCAGGCTTTTAATAAATGCCCAACGACCTTGAAGCACACCAAAATATTATAGCTTCTTTTTTTCTTTACTTTTTGTTTCATGATATTTTTCTTAGAAAAAAAAAAGAACTCCACATTAATTAATAAATAAATGTAATTAAATACAAAAGATTTGTTATATTAAATAAATAATTATTGTAACTATCCATTAAATCTATTATATTAAGTTAATGTGCTAGACTTACAATAGTCATATATACTTTAAATAAATAATTAACAATTGTATGTTAATTTAAAAGTATTTTAAAGTAATAAAAAATAACTAACTAATAATTATCGCCGTGAATGACAACTAACATGTACCGTGATAAATGTTAAAAGGCAGTTCAAATTAACTTTTTTCTTCCCCAAAATTACCCTTTCCTTCAAAATCAACCCCTATATATATATATATATATTATGGGGAATGATCAATAGGGAAGCTCCAAATTATAAGGAAGGGAGGAAACCAATCTCAACCTTTAATTTCATCATTTATAACATTCATTCTAGATGAATATTAACTCATATTTTGTTATTATACATCCATAAATGTTAGTTAACATCATTTCTTGATTAATCTTTAGTGACAACATTCATCCATAAATGGTATAATCAGTGTATAATAACTTATATGAGTTAATATTTATCATAAATTAATGTTTTAAGAATATTAAATTGAAATTTTGACTAACATTCATCACAAATGAATGAAAAATGTCGATTTTGAGAGTTTTATTTTTTAAAACGTAAAAGTTTTTTTTTTAAAACGTAAAATTATAACAACATTGTTTGATTAAATGATGTACATAATCGATTCATATATATTTTAAACTTTAATTTAATGAATTTTATTTGAAAATCATGTTTTGATGATAAATGAATATTGTATTTTTTTTCTTTCTCCCATCCCCGTGTATTACAGTGCTCGTAAACCTTTTCTTATTTTATTAACCTCGACAATAGGTAACTTATCGTTATATTTACTAAGGAGAATTGAATCCCTTTTTCACAATGATGGTGTTTGTTGTATCATCATCATCATCATCATCGTCAGTATCACCTATTATCTCTTCCGTGCTTTTGCGCTTTGAATTCTTTATTATCCACTGCTTATTATTATTATTATTATGTCACTTGCTCATTCCTCCCTATCTTCTTCTTGTTTCAATTTCCTACCACCAACACCACCATCGTTAACCACTCCTAGAAGACTAGTTTCTATCCGTTGTTCCCGTTCTCAACCATCATCCACCTCAACAACCACCTTAACTACCATTCTTAATGCTGGTGTCATGGCTTGTCTTCGCGCCCAAAGGTTTTCCTTTTTATATTATTATAGGCTAATCACATGTTATTTATCTTTATCATTTATCATTATACGCATATATATATATATATATATATTCAATTATAATGTTAAAACTCTTGATGTAATGTTTTAGGGCTGATGTGGCTTTGGAAGCTGCACGAGCTGCAATTACCGCTGGAATCTCGGTAGTAAGTATCATCGTCAACATCACTGATGTGCTGTTGTTTCAATTAATATGACTATACAACATTTCCTCAGCTTAATTTGCATATTCAAACTGGCTCTAACTGTTTTTAAAAGTACTTAGGGATACCTTATTTAGTTATATTATATTAATACTCGATATAATTAAGTATGGTAACCAATAACAACCATATATATAAAGGCATTTCTTGAGATATAGTTTTGGTTTGACATATTTTGATTAAAAAATTATATTAGAATTATTAGAATTTTATGCTTTTTAATATGAATTTTTTTTTAAATATATATACATATGATATACAAATTAAATTTGTGTATCACAACCTTTATAATTTTTATGTGTTATACACACTATTAATTTTCTAGTGTGATACACACAAAATTATAAAATTGTGATACACAAATTTAATTTGTATATCATATATGTATTTTTTTTTAACTTTTTATTTCATATCAAAGAATATAAGATTCTAATAATTTTGATATAAATTTTTTTTTATCAAAAAGATTAGTTAATGTTAAAATAAAAAATAAAGAAAATTCAATCCTACCATTGGTAACTAAACTAGAACTTCTCCATAAAGTATATATTCATTGTATCTTGAGATGTATGTAATTTAATTTAATACATCAAATAACTGTTACCAATCACTTTGAATGAAATCTTGTGATTCTGTTATGTTATGTTTTGACATACGAACAATGTTTGCTGATTTGCAGTTGGAGATTATCGTTTCTACCCCAGGTGTGTTTGAGGTTGTTCAACACGAATTACTTCTATGATTATATGCATTTTATGCATTATTGTTCATGATTTTGAAAGATGACATTTTTCTATTTCTTTATTGTTTAGGTTTTACATCAACTGGTGCAGGATTTTCCAACCACAACTCTAGGAGTAAGTGTTTCATAATCATTAACTGATGATAATATTTTGGTTAGCATCCCTGTCAAGTGTTTAATATTGGTCTCATATAATTTCATTTTTATTGTTGATTACTTTTGAAATTGCATGATTTGAAAATTTAGACTCTATAATTGACAAGTTATTGTATTTGTGGTTTTTGTGCATAGTTAGAGTTCAGTATAACTTATTTGTGCAATTCTTGTCCTATCTTAAAATTTATGCTCTAGTATATTCCAGGTTGGCACTATTTTGAATACTGAGGATGCCGAAAATGCAAAAAACGCCGGTGCAAAGTTCATCATGAGTCCTGCAGTTGTTCAGGCATGCTAAAAGTGATTTTCATTGGTTACTTAACTGAGAAGAGTTCATACATCTCTATATAATACATCTTATCTTTTTATTTAATATAATCAAACAAAAAAAAAAATGTAAATACGATGGCCTGCATTATGACCAAGTCAGATGTATTTGTTGGGACTTTTTAGGTGATGGTTTTCAATCAAAATGGCATAAGTAGTTAGTTTCTTTCTTTTCTTTTTATTTTTTACTTTTTTATTGAATCGTTATTTAGTAGTGTATATTGATTACAGGGCATTTTGGATCAAGACAGTGATGAGTTGCTCTATATTCCTGGTGTAATGACCCCAACAGAAGTAAGTATATGCAATTTTGTTTATCGTCCTTGTAAATAGTACCAAGTCATTGGTATTGTCTATAAGTCATCTTTTTATTTTCTTCCTCTTTCTCTTTCTCTTTCTCATATGTATTCCTTTAAGTTCGAGTTCAGCTCATGCAAGTACTTTATGATTTACAGATACTGTCATCATATAATGCTGGTGCCAAAATCGTGAAGGTTAAGTGCACTTCTATCAATAGTTCTTAGACAATAGACTTGGTTAAGCTGTTCAAACTGTATGTGTGAAATCATTTTACTCAAATTTTGTCACTTAAATGGCTCAAAGTATTTGTTCAATACTTGAACCTATTTAAAGAGTTTGTTTTTGGGTGTCATAGGTATATCCTGTTTCAGCAATGGGTGGTGTTCGGTACATAGCAACTCTAAAGAAGCCTTTTCCTCATATTCCTATGGTGGCATCTCAAGGAATAACAATTGGTAGGTTAAATACAATCCAACTTACAATTACTTCTGTTACTAGTTTATATTAGACATACTTTATCTTACAAGAAAGGTTTCGTAACTCCAAACCTAGTTGTTTGATGCAACTGTTATCATACAGATTCAGTGGGCGAATACATTGACCAGGGAGCATCATCAGTAGTCTTATCTGATGCTATATTTGACAAAGATGCAATGGCTCAAAGAAATTTCAGTGCAGTATATCAACTAGCCCAACTTGCAGCTTTACGAGGCAATATAGCTGTAGAAAGGTATACACTTCCTAATTTACTACCTTGAGTAATATTTAATTTTGAGTGTGTGGTCAGCATGGATTCTTTTATTCTTATTTTGTGACTATTTAAGGTCAAAGTATATAGGCTTTGACAAGCAAGTAAGTAGTTACTATAAGAAAACTGGTTTATAGGCAGATTAAATTACATATGCATCCATAACTTTATCAACAGCTTCACTAATTATTTGATTTTGATTTTTTAAAGTGCAATGATTACTTTGAAACTGTGTAATCAAACATCCCTTTTGTTCAGATTGATCTTATATTTTGTGATATAAGATGCTTTCAAGTTCAATGACAACAGTTGAAGACATTGTTTAAGCAATATCGATGTTGAGATAAGAATTGATGATGGTTTTTTGGTCAGGCTCAAGTAGTTCACTTTTCTGTGCATTTATGAAATATTTTTTGTTGTTAATTCTAGGATTGTGTTATCCTCTGGTGTTCTCGATTGATTTGTCATGCTTGCATCTGCACTTGCTTTCTCGCCATTGTGTATATTGAGCTAATCTTGGTATATGTAGGAAGAGAAATACCTATCCCGGCTAATTTCATGTCACCATCCATCTTTTGATCCATATAAAAAGCTGGTAATTGTTATATTTTCTTTGTAAATGATTGATTGCATATTGCATATTATATGCATCTATGCAAACTTCTCGATCTAGGTTAGAGTTGAGATGTTGAAATACATGTGCCTATTCTAGTAACAAGTCTGAAATCTGCACTATATAAGTGCAAGTAATTAACTTGCTCTTCCATTGAAAGTAATTAAAACCTGCTTGACCCGCCCATTTTGCCACCTCTAATCATAATCATTTGCTTTTTCTAAATAGTAGCAAAAATAAAGCCCACCAGTGGTAATAATTCTAGAGTTATGTCAATTCACACTTTTTGATTCACTATTTGAATTACCGTCTGTATACAATTGATTCATTTTCATATTTCCTGATGCAGGAAAGGTGATGCCATGTACCGAAGATGACAACACCCTTTCTCTAGCCGGAATGCCATGAAGGAGAATGATACGTACTAGATTATTATTAGGATATAAGTTTAGTTTATTGTTTAATTGTTTAATTATGGATATTATTATTAGGAAAGTATTATGATAATCTTATATAATTAGAGATTATCTTAGGGAGCAAGTTAGGGATTATATATATATGGCTTTATGATTGTAAATTTATGATGCTGAATAATATGAATTGAGTTTATTATCAACTAGGAGTGTTGGTTTACCTCTCGAAAGTAAACCTTGGGAAGTTGATTGACCTCTTGAATATCGATTATCTATTTGTTTTGCTGTTATATTAACTAGGTCATATACCCGAAATAATGCGGGACGAATATAATTTTTATAAAATGAATAAAATATTGTGATCGATTTGTGACTATTTTTTAGATAGTTTATAAACCCGCGATAAGGTACAACGAATTTAACTTTTATAAATGAATAAAATATTTAGTCTATTTTTTATATCGTGACTGACTTATTTGGTTTAAACAAATACATCAAATATTTAAGGGCTGAAAGTGTAATTATAGGAAAGAGATCTTGATCGTTGCTAGTTTATAGACCCGCGATAACGCGTGAAAAACTTAATTTTTATAAATGAATAAAATATTGGTTGATTTTTTTATATAGTATGTAGAAATGCGATAACGCCGCGATAACGTCGGACAAATTTAATTTTTATAAATTAATAAAATATTGTGACCGATTTTTTTATATAGTTTATAGACTAACGATGACATGAGCCGAATTTAATTTTTAGTTGGTCGATCTTTTTATATAGTTTATAGGCCCGCTATAACGTGGGATGAATTTAATTTAATAAAAGGAATAAAATATTTTAGCCGATTTTTTAATATAGTTCATAGACTTCTTTAATTTTTATAAATGAATAATATATTTGGTCTATGTTTTTAATCCAAATAAATAAATCAAATATTTAAGGGGCTATAAGTGTAATTATACGAACAAAATTAAGATCGTTAGATCGAAAATGGTGAAAAACAATGAAAGACTCTGATTTCTCTATCATATCCTCTTTTAATTATATACAAAGATAAAATTTTTCTTTATCACGATAAGAGTATTGGGCTCGTATCAATTGGTATCAAAGCATCGAATCTGGACCAATAATATAGGGGGGAAATAATCCGAAAATCACTTATCACTATTCACTACCGAATTACTATTCACTGCTAGAAATCATCGTTCAACCGAAAAACATTGTTCATCGCTGGAAAGTTTCTATTTTTTTCCCAAATTCTCTTACTTCTTTAATAAAAAGAAAAAAAGAAAATCATGACAAACAAGAAGATTGCAGATTTGGAGCGAATATCAATCGATACCAAACTGAAGTTACGGAGCAATTTTATGCTCTAGAAAAAAAAAGATGATTGTTATTGGAGTTTCTAAACTGTTGCGTCTCGAGGTCTTGTTGTTTAAACAAGTATTTAATGCAAGAATCCGATCTATGAAGAATCATATCGGTCAATCGGTAAAGGCAGAGATGGAAGAAGAGAAGGATAAACAACAAAAAGTTCATTCATCGGGATTCCATCGAAAATTAGGACAACAGAAAAGAGTGATGAAAGCGTCAAAGTTCTGGAAAAACTTTGTGGTTGCATCAACACGGAACATAAGAAAGGCAGTCGGGGTCATACCAACAACACTAATGTTGGTGAGAGAGCCCATTTTGCAGTTGAAGAAATTGTATAGGAGACAAGCAAGAGGCGTGATATTGAAGCCCGAAACAAATTGGGTGGAGAATGGGTTGCTTAGACCCATTAATTTTGGACAGCCTAAGACTATTCTAATGGGCACAAAGTGCCTACCATTGCGTACGATTGAGACCTCTTTATGAGAAGACTATAAGTAAACACTCTCGAAGGAACATTTGGGATCCGAGAATCAAGATCGTTCAAAGCAACACCTTGAGGACAAGGTGTTTTTCAGAGGCAAGAGTAATGATACATACTAGATTATTATTAGGATATAAATTAAGTTTATTGTTTAATTGTTTAATTATGGATATTATTATTAGGAAAGTAATATGATAATATGATTTAATTAGAGATTATCTTAGTGAGCAAGTTAGGGATTATATATAGGGCTTTATGATTGTAAGTTTAATATACCGAATACAATGAATTGAGTTGATTATCAATTAGGAGTGTTGGTGTACCTCTCAAAAGTAAACCTTGAGAGATTTAAATCGATCTCTCGAATATCGATTGTCTACTGATTTTATTGTTTTATTAATTTTCTATCATGATACGAGCATTGGAGAAGTGATATTTTCTTTTTAATGTAGAAAAGCTTCGTAAACTTGGTATTCAACCACGGTCTTGATTTTGTTTTGCAATGATTTTAGTTTATTAGCTAGCAGAGGTTCAGATATATGGAAAATTGTAGAGATGTTGATGCTATAGAGTTGTAAAATTTGGGGTGAGTTGTAAATAACATCCTATTCGGTGTGTGACGTGAATTGTAAAGTACCTCTTTATAAACCTTTAGCAATAGCCACCTAAAGGCTTACAATAACGGTTCTAGTTTTTTTGGAAGGCCTCTGCCTTGGGTTTGTGTATCGTTTGTATTGCCACTCTCCCAATGTGTCATGGGTTGAGCTCGTGAAGGATTTGGTGCATTATCAGAAAATTGGAGTTAAAAACACGATTCACTTCTAAAATGTTTTTGGAAGTGCAATTAATTTCTTGTGGAAGTCTTTAAGATGTATGGTTGGTGTTTATATGATATTAAAAAAATTGTGACAGCCTGACAGGTGATTAGAGTTGCAAAAATAATCAGGCAAATTCAATATGCCTAAACGCTTAATATACTCGGCCAATGGCTACACACCTATTATTATTATTATTATTATTATTATTATTATTATTATTATTACTATTATTTATTATAATTATTAATTATTAATTATTATTATTATTATTATTATTATTATCATCTCAAGAGGGTTTTTACTTTCTAGAATAATAAACCCCAAAAGTCTTCTGATAGAATAAGATGACACATTATAGTCGGTAGCAAGCAGTGGTAACACCGACGTTTTTGGTAACGGATCTAAACGCGTTAAATGGGTACAGATATTTTAACACTAACCATATTAAAACCCTTAAATATTTAAACAAAAATACTGGCCTTTTGGGAGACCTAAAACCATTAACTTGTTGGTATCCATACCACTACCAGGTGTATAATGGAAGGGAAGGTATATTTCCATTCCATTTCATTCTCTGTGCAAAATACTCTCCCTTCTTTCTTACCGTTGTTGCCACGTCACCCTCGCGCCTTCTGCAACAACATTGACTTTTAATCCTTTCAATCAATCAATCAATATTCTTTCAGATCCATAACTAAAACCCCTCACCAAATACAGATCTCACACATTTCACTTAATTCCCCAAATTTACATGTAAAACCCCTAATCAAGTTTTCATCCTTTTCAATTTCAATGAAAGCAGTCGCCGGCGCCGGCGCCGGTAGCCAGTGGTTTACAATCGGTTTGGTGTTATCATGGTACACATCAAACATTGGTGTATTGATACTCAACAAATACTTGTTATCCAATTATGGATTCAAGTACCCGATATTTCTAACCATGTGTCATATGACTGCCTGTTCTTTACTCAGTTACATTGCTATTGTTTGGTTCAAAACTGTTCCTTTACAATCTGTTAGGTCTAGGGTTCAGTTTTTTAAGATCTCTGCTCTTAGTTTGGTTTTCTGTGCTTCTGTTGTTAGTGGTAATGTTTCTTTGAGGTACTTGCCCGTTTCGTTTACGCAAGCGGTTGGTGCTACCACACCGTTTTTTACTGCGGTGTTTGCGTATTTGATGACTAGGAAAAGGGAAGCTTGGTTGACTTACTTCACTCTTGTTCCTGTCGTTACTGGTGTTATCATTGCTAGTGGGGTAATAAATCTTTCATTTCATTTGTTGATTTGTTATTTGATTCATATGTTTGTAGTTTTCTAAAGTTGTTAGCTTGAATACTACCTTATGATTTGTGTTGATTGCTTCGGAAAGCAATTGTGTATTGGTAGTTATTGCAGCTAGTATCGAATTAAAAACATATGATTCTTTGATCCTTAGTCACTTCTAAATTGCATCGACAGACAGTCCCTTTGTAGGCATACCGGTGTTTTTTAGATGAATGTTTTTGTATAATCATCATTTGTTGTACATTTGTTTGAGTTGTAGGAAATAAATTATATGTATTTATCTCTTCAACTGCTAAAATGACAATGTTTACACATGCATTTACATTTGCAATTGAACTTGGGTTAGTAAAGGTATGTGTAAAAACCTATAATGTCACATTTCGGTCAATCTTGAACTTCTGAAGTGTGAAAATTGACTTGCCGGAAGTTAAAATTTATCAGTCATTTTATGAAATTAGGATTCAATTTCATGTTACTTGTGCTTTATAGTTGACGAGAAACTGAAATCCTAAGTAGGATCAGCTAGAAAATGCTTAGTTGTAATGATGCTGAAACACATTTTTTTGGAATTTGATATTATCACACACACACACACACACATCATTGGACATTTGCTTCTAATAGCTTTGTCTTTGTACCAACTATAGTGTAAGTTGATTTTTTGCATTATGTATATCTGTTGCAGTGAAATAATTTTTTTTAATGAAACGATGTAATGATAAAAGTAAAACTTGCTGGTCTTATCTTTCTGTGACCATTTTTCTTCATGATATTCTTCTTACAAGCCTTTTGTGTGGCTATGTGGATACTAAATTTGCATATATTCTTTTGCTGCAGGGTGAACCAAGTTTCCATTTATTTGGTTTTATCATGTGTCTTGGTGCTACAGCTGCAAGAGCGTTAAAGTCAGTGCTTCAAGGGATTTTACTATCCTCAGAAGGGTAATCTCACTCTCTTGGCTTCTTCTTGATGATGTTTGGAACTACATTTTGGAACCGATTATCTGATTATTACTACCTGTTTATTTAATATTATGTTGACTTTCAATTGCATCTGATTAACAACATCGTCCATTGAATTGAATTATTTATTATAACAGGGAAAAGCTGAATTCCATGAATCTTTTGCTGTACATGGCACCAGTAGCTGTTATGATATTGCTTCCTGCAACGCTGTTAATGGAAGATAATGTGGTTGGGATAACTATAGCTCTTGCCAGAAAAGATGTCAACATTGTTTGGTATCTGCTCTTCAATTCTGCTCTAGCATATCTCGTGAACTTAACGAATTTCTTGGTTACCAAGCATACAAGTGCTTTAACTCTCCAGGTATACATAGTTTTCACTCCCATATTATTATTAAACTCTGGTTTTTGTACATGTTAGTTGTGCTCTATGCTCTATCCTCTTCTCCAAGCTCTATCCATCTCTACTTGTACTAGATATAGTGCCTAGGCTCCTTAGGGCATCCTTTGTGGTTATAGTTGGGACATAAACTATTTAAAAACTTCATACAGCATAACCATGTCCAAACACTATTTTGAAAATTCTGACAGTTAAGCAGAGGTCTAGGATGGTTTTTGTAGTTTACCCTCATTAAAGTAACTAGCTGGGTGCACCTTCAGTGGAGATTCTAAAGTGTTGTTTATAACTGATTTCTGTCATGAATAAGTTTTGCCCTGACTCACATTTTATAACTAAACTAAAGAAAAAAGTCAAAAAACTGACTTCTAAAAAGTTATAAGCCTTGCTCTTTAGATCTAAAATCAATCATGAGTGTAAAAGAAAGTTACAAGGTAGAACGTGTTGATAGATTAGAGAGATGAAGTAGTGGTTTCTTGAGACAAGCCAATTTCCATTAAACCATTATTAGTATTTAATAAGCAAAACATATCAGGTGGACCCACAAAATTGTTTACCTATCTTTTCTTTTAGTCTCTTTTTCAATCGTATATGCAAATAAAGTTCCAAATTGTTTAGGCAACGATATTTGTTACAACATATAATCTAATTTTTGGAATAAAACAATTTAGGATGTTGTATGCTTGTGAATACACTTTGGATGATGTTCAGCCCGTTCTATCAGTTCAGCCGATTTTCTCTTTAGCTACTTTTTTTTTTAAAAAAAAAAAATTATCCATTCGACCCGTTAGGCAAAGTATCACCCAAACTGACCCCCATAAATTGGAAATTGTCTCATCTAAGCGAGGCCATATGGATGACATAAATCTTGTACCATCAGGGATAATAAAGTATGTCTAATTTCATGGTTGTCTTGAAGTAATAGAATACTTATGTTTTACTCAATAGCATATGCAGTGATTTCTGTCCCAGGTTGTTGAAATCAAAATGCAACCCTACCATCACATACGTTTCTTTTGCCTCATCTGATGACAATTACTGAATGCATGAGTTTAAGCAAAACTGAGTCCCGTTTGTTTAGAGTTTAATTTTATATAATATTGTTGTACATGATCAGGTCCTTGGAAATGCAAAAGGGGCAGTAGCTGTTGTGATATCAATATTGATATTTAAGAATCCTGTGTCGGTGACGGGGATGCTAGGTTACATGCTCACGGTGCTCGGGGTGATTCTGTATAGTGAAGCCAAGAAGAGGACCAAATAATCGTCCCTTATTCAGTTATACCCTTTTGTATTTTTCCCTGTCAACCATGGTTCCCACATATTTTTGTTCAATTTTTAATTGATGAACAGCAACCTGCATTTGTTGTATACCTTTAGGTGATTATGAACTTACAATTATACTGTTGTATACATAACATTAGAATGTCAATAAGCATAACTACCCCATTGTTTCCTGAGCCTCATTTGTGCATCTAGCTTTTCTTTTGGTACTTCTCATGAATTTGTGGGTGACATTTTGATGAATAAAGGCTAATGTGATCATTTTATGTAAAGAACCGAACATCTTTGGCTATTTGTTGTCAAACATACCCGTCAACCACGAGCATACGGCATCATGTTAGTCCACATCAATGTAAGGTTTACAAACATACATTCAAGAAGAATTCCTAGCAATCTTCATCTTAAAAGGCAGAATAGCAATCTTTTGACTTGAAAGGTAAATAAATTCCAGTATTAGTCGCAAAACGGACATGTTTGTGAATAGATTAAAAACGATTTGTTTTTTTTTTTGTTTTTCGAGTTGAAATGGGTTGGGTTGAGTCTAATTTGTACAAACATTTTGATAATTTTTTTTTTTTTTTTAATGTTAATTACTATTAGAAACTCTACTAGATAATATAATGTTTTATTAAAGCATTTTGATAGATTGTCTATAATCTAGATTTCTAGATTTGAAATGACTAGTTAAGGGGTAAAGATTAATAAACTTAACCATAATTAAACCCTAAATATTTAACTGTAAATAATTTGGCATTTTGGTAAACCTAAAACCATTTCCTTGCTATATCTATAAATTGTACAGCTGTACAATGGAAACGGAAGAGAAGGTATCTTTTCATTCATTCTCTCTGCAACTGCAAATGCAAATACTCAATCGTTTCTTACCGATGCCACGTCACCCTCGCGCCATCTGAAACACAATTGACTTTTAATCCCAATTAATATTAATATTCAGATCCATTCATCTACCCAATTCCTTCGCTGCTCAGATCTCACTCAATTTCCCAAATCCCATGTAAACCCTTTCATCAATTTTTCAACTTTCAATGAAAGGAGTCACCAGCAGTAGCCAATGGTTTACAATCGGTTTGGTGTTATCATGGTACACATCAAACATTGGTGTGCTGATACTCAACAAATACTTGCTATCCAATTATGGATTCAAGTACCCGATATTTTTAACCATGTGTCATATGACTGCTTGTTCTTTACTCAGTTACATTGCTATTGTTTGGTTCAAAACTGTTCCTTTACAATCTGTAAGGTCTAGGGTTCAGTTTCTTAAGATCTCCGCTCTTAGTTTGGTTTTTTGTGCTTCTGTTGTTAGTGGTAATGTTTCTTTGAGGTACTTGCCCGTTTCGTTTACGCAAGCGGTTGGTGCTACCACGCCATTTTTTACTGCGGTATTTGCGTATTTGATGACTAGGAAAAGGGAAGCTTGGTTGACTTATCTCACTCTTGTTCCTGTGGTTACTGGCGTTGTCATTGCTAGTGGGGTAAATTTCTATAATTTCGTTTGCTGGGTTGTCATTTGATTCCTCTGTTTGTGGTTTTCGAAGTTTTTAGCTTCAATGGTTGTTTCGGAAAGCAATTGTGTATTGGTAATTGTTGCAGCTACTCTTGAATTGAAAATATGATTATTTGATCCCTAAATAATTGAACAGTTGTTAACACGCCTAAGTTTTACTTAAATGCCAGAAACTGATTATAATTGAATAGTCACTTCCAAAATGCATATACAAACACTCCCTTTGTAGGCATATAGTTACCAAATTTTCATGAGGCTTAGAAACTGTAGGACCTATAAGACTCATACACGTTTGTGTTGTAGAATATAAATGATATGTTTCAGTGTATCTTGGACTTCGGTATTTTGAAAATTGACTTTCAGAAGTCAAATTAATCTATCTTTTTGTGAAATTGGAATTCAGGTTTAGAGGTTGTTGTGCTAAATCAAATGAGATTGTATTAAACTCCTAAGCAGGATCATTTGGAAAATGGCTAGTTTGAATTTTTCTGAAACTATAATTTTGGAATCTGATAGTAATCACACCCACATAATTGTACAATTGCTTCCAATAGCTTTGTTTTAGTACCAACTATAAGTTGATTTGCATTATTCTTTTGCTGCAGGGCGAACCAAGTTTCCATTTATTTGGTTTTATTACGTGTCTTGGTGCTACAGCTGCACGAGCGCTAAAGTCAGTGCTTCAAGGGATTTTGCTATCCTCAGAAGGGTAATCTCATTCTCTTGGCTTCTTCTTAATGATGTTTGGAATTGCATTACGGAACCAATTATCTGATTATTGCTACCTGAATGCACTATCATGTTGACTTTCAATTGCATCTGATTAACAACATAGTCCATTGATTTGATTTATATATTATGACAGGGAAAAGCTAAATTCCATGAATCTTTTGCTGTACATGGCACCAGTAGCTGTTGTGATATTGCTTCCTGCAACGTTGTTAATGGAAGATAATGTGGTTGGGATAACTATAGCTCTTGCCAGAAAAGATGTCAACATTGTTTGGTATCTGCTCTTCAATTCCGCTCTAGCATATCTCGTGAACTTAACGAATTTCTTGGTTACCAAGCATACAAGTGCTTTAACTCTCCAGGTATTCCCCGTGTCTTAAATGTATTTAGTTTCCATATTCATATTTGATGTTGAAGTATGGTTTTTGAGCATATGATTCAACTGATAATACAACATGGTAAACTTGGTTTGACTTTTACCTGTCATCTGACACGAAATAGCTATAAATTTTTTTAACATAATGCTAAGCCTTTTTTGGAACTAAATTTGAAGAAATTTATGTTATTGACAGAGAAGAGGAACATACACTAGACATAGGCAGTTCTAGAACTAATATATACACATTGAATGAATAGATTGAAATACGGGCTGCAGATATACAAAAAATAGATGCTAACTGATTTAAGAGATAATTAGGTTAAAATTTGTATAAAACTATAAAGCTTCTAAATATGTTACAGTAATTGTCCTTGAAAGGATTTTGCGAGGCAGGAGGACTAACGGGGAGTAATGTTCCGTAGGTGTTATGTGAATCAACCTTTCTTTTTCAAGCAGAATTTCTCGCAAGTCAGAAAATAATTCAGCAACAAATATTGAGTAAAAATAGATTTTTTTTAAATATTTTACTTCTGTTGGTACTAACAATAGAAGTTTCTAACTACTAACCAAAAAGATTGCTAATAACGAAACTGATGGGTGTTTGGATTAGCTTATTTCTATAGCTTATGGGCTTAAGCTTATAAGCTCAATAAGCCCTAAAAAGAGCTTAAGCTCATTGGCTTATTCCTCCACAAAAGAATTCATAAGCCCATCAAAACAAGCTTACCCAAACACATTTTAGAGCTTATTAGCTTAAACTTAGTAAGCTTAAGCCATAAGCTCCAAAAATAAGCTAATCCAAACACCTCCTGAATTTACATTTCTACCCATCTTAATTGGGACACTAATCACATATGTAAAAAACAAGCTAATCAGGGTTTCAATTCATGCTAAGTAGTTATTTCTTAAGACAAGCCAATTTCCATTATAAAAATATATATGGATTTTCTAATGCAGTAGCTCTGCCTTTATTAGTATTTAGAAAGCAAAACAGCTCTGGCAGACCAGCAAACACTTTTTCTTGTCTTTTCTTTTTAATCTCTTTTTGAATCTTATCTACAAATGATGCTCTAAATTGATTAGAAAAGTATATTTGTTACAACCATAATTTAATTTTTGAAATAATCGATTTAAGATGTTATATACTTGAAATACACTCTGGACGACTTTTGACCCGTTTAGTTTATCCTTTTGACCCTTTAGGGATAGTATGATCCAAATCGACCCATTAATTGGAAATTGTCGCATCTAGGCCATATGGATGTCATCAATCTTTATCAACCTAGATAACTAAGCATTCCTAATTTCAGGGTTGATTCTGAATGATTTTCGATTTTCTGTCACATACGTTTGTTTTGCCTCATTTGGTGACAATTAGCAAATGCATATGAGTTGATGTTTGGTTATTGTTTAATCTTTGTAATACTCTTGTATGTACCAGGTTCTTGGAAATGCAAAAGGAGCAGTAGCTGTTGTGATCTCAATATTGATTTTCAAGAATCCTGTGTCAGTGACGGGGATGCTAGGTTACGTGCTCACGGTGTTTGGAGTGATTTTGTATAGTGAAGCCAAGAAGAGGACCAAATGATCCTCCCTTATTCAGTTACCCTTTTGTATTTTTTTTCTTCTTTCAACCATGGTTCCCATATATTCTTGTTCGATTTTTGATTGATGAACAACGACCTCCATTTGTTTTATACCTTTCCATTTATATAAACTAACTGTTATACTGTCGTATACATAACATTAGAATGTCAATAAGCATAAGTGCATAACTACCTCCATTGTTTTCTGAGTCTCATTTCTGCGATCATCTAGTTTTAGTTTTGGTATTTCTCATGATATCGTCTGTTGCATGCCAACCTGAAAATGGAGTAAAAGGTGAATGGCATTTGATGAATGAAGGTTAACAGGAATCAAATGTTAATGGATCAAATGCAATCAGCAGCAATGCAGACATCATCAAAACAAAGAGGTGGTCACAGAATGTAAAATCACGATATATAAAGACCCGCTCCTTGAATACATATGTCATCATGTTAGTTCACATTAATGTAAGGTTTACAAACATATAGAAATCATACACTTTTCAAGTCTAACACCAGTTCATCATTTAAACAATTTTTCTTACATTGTTAGGTTTCCATCGCAGTATCATCTGAATACAACGTCTTCAGAATTTATGAACAGGCTCTCTAAGTTCTGTGACTAGTTTTGGAAAGGTTACTCTTTCCTAATTTGGAGGCCATTGGATTAAGTCATCAACCAAACAATTCAGATGCTTCAAAATAAACCTTTACCTTTTATAGTTTTTAACTTCGACTTTCTTATAAATACACATTCAGTCACTCTATTTACCCTAACGGCGCCTAAGTTAGGTGATCAACAAATCATTTTCCATAATTATATCATTACTTATCTAGTTTAATTATGAATAAGGATAATTGTTCCGTAATGTACTAAACTTTAACTTTTTTATATTGTATGGGTCTACCTTTAAAAACTTCTATTTTATGAGGTAAACTTTCAAAACCTCTATATTGTATGTTAACTTGCCTTTTTTTGGCCCGGATAAAAAAGGAAACTTTCATTATTTGAATGGCTAAAAAAGGAAATATTACATACAATAAAGAGGTATTGAAAGTTTACCTCATACAATAGAAGTTTTTAAAATTAGACTCATACAATAGAAAAAAGTTAAAGTTTAGTACATAACGGAACAGTAAACCCTTATAAATAAGGTCACAATCGATCACCAAATACATGAGATCATAATCCAATCCGATTGGATCATCAATCAATTATATCTTATTGTATGAACAAGTTAACATTGAACATACACACCAAAATAGGTGTATTACAAAGAGGCCAAACCAAACCCAAACTCAATATGTGAGTTGTGCTATATCACAAGTTAAAATTCATCGGACCTGGTCATCAAACTCCAACCCAACCATTCCACAATCTCCCCAAAATAATTAGCACAACTCACATATTCAAACAACCCACCTTTCGGAATCTTATACCCACCTTTACCATTATCCTTCAATTTCACCAATATCATATCATATTTCACATTGACAACCATACCAATTACAAAAACCAACAACTCGACCCAAAGCCCTATGGCTCATTTAAGAGCGATACTCATGAGAAAGTTATATTCATTTTGTGAATCGATGTTTTATGCATAAAAGAGGTTCATTTAAGAACGAGGCTCATTTAAGAGCGATTCCCTTTGAAGTTCAATTACGTTGCAAAGTCATGTTTCGTTTGTAGCATCACACTCATGTTTTCAAAAAAAATGTTCATGTCACGTTTATAAAACTCAAGTTGTAATGTCTATAAAGCTCAAGTTGTTATGTTTATAGTTTCAACGGATCATCAAGTCAATGTTAAAATGTTTGTAATCACAACGAATTGTCATGTCAAGGTTTATAAATATACAAGGAGTTATCATGAAATCATGTTTATAAGGTCTATAATATCAATGAGTTATCATGCCAATGTTAAAATGTTTATAGTCATTATGAATTATCATGCTTAAGTCCACAACCAAACTTACAACCGAGAAAACCTTTGCCCCAAAGAGAGATGCCCAATCGTCGACATTTAGGACGATGGGATGCACTCACGTGGCTGCGTGAGTGGGGAGGTGGTCTCGCTCCCAAATAGTACTATTCATATGCATCATTTGGCTCGTATCATGTTCGTAAAAAAAATAAACATTCAACACATCATTTGTAATCAAATACGACATTTGTAATCATGCAAAGCATATTTGAATTTAAGCATATCATAAGTATAACATTTGTAATCAAGTACTATTCATGAAATTTTGGGGATTTTTAGACTTATGGATAATTTATAATCATTTTATGTCTAAAAAGTGAAGTAAATTTGAGAAAAATAGCAAATATTCATGAAAAGTTCTAGAATACTTACCAAGTTAGTTTCTACCCATTTTTAGGTTTGTGTAAAATTTTCAAGTCATTTTGAGCACTGAAACATTGGTTGCCAATATTATACGTTTTAACGAGGCGTAAACCAAAAGACTTATCAAAACACCTCAAAAAGGTGTGAAATTTTGAGACAGAAAATTTCCCATAATTATTTGGGACTTAAAAGTATATTTCATGAATAATTCACCTTTTATAGGATTTGTTTTCATTAATTTTGGAAAAATACTTGTGCTTTCCCGAAAATTCCAATTTTTTATTTTCAAGACTCTTCTCATGTTCAAGTTACTGAGAAAAATAATCCCCATATTTTTAGCACGTTTTATCAAGCATTTTTGTATTTTTATAACAATGCAGCCACAAGTATTCTCAATTGCAAGGCTAAAACAATGCATGATGTTCATGCATTTTTTAAAAATATAAGATCACCAAGATAAAATACTATCTTTTTATCCTACTGAGATACATATGTTAAGAGTCTAAAAGCAATTTTGTTTAGATTTATTGAACACTTTAGATCCCATGAACATGCATCACAACAAGATGCTCACAAAAAGTTTCGTGTTTGCGCATCAGTTTTGTGTGACACATTTGGAGGTCGAATACTCAATGGATTTGAGTGAGAACAGTGGAGTTTAAAAGCTAACACATTGAACTAAATTCCAGAATAAAAATCAAGATTTTTGGACCATTATTCAATGAGTTTTGGTCGATCAAAGTGAGGTCAAAAACTGGATAGATTGTATGCATGACAAAAGTTATCTTTTTGGAGTGTTTTAGCTACCAAACGATTTCTAGACCACATCCAATGATTTAGGCCCTGTCTTTTATGAATGAACATTTATTTGACGGAAACTTAAATGTATCTTTTTCATGGATCAAGATCTAGCTATGAAAGTTGGTGCATGCAAGCCTATAAATAAGGTTTTTGGTTCTTGAAGAAGAACACAAACTTGCAACCAAGCTTTTGATCATTAAATCCTTTAAATCTTCGTTCTAACACACTCATGGTGTTAAAATACAGCCATGATGTGTTAGGAATGATTTCCAACAATTTTAACCATTTTAATCTTGCAAGAACATGTATATACTCATTTTAACAACAAAAAGATGATTTTCGGATTGATTTCGGTTTGATCATGAGTTGCCCTTTTCTTTTAAGACTTAAACATGTGTAAGGGACAACCTACAAACATCAAACACTTTATGTGGATTATAGCCATGATAAAGGCATAAAATCCAAGTATTTACATGAAATAAACATAAAGAATAGAAGTGTTGAGAGTTAAAGTAGGTGGTTATACCTTAGATGTGTTGTTTTTATGTAAGAACACCTTTAAATGTTTGATCTTTGTTGAGAAAATGGCTGGAGTTTAGCGTGTGTTTGATGAGTTTGTGTGTGTTTTTGGGAGAGAAAAGAGAGAAGTGAGTGGAGGAAAGAGTGTAGGAATTCTTCAAATGATTCTTTGCATGTAGACTAATGAAGTGAGTGGAGGATTTAAGTGGAGGGGAGGGGAGGTGGTGCATGGGCAGATTTTTAGAGATAGTGGGGAGGGTTTAAATCTTTATATTTTGTTATATGTGAAATAAAAGACTTAAATGTTACATATTGTTTTAGTATAAGTTTGTGCACTTTGTAATGTTTAATTGTGATGTTTTAATGGTTAAAGTTTGAGTTATAAAACTTTATTTCATAAGTTTATAATTTTCATCAAAACATATTTCATTCGTTTACGATTGACATTCGCGAGTTAATTATTCGGTTTTCGGTCGCGTTTACCGAGTTACGAAATTTCCGATTAAATTCCGGTTTTTGTGATACGATAAATATTTTGTGATGACATATGAAATTAAATTTCATTTGTTTTTTTGGCACTTTGTAACCTAATATATTGTTCTTCACGGTCTTAAAGTCTGCTAAGCAATCTTCTAAGACGTTATGCGATTTCGATAACTTACAGTTTCAATACTTAAGGAGTCGTAATCTAGACTTTTCACTAAAATTTAAAAGCGCTATAGTGTAATTAAAGATGCTAAAATTTTAAATACGTTAATAACCTGATATTTTTAACGGTCGATACTCGATGGTCAATCATTCAAGTATTACGATAAATCATATTTTCATAGGGGCTGCCTGCCATGATAAAATGGGGCAGCTCTTTTCTAAAATACCAACATTTATTTTCTAAACCTACTCTTTTCTAACCATAGTTAACAGTAAACGGCTCCGTTAGAAGAAGGCTGGTTTTATCCGGTTCCTCCGAAGGTGATGGCGGCCAAAACCTCAAACGGTAACAAAATCAGTAATCAATTCTTCTTTTTGTTGTTTCTTAACGATATGTATTTAAGTTTCAGTTACTAAATTTGAGAGTGGGTGCAGGAAGTAGTAATATTAATAGTAGATGTAACATCCTTGAAGAGCTTAGAAATGGTCTGGCCAACTTCGAAATCGTTTCATCTCCAGTTACTTCTATTGCTACCAATAATCATGTTTTCCGGATGAATTATTCCGTTCAATCTGTTTTCGTCACTGACAGATTCTTTGCGCGCATTGGATCTAAATTGTAAGTCTACTTTTAAACAATTGATTAGTTAGTCCTTAATGTCATATTAGGGTTTATAGAAACAGCTAAAGTTACAAACTTTTTCTTAATATATAATACATGTTCTGAGCTTACCTTTTCAGTTCCAGCTCAACTGATGTGTTGTTAGACTCTTATAATGTGCTAATTGTTTGCATTTAAATCTAATCATAATTTTAAATTAGGGAAGTTTCACCAGCATTAAGCAAAGTGGAGACTTTTAAGGTGCATAAAGTTACCGGTGATGGACGTTGTATGTTCCGTGCTCTCGTATGTATCATTTCTATCCCTTTATTATGTTGTGTATACTTTTTAATTATATTTATATAATATGTTTATCTAGCAAACAAGAAAAGGTTTGGACTTTAAACATACCAAAGGTTTTCTGTTTTAAGATGAGAATTGAGACTTGAGAGAATGAGTTGTTTTGTTTTGTAGGTGAAAGGAATGGCTATGAACAAGAGTGTTACTCTTAGCCCTCGAGAAGAAAGAGATAATGCAGGTTCTTCTTGTATTTCATTCATATTTTGTTTGAACTATCATCTTGAAAGTTGCAAATTTGCAATCACGAACATCAGTTGTGCCATTTATGTATATAGGAAAAAGGCTTTCAAGCTATATGTTCAATTGTAGTTAAGTATACTATACTATTTTATAGTACAAAAAGCTTACAAATTAAAATATACTTATGTAACTATGTATATGTATGTATAAACTACACAATTATAAGATAAAATAACCTCACATGTATATGATCTCCATATCACAGAGTTCATGTTTCTCAGTCAACAATACTAAGAAAAAGCTTTATTTATATTAACCACAGCTTCGTGCTAGTTTTTTATATCCTTATCATGTACCTATTATGTACCACCACTTTCTGCAAGCACATGTTAGATGTTACCACCCATTGTTAAATGCTATTTTGCGTTTTCTTAAACATTTACCACTTCTGCTGAAATTTTTATGAAAACTTTGTTGGATCCATATACTGCAGATGAACTAAGGATGGCAATAAAGGAGGTGTTATGTGACAGCGACAAAGAAAGACATCAATATGAAGAAGCATTAATAGCAATTACCGTTGATGAGCCCTTAAAGCGGTTAGCTTTTGGATATGGCGTTTCTGATCATTCTCAAGGATATTCATAATCTGTAATCTGTTAATAATGTGGTTTAATGAATGCCTGTAGTTACTGTCAACGCATTGGACGACCAGATTTTTGGGGAGGAGAGTCAGAACTACTGGTTAGTATCCCAACATATATTTTCTTATCAATGGATAGTGATCATTTTAATCCCTGTTTATGCAATATATAGTAGCAACACATATTTTCTTATCAATGAATAGTAATTATTTTAGTCCCTGTTTATGCAATATATAGTGGGACCATATATTTTCTTATCAATGAATAGTATTCATTTTAATTCCTATTTATACAATATATAGTGGCTCAACATAAAAAAAAAGGAACCGGTTTTGAGCATAAGGGGCTGTTTATGAAAATTGTAGATGAGTGCATGGGTTACTTGTAAGCTTTTGCAATTCTTTCGAGTTGGTTACTTTCAGTTATTACTTATTCCTGTTCTAATTCACCTTAGCTATGAACAGTTAGTTCTTGGCTTTCCTGTATGAGTAGCTTTATAAACTATAAATTGCTTGATAATCGTTAAAGGTTGCTTCTTGATGTTTCTTTCAGTCCACCCAAATTTCCTTAAGCTCAATTTCTTCTGGTGTTCTACCTCATTAGTCTTGAACAAAGGTGGCTATATAGGTGGGGCAGGTAGGTTGGCTAACGGGTCAAAATGGGTTCGGGGTCAGGACACATACGTATGAGTGGATACGGTTGCATTGGATTGACTGTTGACCTGAAACACTTCTTCTGTTTTTTTAGAAAGTTTAGGTTATTTATTTTTACAGTTAGTGTGTTGAATATTTATAAGAAACTTTTATTATTTCAATAGTAATATGTAATTTTAATAAAATGAGTGAGGAGGTTTTGTGCATCAAATACACTTTGTGTAAACTCTCAACCCATTTTACTTGTTTACTTTTATGCTACCACTTGTATTTTACATGCTTTGATTTGGAAACTTGTATTTAACCATTACAAGTGTTAGATAAGATGACCTTGTATGTTACTCGTTTGGACTTTGAAATGCAGTCTTCCATAATATAGTTTTAGGGAACACTGCATTTCAGTTTTACCACCAGTGATAACTGCTACCTGCCAAAGTATACCTGCATAAATTTTTGTACGCCAATTGCTTTCTAGCAATCAACATGAAAGATGATAGAGGTAGTACTTGCCTTGGGAGTTGGGATGATGGTACTTTTGCTTATACTTGTTTCATTATTTGCCCCTTTTGTATATGAATATGGACAAAAGTAGTTTTCGATCATCTTCTTACCTCATGTGCTGTACTTCTGTGTGCTGATCTATTTTGGGTTTACAATATGATCCACAGGTTTTGTCCAAGTTATGTCGCCAACCAATCACGGTCTATATACCTGAACATGAGGTACCTATCAATGTTCATAAGAAGTCTGGATCAGTCATTTGAACTCGTTTTTTCAGTTAATCCTTCATGGGCATTTGTAGAAAATAGTGTTTGTTTGTCCCCTAAAAAGAGCAGAAAATAATATTTGGCTGTTGTACTGTAAAAAGTAGAGGTGGCAAAATGGGCTCCGGTCAAAAACTCAACATTGGTAATTTTTGATACTGTTTGAAATGAGCCAGTCCAGGTCAATTGAGCTGAAACACTTTTTGTCTGTTATTTTAATTTTTTTGAATATATTGTGTTAACTATGAATATATGATTATAAAACGGGTCTAAATTGCCATTTTCTAGTTAAATAATAATAGTCTATTTACACTGTGAGACCTTGGACCATTTGCTACCTACTATGCCTACTTTTTCACCAAACAATTAAAATTAAAATGAAATTTTTTGCCGGTGAGTATGGACGTGAAGAAATGGACTGGAACATGATGTACAACAGTCGTAAAAGTAAATTTGATAGTGGAGTGGTAGAAAGATTTGCTTTTCGATCCATCTGCTTCCTTATATTGAAAAGTCTTCCTGATGTTTGTTGTATTTCAGCACTCGAGAGGTGGCAATGGATATGGTTTCATTCCGATTGCTGAGTATGGAGTGGACTTTGGCAAGGGTTCAAGAAAATTAAAAGCCAAGAAAGCTGTGAGACTTTTGTACAGCGGAAGAAATCATTATGATCTCCTTGTATAACTTTTACAGTTTCTAATCTGTCAACTATTTTGTAACTTTCGCTATGTAAGTTGAGTTACAACTTATCCGGGTTATGGTTTGTCGTTAAAAAGGGTATTTTTGACAGTTAGTTGACCGTAGAGTTTCATATTGTTGTTTTCGTCAAGATGGATCAATTTGGTTGTTTTCATTTGTATACTACAAAGTATTAAATTGTCATGTTAGAAGTGCGACATATGAATCATATTGGCCTGACTAAGTAGGCCTAAACATTGAGCTAACAAATGAATTGGTACGCATAAATATTCTAGTGGATAACACGAGGATAGAGAAATCACAAATAGCATGTGTTTGAAGATGATTTGACTAGGTCTATTTTTAAGCATAAATTATAGGTCTAAAAAACAATGCTCACAACAAATATGTACCTTTACACGTTTTCTTAAGTATATTGACACAACAGATAAAAGATTAGCGAATCACTTGTAATTCTGTAATGATACTGATTACGTTATTTTTGTCAAATTTTAAAACGACACAAAGCTAAAATTTTGGAGAAACTTGGAAATAGTATACATAACTACATAATTTGCTCGTAAGTTTCTTATACTATAGTTTGAATGAATGTTAATTGAGCAATTAGCCAACATTTAAATATGTTGATATCAATGATTTTCTAATTTTTCTGGTTCCACCAATTTTATCCTTATTTATTTATATTATTATTAGTAAGGACCTCACAAATGACAAAACCATTAAATAATAATTAATAAAAATAAAACCAAATTCCTTTATATTTAAAAAAAAAACCGAAAGTATTTTTTGATAACAGCCCGTAAATGTTGATTGTATTTGGAAAGAGGGTGTGGGTATAAAAGACTTGGCCTTTGTACAGGGATGAATTACTCTGCCACTCACGAAAGGAATGTCTTTTTCCTTGAAAGTTCATCTCTTTCTTATTTATTTATTTTATTTTTAAGAAAAAGCCAAAACAAACCATTTTTGCTTTTTAATCTTTTAGGCTGTAAACTAAGAGACTAGAACCCCACAGGTTTCAACCATCACTATTCTATTTGCAACACAATATCATCATCATAAAGGTTAATACACTTCCTTTACAGATAAAATTTTCTCTCTTTTTTGTTTGTTTGTGAATTGTGATAGGATTCAGTTTGAGATCTTTGATTGCTTTGCAGAATCTGAATGAGTTCATCAGATGGATTGTTGCTCAAAAGACGGTCAAGTATTCATCAGATTCTTGGAGGTGGACTTTGTAAGTATTTCTAAATTTACAAACTTTTTTCAAGTTTTTATTGAACATAGAATTTCATTTCGTGGGTTTTATTATTAATAGATAATGGATCAAGATCTAATTTTGATCTTCAATATTGTTTCTAGAAAAAATAAGTGTACAATTGGACTTCTCACTTATTTTCAACTTCAATTCTGGCGTAGACTCTTTATTGTTGGATCAAAAATGAAATTCAGATTGATGATGGGGTTATATAGAAAAATGTATGTCATTTTTGTGTTTGGGAAGTAATTGGGTTGGCATCAATACATAGATGCCTTAATCTTAACTGTTCTAAATCTACAAACTTATTTTATTATATTTCCATTCATTTTGTTACTTATTTATTTTCTAGTATCATGGGCCAAGATCTCATTTTGATCATAACTTTAGATATGAATTATGATCCTCTTTGTTGTCTCTAATATCAAAGTTTAGAAACTGTTAAAGGTTTTTAGGTAGTGTTTTGAAAGTGATTATGTGATATCGTCCTTGGTAATTGTACAAGAAAATATATATCAATCCTATCCGGTAAAATTCTTTCTGATCTATTGAAAATCTTGTATGCATTTCATACAGTTGCAGATGTGATTTTATGGAGACATACAAATGTTACGACGGTAATACTTGTAATAACTTCAGCTTCTTGGTTGATGTTTGAAAGATCTGATTACACATTGTTATCATATGTCTCCAATGTCCTCCTACTCCTGCTTATAATTCTTTTCCTTTGGGCGAAATCAGCACAAATTCTCAACAGGTAATATAAGTCATATCCCCTACCTTGAAGATCATACAGTTTGACTTGTCAGGTCAACTGGACCAACTTTCAACTATAGAGTTGATATGTTTCTCCTGTTCTCTAAAGAGTTATTAGATAGCTGCATTACAAATGCTTTTAAGGAAAAACAACAGTTCTCTATTGAAATCCATAGCTATATTCATATCAATGCTTGAGTTGAAAATTAGTCTGTTTGACCTTGACTTTGTGGGACACTTTTTTTTGTGGGTTTTTGATATCATATGGTCTTTGTAAACATGATATCCAATAGACCCACACCGCCAATACCTCACTTGCACATTTCAGAAGAAACCATAAATGAGGCTGCAGCTCTGATTCGTGACCGAATAAACACAGTGCTGTCCATATCCCATGATATTGCACTTGCTAAAGACCCAAAAATGTTTGCTGAAGTTGCTGCATATTTGGTTCTGACCTCTGTTATTGGAAGTGTAACCGATTTCCGTACATTATGCTACACAAGTAAGTCTTTCAAACAGTTTTTAGTACGAAGTGGTAATGTCAATCCATTTACTCGTAAAATGGGTCGGTAAGTGCTATATTTTTCATAACAGGTCAAATGGGTAACTTTGAATAATTAAGTTAACAATTAAACATATCCAATGGGCCAAAATCATTCAATCTGTATTTTTTATTCATATAGTCTCTTAAATATTTTTTTCCAATAATGAAGTAGATCTATAATACTTTAGATTAGATTTGCTAACATGGGTTAGTAGCATATATTTAAAAAGTTAAAATTTGCACAAAAGGTGTTATGCGGATCAACCTAACCCAACCCATGGAAAATGACCAAATTTGGACCCGTTACCAGTTTTCCACCTCAACTTGTCTGCATAGATCATGCGGGTATTGAGTTAACTTTGAACCATTTTTGAACAGGTATTTTTGTCGTTCTCACGGTTCCGGTAGCATATGAGAGATATGAAGAACGTGTTGATTCAAGTCTAATGAAGGTAACCTTGAAGTTGAAGCAGTTGTATATAATTTTTGATGAGGAATGTATAAAGAAAGTAAGGAAGTGACTTTTGGAGAAGAATACACTTGGTTGACTAATTCTTTAGCTTATTTGGTGTTCTTCTATTTGTAATGCTCTTCTTTTATGGAGTATGGAGATAGAGGTTTTGGAGGTCACGTGTTATGTAATATAAGGTGAGGAATGAATGATTATGATATTTGATTTAAGAAAAAAAATTGTTTAAAAAGGCAAAGTTGCAATAAAATATTGAAATAGTAACATCCTTTCAATTCATTTCTTGTTTGGTCAAATGGACTTCAAAAACCGTACCTAGACCAATATTATTCTCAAAAAAGATTGTTTTGGCAACTTTAAAACGAAAAAGAGAAAAAAAAAAGGTATAAAGTTAACAAAGATGAATAACATTCTATGACAGCTTTTGAGAGTTCAAAAAGGACAATTTTAAATGAATTTCAGTGTGAATCAAGTCCTTAATGACAATCGCAGCTCAGAAGATGTAAGAAGGCAAAAACTGAGAATTAATCGACACAATAGTGGATGATTTTAAAAGTATATTTCTCAAAAGAAAAACAGAATGGAAGTAAAGTAAATAAAGATTTTGGTTTATGTGATATTTATTCACTTTAAAGACATTAAAAAAGATTGAACTTCTTTGTAATAAATTCCATGTCGTGTAAAGTGTTGCAACTATTCTGGATAGGTTAATAGTATATGAAAAGGCAAACACCCAAAGGGTTCAAGTGAGACTAGTTTGACCCATTCCAGATCCCACATCGCTGCCACATGGAAAAAGATACAGTATATAAAAAGGAGGGAGTAGGAAAAGCACTCCCTTACTTGAACAGGATCTGTCCTGTAGGCTCGTACCTCTGTATATTTTGATTTCTAAGAAGACAAAAACCCATGTCGTGGTTGATGAGCCACAACCATGTAACTATGGCTCAGTAGAGGATTGTTGCCAGCCCATCTAATGGGTCATGGCATGGTTACATGGTTCTCTGACAGACAAACCCTATCCTTTTTGGTTTTGTGTTCAGCCAATTTGATGTTTTCACCGACTTACCTCATATCTGTTTCATTGGATACTTTATTCAGATTGTTTTTCACCAGCTTCAGACATACAAAGCAAGTGTATCTAAATTGCCTAAAAGTGTTTGTCATATTTGAGTTGTAGGTGCATGGTAACTTTTGTATGATAATAGACATGTTGTATTCATAGGAAGTCTAGATAAACCAAATACTGTAACAGAAGTTGCTTAGTTGAACATGTGTAGGCATTCAATAGAATAATCTCTATTTGTTTTTCAGTCAAAAAGATTGCTTCTAAGCCAGGAGATTGATACATATTGAATAAGTATATATGCATGCCTTACATTGGTGTGAACTAATGGGTGATGCAGATGTGAGGTTAACTTCATTGGTGTGAGCTAATGGGTCATGGCGTGGTTACATGTGACATTTGTGGAAGAAGAATGGAATATAGAAAACATAGCATAGCAAACCGACAGTAGGAACTTAATTTTTTCCTCTGACCAAATAAAGATTAGTATCAGGAAGAGAACATATAAAATTAGAAATTTTAATATCTCATTCACTAAAGATTATATGTAGTCACGACATAACTCAAGGACGGAGATAATATTACATTATTTACAACTCACTCTAAAATGGACTAGGTCCCAATTTCATTTATACAAAGTTTTAACAAAGGTAGCTTAATTTATTATCATTTTCCCCACAAATGTCACATTTGCAAGGTCCTTTAAACAGAGGTACATGGAAAAGTTAGAACAAAATACCATCTATCGTATTATTTACCAAACAGCTCAGAAACCATAGTCAATATAAACACTTTACACGTATATCATGCCTGCATAATCTTGAAAAATGAAGTATATAACTTGCCGATAGAAAATGGCCACAGAGAGTACATACTTAAATGAGATGCAAAAGCTAGGAAGAGAACTATACTATATTAAACATATAAAGTTTTAAACCGTCTCAAAAAGTAGTAAACATGATATCAACTCAAAAGAGTTCTAGCTATATGTTAATCTTGACCATTTCCAAAACTGTCACGCTTGTCTTGTTGCCACCCGTACCCCTGTCCATGCTGAATTGGATCACCACCACCATAGAAATTGCCTGGAAGTTGAGCAAATGGAGGAGGTAGAGGTGGTGGTGGTGGTGGGAGTGACAGATTAGCATTTCCACCTTGTGGAATATTGGATGGTGGACCACCTTGAAAGAAACCACCTTGGTTCATCATTATAGAAGGGTCAAAAGGTGCACCGTTTTGTCCAACATTCCAAGGTTGAGGATAACCCAACAACGACCCTTGTTCCACACCCGCTTCTGGAGCCTGTTGACCAACATAAAGTGGTTGACTGAATGAAGCAGAGCCCATTACATTTGGGTTGATCGGTACCATAAAATTGGAAGGCTGGAGTGAATTCATAGGGTACTCAAAATTCTGTTGCTGTATATGCATCGGGCTTGGCCCATCAAAACCATGGGGCTGGTTTGGGTTCGGCTGCATGAGTGATCTAACAGGGGGTTGGGGTTGGGGCCGCGGGGTGCTGTCTTCATCATCTTGGACTGGTCTTGGAGTCGGGGCTTGAACCGTTGTATCAGAAGTTGTTAGTTTCTTAGTGCTTGCAGCTTCAGACTCGTTCCCATCTTTTTGAGGATTTGAGTCAACAAGATCCGCATGGACATTATGTACATGGGCCTCAAAGTTGGTTTTCTTAAGGAAGGACTTTAAACAATGTGGAGCTGCGCATATGAAGATGTCTTCCATCATTTTAATTGTCTGAATTTTCTGAATACGATCATCACACCTGTGTTACATATAGAGGCAAACACATGAAAGTGCTCATTACTAGTCGTCTAACGTCTATATAACAATGAAAATGATAATAGTAATTTAATTTATTCTTACAAGTAGCATATAGAGTCACTCCTAGCACAATCCAGACAAAAGGCATGCCCACAAGGAATCTGCAGCAACCAGAAAGCTGTTGATGAAAATCAAACAATAACAGCTGCCTACAAAGTATGATAACTTTAAACATGGAATTGATCATATAAGATAGCTGCATGACTCACAGAACAACATATAAAGCATGGATTTAATCATACGAGATTCCCTATGGGTTAGGTTGGTTAACCCAATTTGTCCAATTTTTCTTTTCATTTTAGATAATTAACTTCTGTGTTAAATACAACGCATATATTATATCACTACAATAGCAAATTAATCTTTTAAAATGAGGAGGTTTTATGCATCAAAAACACAGTTCGGGTGAGTTTCGAGTTTGATCCATTTGACATGTTTTCTCTATAGCAGTTTAGCTAAACCTTTTGATATTAGCCGTTAGACATTATCAGATAGACTTGGCGTCAAAAAAAGAAAAGAAAATCATATTAAAACTAGCAGATAACTAAGTGGTTGAACAAAGTAAAGGCGCAGGTTAACAAACAAGTCAAACTGGAACAACACTTCTATCACAATCTAACAGCCAAGACAATTTAAAGAAGCAACATTCCCTAACTACAGTAGACAAAAATAAAAACAGATATTAATTTGCATCAAGAAGGAGAAAAAGAAAGTGGCCACATACCAAACGTCCATAAATAGCTATGGGAAAATCACATTGAACGCAGAAATGGACACGTTCACCGAGTGGGCGGCGGGATCTACGACCAACGGTCTTCACAAGAGTAACACCACTAGCAGAACCAAGGCTCTTAGCCACAGGAAGCTCAGCAAGAACAAGATGATCAGGGCATGCAACCGTCACAGTCTCCCCTGATGGCAGCTTTGCTCCTCCACCACTTTCTGACGCTGTAGCTTTGTTGCTAAGTCGAATCTGAAGCATCTTTACGTGTCTTCACCTCTGGCGTCACTATTTCCTGACTAATAGAAAAGTGATTGTGAACTACTTTGCCACTGCAGTTGAAAGATTAAGATATGAAAGAACAAAATGAGCAATTCTGACTAAAAGGGATTTATATTAGCAAGTTCATGGCACTTGCACTACGAAAATTAGTAATGGGGTGGTTGGATGTGCGTTTAGGAAGTTATTAACTGATATTAAATAAACAGAATCTGATAATCACCTATTGTAGAATGGGTTTTAAAAGATAGTGTTGAATGTGCTTCTACTGTTTGAAGTTTTAATGGTAAGATAATCAGATACGTAAGCGTTAAACAACTCTAAACAAAGTGTCAAAAACGAAATTTTTTGTGTGGAAAAGGTTAGTCGTTTTGTAAAATTAGAGGAAAACTGTCACAACTTAAGGGACACATCAGTAGTATTTTATGAAACTCGATATTAGATAATGAAAAGAAGTGGTATTTTTTTTTATCAAAACAATAAAAACTGAAAATTGAAACTTCTAGCCACAGTAATCAAATAATCAGTTTCCAAATGCAGATCCAAACACTAAAAAAATGACTTCATCTTTATTCGAAATATTTATAGTTAAACAAGTACCAGCATATCTCATCAGCGGTACGTTGTAATCATTTAAGCAAAGACTACTCGGTACATGTATCGAACTAATACTTAAGTTAATGATAATGTTTCTATTAATTATCATGATGAGAGCTTTTGGTTTTTTAAACATTATACATAGAGATTCCACTTGAGATTAGTAATTACATTAGCAGTTCTAGCATTAAAGTACAGGATAAACAAGTATCAGAGCATGTAATGCAAAAAAATAACAATAACAGATTTCAAATGTGGCAACTGTATGTTAGGTGAGAAAACGAGAATATAGAATAATGAAAATTCCTCATCAGAAGTAGCAATAGTTTGTAAACTGTACACTAAACCTTAGCCCTAAATTAAATAAAACGAAATTGTAAAGATATAAAAACATAACCTAATAGTGAGATATGCACATGATAAATTGTAAAATATGAAAATCTTAGAGAAGGTATAAAGTGTAAATTGACGGAGACTCACCGGGGATGACAATGGATATTGCAAGTCGAAAACGACGGACGTACAAAAGCTTTGCTGTGGTGGCGGTGGGAGCTTTGCTTGTTTATTTAAAGTTTTTATATTATTAAGAATTTGTATAATTTTATTTGGACTTGAGGGTTGTTTTTATCAATTGTAATCAAGTATAAGTGTATAATGAGTAACTTGTTATAGAGCCCAAATGGTATGTCAGCAATTCCGGAGGTTGTCTAAAGACGGTGTCATTGCTCCTCATAATTCCCAATGGAAATTTCCTTCCTGTTTTGAAGATCAGCAGCCTTCAAACCAAAAATCAAAAATATATATAGGCCTGTCCAAAGCAATTTGAAACCAGATAAAATTGTAAAAAAGATGACACATCTATAAAAATGGATCCTGATATGTTTATAAGCAAAGAATTTGGGATATATTATAAGTAAAGAATTTAGGATCCTTTCTGAAATGAGGCCGTCCCCCCACCCTGAACATATATATATGTTCATTTGTAAGTATAGGATACCACCTGGCCACCTTTTGAAAAACCCTATTCTATTCCTTCAACAACAACAGAAAGCTCAATTGAAATTTGTAAGAATGGTAGCCGGTGGTTCTAAATCGGATATCTCATTCGCCGGTACTTTTGCTAGTAGTGCCTTTGCTGCTTGTTCCGCTGAGGTATTTTTTTTCTTCAATTTCAACCTTTTTTTTAGAGTAGTCTTTACCATTTTTGTTTTTTCATCTTTGATCGCCTATAATTGTGCTTGATTTTGTGCTTTTATGGTTCTTGATTTTGTTTGTACTACATCTAATTGATTAAAGTTTGCTACTTTATCACTGATTTTGTAATTTTTGTTTACACCCTGCATCGTTTAAAGTTAATTCTGAGTTTTGTGTTTATTGTTGTATCTTTTCTTGTTTTGTTTTTTGTTTTTGATCTGATGTCGATTAGCTTTACATTGAATCAATTTGATATATGCTTGTGTATGAAGGTTTGCATGATGAACTTTTTGACAATTGATATGAATTTATGATATACAGATTTGCACAATTCCATTGGACACTGCAAAAGTTAGGCTTCAGCTGCTAAGGAAAGGAATTGCAGGAGATAGAATGGCGTTACCCAAATATCTTGGGAATGCTTGGTACGGTGGCAACCATTGCAAAGGAAGAATGTCTTGCTTCTTTGTAGAAAGGCGTTGTACCAGGGTTACATCGTCAATGCTCGTATGGTGGTTTAGGAATTGGGCTTTATGAACCGGTAGGTCTGTTCTATTGGTGGAAAAATGGGTGGGTCCGTGGGTCAAAATGTGTAAAATCTTAGGACATGTCAATGTTTTGGGTGACTCACTGAAATTTTTTACCTTTTCTGAATTTAAAAAAAAATAAGTATTCCTTTTGCAACTATTAACTCCTTCAACCTGTTTCCTTTTTCTTTTTTTCTTTGTTTTTTATTTTAAATGTATACTCATTTAGTTGTTACCTATGCTGTTTTGATCAAGAGATACTAGTTTTAATCCCGTTCTTATGTGCCTAACAGATTAAGAACTTGTATGTCGGTGATAACTTTGTCGGAGACATTCCTTTGACTACTAAAATACTTGCAGGGCTTACAACCGGTGAGATTCTGTGATGAATTTTCAAAAAGATAATATCTTTTCCAACCAAGTTTCTTCAATAATGTATTGGTGATCGACCATGTTATATTTATTAATGATTACTTACTAATTGCTTGTATTTCTGTAGGTGGTCTTGCAATTACAGTAGCAAATCCTACTGATCTCGTGAGGTCTGCCTACAAGCTGAAGGAAAACTACCAGCAGGTGTGCCAAGGCGTTACTCTGGAGCATTTAATATTTATTCGACTATCGTGAGACAGGTAGATTTTTATTTATGGTTTATGTAGTTTTTTTCTAAATAAAGGGGACAGTTTCAGCTCATTAATGGTAAACTGAATCAATTTGGGTTATTTTCTATTGGTATTGTGTCTAAAGGATAAAATCTGAAAATTAGCTAAAGAATCAAACACGCCAAACAGTTTAAAGGCTTCATAAAGTGTAAGCAAGAGTTTAGAACCTCTTAAAGCGCTTTAATCTATTAACTTTGTGCAATGCAACAACCTGTTGTCCAATATGCCTGCCCCACCCATTTTGCAGCCTACATTTCTAAACATTTTATGTGTACTTCAGGAAGGTGTTAAGGCTCTATGGACCGGTATTGGACCTAATGTTACACGTAATGCTATAATAAAAGCTGCTGAATTAGCCAGTTATGATCAAGTGAAACAGGTAACTTCTAACATACATTCACATAATTCACTTATGCTGGTGTTTGTGGAAGTTATAATATGTTGACATTCAATATTACAATGCAGACAATTCTGAAGCTCCCTTGGTTCACTGACAATGTTCTCACCCATCTATTATCTGGTTTAGGAGCTGGATTTTTTGCAGTTTGCATCGGGTCCCCTGTTGATGTGGTACTTAATATACATCCATTATTACATATCCATTTTATGCACATTCTTTATCTTTTAACACTAATCCAATGGTTTTCTTGCCAATTTATATAATTTATGGTAGAGGTGACAAAATAGGCCATTCAGGCAGGTTAGGTAACATGTCAGTTTGGGTTGAACTGAAACAAATTCTGTCCGTAATACTAAGTGTTACTATAGATAATTAATACGTTTAGATCAATTAGGGAAGTGGAGATGTGGACAAAGCAATCAGCTTTTCATGTGATCTCATGCTTATTTTTGATAAAAAAAAAAAAAAAAAAAAAAAGAAGAAGAATTGGAATTGTGGTTATTTGTTTCACATACAATGAAAGGTTATCTAGATACTTCTGTCAATAAATCTGCTGCAACATCATGTTATGTCAATTGAAACGAGATCTAAAATTCTTCTGGGTCGAACCTGTTCTTGACATACGTTCATTGATAAGAATTTTAGTGTTCATTTTTTCAGGTCAAATCAATAATGATGGGAGATTCAACTTACACAAGTACAATTGATTGTTTTGTGAGGACTTTGAAGAACAAGGTAAGCTATCTCCAATTTGTATAAATAATAGAGGATATTATAAATGTTTAGTATAATATCAAAATTTAGATAACTCCTGCTCACCTAAAAGAAAAGTTATGATTAATCTGCAAATTACGCCACCTGTTTGTAGATTCTGTGACTATGGTATGCAAAAACCTCGAGTGTGTGACGCTTGAATCCAGAGACGCTTGAATCCAGACAATTAAACATCATGAGAAAAAAATAATTCTACCAAATGTAGTAGTCTTTGTAGGTATGAGTAAATATATCTCTTGTTTATTTTGATGACCACGAACAATTCTTATGCTTGTGTAAAATTTCGTGTTAACCGGGGCCTCTGGCATTCTACAAAGGCTTTATCCCAAACTTTGGACGGTTGGGTTCTTGGAACTAACTCTTGAACGGTATATATTATCATCTCCTCATATTATCCTGATTATTTTAACAATCAGTAGATACTAGCTGTTACACAACTTATATCATCAAAAGGTAGAATTAAATATCTTTCGTAACTCCTTTTTATCTTTATTTTTCCAATTACATCTTTAGATGACAAAAAATTTGCTAAACAGTCAACACCATCATAGGTGATTATTATAACTTCAAGCAGCAAAAACACGTCAAAAAGTATTTCCAGCAGCAAGTTTTATTATAGCCAATGATCTGACTATGTTTATTTATTATCACATAATTACCTTCAAAGAGCACATTTCCATGCTTGTTTGCGAATACTAATAAAAAGAATATGGAGACATGATGCCTTAGCTATTAATGGACAACTATTGAAACCTTAGTTATTGTTCTCCAAGGAAGATTTTGTTTATGCAAACTCTAAGATGTTTTATCACCAACTGATTTTGTTACACTCTCATTTGTTGGACAGGCTAAGAAGTTCGTTAAAAGCATAGAGTCGCCTTGAATATAACGCAAGAAAACAAATTTATCGGTTAGAGAAGACCCACGGCTACCCAGTTTTTGAATAAATTCCCGATGATGAAAACCATTGTCAAAGACATCAAAGATTATGTGTCAGATTTATCAAGTTGGAACTGTTTAATTAGATCTAAGGTTTAGGATGTTTTCTGGGGAAATTTTGTGATTTGCTTACTAGGAGCATTTTCTCTTTTAAAATTCTCAGTTGATAAGAGTTATGTGTGTCATTTTCAAAATGCTAAGCTGATGGTTGTCACAAATTTCAATCATATATGTCGTGGTGCTAAAAAGGTGCAAGTGCGGTTCTTGTCAAGAACTAGAGGTGGTAAAATGAGCTGGCTTGGTTATTAAATAATTCACCCTATTAAAAATGACCGCAACACTAAACTTTATGAAATGGTTAGAAGTTGTACGGATCAACCACACTTTTTAGATGATTATCTATCCATTTAACATATATTTTTTAGAAGAAAAAAAAAGAAAAAAAAGAAAAAAAAGAAAAAAAAACTATCTTGCCCAATCCATATCTTTTTATCACATCCGATTGGTAGATACTATGATAATCAAAGGGCTTTGTGTTAGCGGTATGAGATTAAGCATTCAACCAATAGGTTGTGGGTTGGGGGTGGTTAGTGTAGCATTTGTGGTTATACATAGCATGTGGTCGGTTGTATGTCTGCCATTCTAAAAAAAGTAGATACTATGGTACAAACAAAATGAGTAGTGTGATGACCGTGTTATTATCCCTATAGATATAATTACAGTCATTGACAGAATTATGTTGTCTTTTTCTACAAACCATCTTTAAGTTTTCATATATACTTGGTAGAAGTTTGATGGTTGTATGATGCGCCATAGATGGAACCGCAAAGGGTTACCTAGTGTGATTGCTCCCCTTTGCAGTTCATAGTGTTGTTTAAATTATGACCACAATATGACCACAATTTGAAGTCACAAACCTTTATGTAAACCAGATAGTGACTAATGAAAGAAAAAAAGAACTATGTAGTCTGGTAATTGATATCTTAATAATGAAAAGGGCAAGTCATATTTAGACTGATATATTATATTGTAAAACAAGCAAGTATGACTACTCAATTGATGCTCTAGTGTGCTTAAATGATTACTATAGAGGATGATCATAAAGTTGCTACTTTAACTTGAAAACCTTTCTAAGAACTATAGACCGTTTATACTTCGCACACGATTGAATAGAATTTAACGTGATTCGCATATACAGGAGTAAGTGAATTAAATGGTTATGAGTTCAACACATAATACTACTAGTGAATAATGACACTTAAAGATATGTAATTAGTCGTATAAAAGAGTTCACTTCATTTCAATTTGCTAACTTCAGTTATGCGTTTATATGAAACACTTTACACTTATTTTGAGCTAAAAAAAGATCATATTGTGAGCATTATTCAAAGAGATATTCTCAGAAACACATGATCACCGATCAAGAAATACAATTGTAGATTTAACCTCATCCAAATTATAGTGAACAATTACTCTAATTATATACTTGAAACACTAGATGTTTTGATATATATATATATACACGGAAAATACACAAGAAAAAACAGAGTATCCAAATATAAGATCAATCCAAAGATGTTATTATTACATGTATATATGATCAAGTAAACCATATCCGAATTGAAAAATGGAAATAAAAGAAATCAATAGAGGACAGGTCTTTTACCTAACCTTTTGATCTCTCTATCCATCTGACCAGTAATCATCAAACCAAACATCTTGTAATCACACAAAAGTGACCAAATTGGATGACCAAAAGTTGCAGGTATGTTTCCTTCCACATAAAAATGACTATACCAAGCCATACCATACCCAAGTAAAGGCACAAAGAACAAGAACCACCAATTAAACAAAACTGCATAAACCAAACACGAGATACTTGAAAGTGTCCCTGCAAAATGCCACCTTCTTGTTGCTGGTTTTGAGTGTTGGTTCATGTAAAACGGCCAGAATTCCTCCATGCTCCTGAAAGTCACCATCTTTATGAAACTAGATCAAAAACCCAGATCAGAAATCGTTTCAAAACAGCAAGACCCCCAAAATTCCGAACCTATGTTGTTGTTAGGGTTTCTACGTTGACTTTCTTGATATTTGAGATTGAAAAGGGTTCGGGTTGAATTCGGGAAGATGTGAATTAATGGTGAACAGTAGCAGAAGATTGTAGTAGTGCTTGTGGGTTACGGTGGTGAGATGATGGCTGAATTGGAACCTCAAAAATTTGCAACTACCAATTATTGGTATGCACCTTTGTTTTCTTGTTGTGTCTTACCTATAACAGTAATACCTTTTCCTGTTTTCTTATTTTGTTTCCTTTAGTAACTTTTTTATTGCTATTTTATCGGTACGATAAATGTTACTATTTTTCTATTTTACTTCATTTATTATTATTTAACCATTTTAGATACCAAATAATATACATTGAAATTGTCTTCCAAAAAATTTAAAATTTTAGATCCAAAGTAATACTCACTTTCTTGTTAATTTGGATAAAAACTATGAGGCTTAAGTTGAATTCACTTAGTAATCATCGTAGAGATTAAACCAATGAACCCAAACCTGTAATCATATCTTTATTAAGAACATGAGACTCAGCTGTTCACAATCACTCGATCACAAACGAACAATAATAAAATAGTAACACATAAACAAACTTGTTAGAAAAAGTTATGTGAAAACTTATACAATCTTATACCATAAACAATAGAATAGAATCAACCAAAGAAACAATCCAGAAAACTATTCGAGTGGCTCTCAAAAGAATTACAAGACAAATCACACCAAGTTAGTGTGATTATAAATAAGAATGAATTATAGAAATCATCAACAGGTCAATGATGATGACAACACAAATCATAAGCCATCGAGATCGACCTGATGAACACACACACAAACTGAAAGTTCGGGTTTGTGTGTGTGTAATACGTGTATATATGATTCAGATGTCCAACAATAGCCCCTCTTATTCTTCAACATTCACAATGTAACCTTGAACTTTGACGACATCAACTTCTATCATCTTCAACTTCTACAATGATCAACTATAGTCCTCCAACTGTGAGTTAATTAACCTGGAACACAAAATGCTAGGATACACCACTTATTAGATTATGATACACAAAGATGACTTATTAAATTATAAGTTTGATACACAATTCATTTTAACATTCCTCCTCAAGCGTATACTTAAATAGGTCATACAGACCAAGTTTTTTAGTTAAAAAATTATTTAGAAAAACACTTAATCCCTTAGTGAGAATGTCAACATTTTGATTTGAATAATGAACCTTAACAGTTTTAATAACTCCATTTGCTATTTTTCTCTTATGAAATGTAAATCAATTTCAATCTCTAATGAAACACATGATCTATAGCTATTTGAATAGCATAATTGTTATCACAATGCATTTCAACATGAAGAGTGATATTCTCACTTAAATAAGATAAAAATGCAATGAGCCATATAATTTCATAAGTAACAGAAGCCATAGCTCTATATTGTGCTTCTGCAAAAGATCTAGACATTGTTTTTTGTTTTTTACTTATAACACCCCTTAAATTACCTCAGGGTTAGAATAGTAATTTGACTCGGAAGCGATGGATAAAATAATATTATATTTTATATTACAGAAAAGACCATAAAATTTCTCGAATTTATAACATTTAACTATTTACGAACCAAAACACTTATAATTGTTATACAAAATCCACATACATGTTAATATACGAAACATAAATATATCAGAGTTAGAGCACGTGTCAAACATTCTTCAAAACCATCTTCCTGCCCAACCCACAAAAGACAAGCATAACCTGCAGGAAGGGAAGTGGTGGGATTAGCACAAAGCTAAGTGAATGAATGTACAACTAACAATTCAATTCAGCATAACAATCTGTTTACATTAAGCACAGTAAACACATAAACTCAAGAGGATCGGCGGTTACTGAGGAACCCTACAGCCGCGGTGGCCCTCAGTAACACTTACCCACAATCTGTAAAGGCCCATACAGAATAGGCCGATAACTTGGCACTACAACACAACAACACAGTTTCCAGCGACAACACATGTGTCTGGAACCTGTGTTGAACACAGTAGTAACCAAGTCCAATCGCAATTGACCTCTGAATAACACAGATGCCCGAAGGCCACATATGCATAACAAGTAGGTATACACAATCACAACTCAGACTAAACAGTCAATCAAGGTTTACGTTACTTGTTGTAATCACACCATTACAACTAACTCAAATTATGAGTTGCAGATCCACTCACCTGTCTGCTACTATCCACCTCTCAGAATTCTAATATTACCGAGTCTTCGACTGATCTGAGAATACAACAGATAATGAGTTAGTAACTCATTTCGTAAGCGAATAACATATCTCAATGCATAGTATCTAGATAATAAACATTTATCAAGTTTAAATCATCATAATAGCACATTCTTACAAGCCGGTAATTCCCTGAAGTCTAAGGAAATAAGAGTTCAATCTGGAACGAAACTCGAAAATCCCGGAACGTCATTTAAAAACTGAAAAATGCCATTTTGAAGCCCAAGACGACCCCGAAAGGCCAAAAACTTACAGGGCTATGGTACATAGTCTTGATTACTTGATCGATTCCGAGTGACCATGCGAATTTCATCAAAATCTAATTTTTAGTAAGATTTTCACAAAACTTAGTAACACTTACGCATTTTCAAAATCTGCGACATTAAAAGCGACATTGCCAATATCGCCATAGCGATATTGCCAATATCGCCATAGCGATATTGCCAATATCGCCAAATCACTAGCGATATTGCAAGCGAAATTAATCGCGATATTACCTGCGATATTGGTGGCGATATTACCAATATCGCCTAAACCAGTTCATCTGCGAACTGGGCAGAAAACTGAGCTGATTTTCACCAAAATTCTCAAATCGAATTATAACAACGTTTCTACACAAATTAAACGTTCCAACACATTGTAGTAACATAAACAAACACTCGAAATACATCAATTTAACATAAAAACACATAATTAAACCCACCTACTAACTTTTCTCACTTTTTGTAAAAAAAACAAAAACTAATCAAAACTAACCTTAATCTGATTTAATCCACAGAAACGAGTTGTAAGAATGATCTATAATGAATTCCGAATCTAATGACACAATTTGGAGATGGTTTGGGCTTGATTTGAGCTTTAATTGCAAGTGTGTGTGTTCTTGGTGTTTCTAGTGTGTGTTTGGTGTGAGATGAAGAAGAAGAAAATGAGCTGATTTCCAGATTTGGGTATTTATATATGATGATTTACGTATACTACGATGTATTATTATCATTAATCTAGCACACGATTGTATTAGTTCTAATAGTTAGGCTAATCCGTATTTTAAACTAAAAATACCGCAATTCCCATTTAATCATTCCTAACAATTATCTAATCAAACATTTCACATAATTAACTCAATTAAATAAAGTAAATAAAGTAACATAAGGTAAATTTACCTAAAAATACTAGGCCGTTGAGGAGGATGTTACATTACTTTTCCAAGAAACAAGAGATCCACACAGATAAATACAAAATCCAGTTACATATCATTTTGTTAAGGAGCATTTGCCCCAATCAGCATCAACAAATGTTTTTAATTAAAAAGCATTTGGACACTTAACAATGTAAATCCCCTTTCCTGGGGAACCTTTCAAATACCTTAGTACTCTTAAAGCCAATTTCAAATGAGATTGCAGTGGTGAATGTATATATATGCTCAAACAATTAACAACAGATGATCCTACCAGCTTCTGATACTCAGTTATATTATCAAGCATTCCCTCCTTTTCATAAATCTTAGAAGAAATAACATAATTAGGTTTAATTGGAGTGGAAGTAGGTTTACACCCTAATAGACCAAAGTCACTCAAACGTTCCATTCAATATTTTCTCTGAGACATGCATAATCCCTTATTTGACTCTAAGATTTAAATTCCAAGGAAATATCTTAGTTTAACTAAGTCCTTGATCAAAAATTTGAACTTAAATTTTTTTTACTTTATCAATCTCAGAATTATTGTTACGAGTTATAACAATATCATCAACATAAACTAAGAGAGCAATATACACACCATTATTGTTATATGTATACAGGGAATAGTCTGCTTTGCTGTGAATGAAACCAAACTCAACTAAGTAATGAGAAAGTTTTTCATTCCACTTTATGGGGGCTTGTTTCAAGCCATGAAAAGATTTAGTTAGTTTACAAACTCTTGTTTCATTTTCTGAAAAATAACCCTCGCAAAGTGTCATGTAAACATTCTCATCAAGATCACCATATAAAAATGCATTATTAATGTCTAATTGAAACAGGGATCAGTCAAATTGAACAACGACATTAATGAGACACCTTACAGTGACCATTTTTACAACAGGAGAAATGTTTCATCATAATCCAAACCATCCTTTTGACTATACCCTTTAGCTACCAATCTAGCTTTATACATTTCATATAACACCCCTCATTCTATATAAGAATATAATATTAATAAACTCGGAAGCATGAATTTAAAATATATTACCTTAGAATATATTAAACATTATACATAAACAGTTAACATTTTTCCATATTTACACAATATCTAAACTGTTTAAAACTACAAAAGACGGGGTATTATAAAATTCACAAAACAAGGTTTATTACAAAAACCATATCAGAGTCCTAAAGCGCAGTCAAACATTCCCTGATCAACCAATCACCTCCTGCACCCACAATTAATCAAAACATATCCTGCAGGAAGTAAAATGAGGGGTTAGCACGAAGCTAAGTGAATAGATTCATCACACTCCATTCAACTTAGCATAACTAGCAGTTTACACCAAATAATCGTAAACACACATAATTCAATGAGGATCGGTGGCTCTGGGATATCATAATACCCGGGGATTCCCCCAAGAACACTTACCGTTAATCTGTATGGCCAATACAGAATAGACCGATAACTAATGGTTATTAAACACATACACAGGTTTCAAACACAACAAATGAATCAAAACCTGTGTAAAACACATAATAACCAGAAGTCCAACTACACGTTGACCTCAATAACATGAATACACATAGTTCACATATCACATAGATCAATAATCAATAATCAAGACTAAACAGTCTAATACACATCTACGTTTACTTGTTGTAACCAAATAGATACAACTAAATCAAATGATGAGTTCTGAATCCACTCACCGATACCTTTGACGTCTCCACACTCAGGATTCTTATATCACTGAGTCTTACGCTGATCTGAAACAGAAAATCGTAAACAAGTTAGAAGTTTGTTCCATAATTATCATTATAGCCCATTTATCAAATCAGGTAATCCCTGAAGTCTAGGCAAACAAAAGTTCAATCAGAAACGAAATTAGAAAAATCCCGCAATAACACTTAAAACTGAAAAATGTCATTTTCGGGCACTAAATGACCCCGAATGGCCAAAAATAGCCTAGGCTAATAGAATATAGCCTTGATTACTAGGTCGTTTCCAAGTGACCATGCAAATTTCAACTAAATCCGAGTTAGTGAGATTTTTACAAAACCGCGTCTCAAAAGGAATCTCAGTTCGCAGGTCAACTCAGTTCGCAACTCGGCTCGCAGGTCAACTCGTACCGCAAGTCAACTCGCAAGCCAACTCAACTCGCACCGCAAGTCAACTCAACTCGCAGAGTCAACTCGCTTCGCAAGTCAACTCAGTTCGCAGGACGAACTGAAAACTGCGAGTTGAGCCGTTGTTACTAGTTTTTCGAACCAAAACTCGCCAAAACTTCAGAAAACTCAATTCTAAGGTTTCTAATACTTCAAGTAACATCAAACAACACCTAATAACAACATATCAAGCTTCAATTCGATTTACACACTCAAAATCAAGCTTACTTCTTTTTCTTTCTTTTGGAAATGAAAGGATGGATAAATCTGATGAAGATTAGGATATAGATGATGATGGTTATGATGCTATGAATTCGAATTTACAGAAACACAAGCATGAATCAAATTTTGCTAAGGTTTCCTTTGAATTTGAAATCTTACCAAATGAAATCAAAAAGAAAATATGAGAACTTATATATGAATCCAAAGTCGGTTTGCAAAGTCGGTTTATAAATAGATGGTATAATTTTATACCCGTCCTAAATCTTTTGTCTGGAACTTAAATACCATTTGCGAGAAATATTATTTTATTTTACCGTCATCTTTAATAATTTAAAACGACCAACATTTCACTAGTCACAATAAGTCAAATGACTTATTTATCTACGTTTCACAATGAAACACATAATATTAAATAATTTCTAAAACATTTAGATAATCGATTAAAATAATAGAAATTACCAGACCGCAGGAGAGGATATTACATTTCAATTTCACCATTAGATTTATACTTAATCTTATAAATCCTTTTACATCCAATAGTTTTCCTATTTTCAGGAAGTTCAGTTAACTCCCAAGTATTATTTCTATTTAAATCCTGCATTTCATTATTCATGGCTTCAATCCAATTTAAATCTGTTGAGGCTTCTTTAAAGGTTTTATGTTCTCTACTTATATTTAAATTTGACACAAAACAGAAGTTTTCAATAGACAGATTATAGTAATTAATAATTCTTTCAACCCCATATTTAATTTTACCCTCTATGACATAATCATCAAGTTCTTTGGGAACATGTTTTCATCTGGTTGACTTTCTCAATTTAGAAAAGTCATTTCTAGAATTATTAGAATGATCTTGAGAATCAACAGAATACTCATTTGGATTACCATCAGGCTATGTATTATCTGTTATGGGTGTTGTTGTAGACTCATTATGGGTACTGCTATATTCACCATTAACAGACACATTCCTCCATTCATCATAGGGATATGAGGTGTTAGAGTTATCAACAAAAGAACAAAGAAATATAAATGATTTAAATCAGTTGAAGATTTTTCAAATTCATTAAGAAAGGGAGAAGCTTTATGCTTCATTTTAAAAGGAAACACAGTATCTTAAAACTTAACATCTCTTCAAAAAAAATAAAGCTTTTAGATTCAAGGCTAAAAAACTTATAGCTTTATTTATAACTTGAATAACCCTCAAAAACATATTTTTCAGACCTGCTGCTAAACTTATCCAAAGAATTAAGAATAGTAGCAAAACAAAGACAACCAAAACACCTAAGATGGGAGAGATTAGGGGATTTTTTAAACACAAGATCATAAGGTAAATTCCCAGAAAGCACAGATGACGGAAGCTTGTTAATTAATTAGGTGGTTGTTAATACACATTCACTCCACATATTAGGAGGTAACCCCCTTTGAAACATAAGAGACTTGACAACATTTAAAAGGTGTCTATGTTTCCTTTCAACAATCTCATTTTGCTGAGGAGTATAAGCACAAGTTTTTTGATGAATAATGCCCTTTTCATTACAAAAATTTGAAAACTTGTGATTAACAAATTCAGTTCCATTATCACTTCTAAAAATCTTAAATCTTTTATTAAATTGATTTAATATTAAATTCACAAAGTTTACAAGGTTTTCAAAAACTTCTTCGTTGCCTTTTAATAAGATAAGCCACACTGCTCTAGAATAATCATCAACAACTGCAAGAAAGTATTAAATCCTTCCCTGCTTTGGATTCTGAAAGGACCTCAAAATTCTAAATGTACAAGCTCACCTAAGTCTTTAGTCTTCTCATCACTCAAGGGAAAATGTTCCTTTGTTTGATTTGCCTTATGATAAATGTCATAGGGCAAAGCATGATCATCATGACTGACATTAAGTTTACCTTTTAAAACAATAAGGACTTGATCAGCTGGGTGACCTAGCCTTTTATGCCAAAGAGTCCGAGACAAATAACAAAAAGAAAAACAATATTTGGACTTAGTTTCAGAGTTAGGATTGAATATGTACAAACCTCCGCAAACTCTACCAGTCCCTATTGTTTTCATGAGATTTAAATCCTGAATACAGCAATCTGATTCATCGAAACCAACAAAGAATTTACTATCCTTAGCCATTTTATTAACATATAGAAGGCTAACACAATATTCAGGCATAACTAAGATATCAAATAAAGTTACATTAGGATGACTTTAAATCACCAATTTGAATAATTTTGGCTTGAGTACAATTAGGATGACCCATGGTTAATTTTAGATCAATAATGTCAACATCATTATATAATGCTTTACAGAAGTGGTCATATGTTGATTAGCACCAGAATCAATGATCCAACCTTTTGAGTCATTTTGAAAAACATTTTCATTATTTATCTTAACAAACTTATCAAAATTTTGATTAAAAAAAATGTTACCATTAAAATAATAACCTGCCATATTAGCATGTATGCCCATAAGACCAGGCTTTTTAGAAATGAGATTCATAATCTTAATCATTTGTTCCTGAGTAAATGACCCATGAGCAGTAAAAGAAGATGAAGAAATAGAAGTAGATGATTGATTAGGATTAAAAACATGATCAACCACTGAATTATTACGATATCCTTTATTTTGATATGATTTTTTCTTTTTATAATCAGGAGGATAACCTTTGGTTTACAAGATTAAATTGAGACTAGTTTAATTAGAAACCCGTCGTGAACACGAAAGGTTAATTCTATTTAATCTATTGGAAGGAGTGAACACGAATTCCATACTTGATTTAGTTTTATGAACAATAGCATATAAACTGGTTTTAACAAACACCCCGAAATCATTAGTGAGCTAGTCTAGATAAATGTTTCTATTAATATTTGATACTTCAGTATCCATCTGTCTGTTATTTACTTTTATTATTTAGTGATAACTGCAAAGCAACAATTCGGTTGCAAAACCCGCCATTTACTTACTTGTTAGATTAACTTTATTTGCTATACACTCTTGATTACACGGTCCTCTTGGTTCGACTCAGACTTACCAAAGCTATACTGCTACGCGACAGGGTACACTGCCCGGTTGTGTAATAGTCAATTGCGGTAATTCTTAGTATAAATTTAATAACTAGATTTTACACATCACTAATCAACAATTATACACAAAAAGTTTCTAACTATATACAAATCTTTCATTTGAATTCTAAGCAATTCAACATTTATACCTACTTTAACTCTTTACAATTCAACAATTTAATTCATACAAATTACATACACTTTAACAAACCAATTAACAAAACCCAAATCTTACAAATTAACAAGTCTAACACTTAAAAATTTAATTCAATTCCGTAAGCATACAAACAGGACTTTAATTACGAAATTAACAAATCATCAATTTAATTAATTATCTTATACAATTACATCATTAGTGTTTAATTAATACAAAATTATATATTTAAAATAAAAACTAATCAAAAATATATCCAAACTAACAAATAATGAAACAATTCATATATTGACATACTCATTTCAAAATTTCACTTAGTGTTTGATTAGTGTTTAACTAATACAAGATTATATATTTAAAATAAAATACTTAAAAACATAATTAGTGTTTAGTTAGCATATTATTAATACAAAATTATATATTTAAAATATAAACTAATTCATAATATAACTAGTGTTTAAACTATGCGTTAAGTCGTCAATCCTATTCGAACATTCGAATGATATAGAAAAACTACTTATACACTAGTTATATTAGATTATTTTACTTTTTTCTGTTAAACAAAAGAAAAGTCTTTAGCGACAACGCCGTTGTTAAAGGCTACAAAAAAATTATTATTTGAAGCCAAATAGAATTTTTTTTTAAATATAGGGTTTAAAACCTTTAGCGACGACAGTGTCGTTGAAAAAGGTCACGGGTTAAATTTTTCACTTTGGAGCCAAAAAGAAATCAAAAAGGAAAGGGAAAAACTAATTACAAAGACAATTGCGTGTTTGTCGCAAAAGAAAAAGTCTAAGTCAGTAGAAAAGACTAAGATGGCAAATTTGGCCAGGCGGTTGAGGCTGAGCCGCCTTTGGTCCTCCCTTTTCTACGAAGAAACTTTGATCATCGATGATGATGATGAGATAGTACGTACGTAGTTTTGACAATTTGAATGCAGGGTGATTTGTTGGAAGTTTTTCAATTTTAATAAATACTTTTGAGTGGAAGAAACATGCGATAGAAATAGGCTAGTTTTTATAGGTAATAGTCATGGAGGAGTTATCTGGTAGTTGATGAACCACAATAACGACGTGGACGTGTAAAATTAACTTAACCATATCACGTACACTACAAATATAAATATATAACGTACATTACAAATATAAATATTTAAGGGTTAGTTGTTTCATTATTTTTCGAATTTTACGTTCTTTACTATTGTATGTAATCACTTTTAAAATTTGTTATTGTATGCATCGAAATTTACAATTTCATATATTTTATGTAACGGGTGACCGAATGAACAAAAAACACCGGTTTCGATACATATAATAGACATTTTTCTAAGAGGAAAAAACTGAGTACCTGCTCATCCGGTCACCTATTACATACAATATACGAAATTGTAAACTTTAATACATACAATAGCACTATTAAAATGTGATTACATACAATAATAAAAAATATAAAGTTAGATACATAATGAAAAAATTGATCCAACATTTAATTTTAATTATTACTTACATTTTTACTTTTCACCACTATTCGTAAATGTTTATGTAGAGAATTAATCCATTATATATCCGAGTTCTCCTTTCCGCTGTTTTAATAATCCATCTTAATTAGTTTTTATTCTAACTTAAAATCTCTTAATTTCCTGCATATTAGGCCCATAGAGCTATCTTTACAATTATATCACTTCTGAGCGACTCTCCATTTGTGTAATTACCCATCGCCAACGTGGCTACTTGATGTTAATTATGAATGTATAATAAGATATATTATTATGTATGCATGTTATATTCCATTCGTCGTGTTTTTGTTCAATGTCAACTGTGTTTATGTTTAAAGAAAGCAAATATTCTTTTTGACAAATAGAAGAGCTAGAATATAAAATTTGAAAGAGCTGAGATTGGGTATAAAACCAAACTCAGTATTAAACATGATCTAGAGATCGAATTATACGTATGTAGGGACGGACTCACTTAATAAGTACCGGTGGCACATGAGACCAGTGACTTTGACCAAATAGTGTAACGTTTATAGGGTTTTCTATTAATGACACCATTAAATTAATAATTGTCACCAGTGATTTGAGCCGACTAGTGTAATTCTTTTAGTTATTATATTTGTGATACTAGTGATCAAAAATCCTAGGTCCGCAATGTACGTACACCCTGTCCCCACAACTTACCAATATCAAATGAAAATGAATCGTCTTCTATTCTTCTTGTTACTAGTTCTGTAACCACAACCGACAATGACAATATAACACTTAATGTGGTAATCTAACAGTACCATACCCGTTTGGTATCGTATCTCACGATTCTAATCCTAGCCGTTGCTCCCTTGATCATTGGTTCGACATCTCGTGTAACACAAAATTCAATCCCCCAAAAGCTTTTTTATTTGCGGACAAATATTCTTACACCGGATTCAATCGTTTTCACCTCGTAGAGGTGTTGGATATTTCAGATCAACACGTGAGAGTTAAAAACACGATGGCTTCCAAGTGCTACATCAAACCGGCGGTGTGACTAGTGACGATACTTCCAGGCTTGTGGTGGCGAACTCCTACTTTATGATATCACAACTGAACAAGCTGATAACTATTGGGTGTGACGATTTCTCAATACTCAAGCCAGTTTTAGGGATTGAAGGAAAGAATTTCATTGCTGGAGGTGTTACTATTTGCTCCAACGTTCAAGCTGTTCCCGTCTGTTTATGTTCAGGTTTTGCTTTTATATATCTACGTCTCAAACTATACTTAGTTTCATAAAAAGTACTTAATTCATCAATCATATATAGTCTAAAAATCGATCAAAAAAATCTGTTGAATCGAAGACGAAGAAGAAGAAAATTAGGACTATGAATCTTTTCGAGTTAATTAATTCAGATTAATAATCGGGAAAATGGGAAAGTTCATTCAACGAATGGATATGCACTTCTCCGATGCTAAGGTCGATCTAAAGCATTCAAACTAGTGGAGTCATGGTTTTTCAATATCTCTTTAGGGGTCCTTTTATTTCTCGATTGTACTTTGTAGGTTTATCTAGGAATAGGCGTTGTCTTTATTAATGGAGTTTGTTAATGTCGTTTGTTTTAGGAAGGTTTTTAGGGTGGTTTGCAAGAATCTCTTCGGGTCGATCGTTTATTTTGTAATTTCTAGTTTCTTGCTATCTTTTTACAAAAACTATATTGCCGTTTACGAGTTCAGTAAAAAGTACCCACGTGTCACTCATACAAATCACTCACGTGTTACTCATATAAAGTTCCACGTTAAAATATTACATACAATTATATGTTTTTATGAGTTCAGTACATTTAATAGAACCTCATAAAGTACGATACACACAATAGCTTTTCTGACAAAGTTGGATACATTTACGAATACTAAGACCTTTAAAAGAGAGTATTTCCTATAAAACTTAATTATAGGCGGGTGGAACTAGTATATCATAAAATTCTTTGAAAGACAATGCCCCTTTTACATCCGTCTCTAATTATGGGTACATAAGGTAGTTTTAGGTGTTCATAATGATGACGCAAGTTTCTCTCGATCTTATTTTGTGTTTTTTTCTCTGATCTCGTTCTCATAACAAGCTTGATGTAATCATCCAAATGTAATTGAGTTTGATTGTCTCGACCAATTAGCTACAGATTAATGCATGGATGCATGCATGCTCAAAAATACTCAACCCTTAAGTGTTGGATACTATCCGGTCGGTCAAATGGATCTACATTCCAACATAATTAAGTATATTTAACCACAAATTCGAATGATCCAACATGCTTCAGGAGTAAAAGGAGTGTAGTGCATTATAACAGTGTAAGAGCTTAATTAATATGATGATTGGGTACGGTCTTGTCCCCTCTAGATATTTAAGTCTTACGTAACAATTTTTCATACATAAGGATCTTTTTAGGGAAAACAAGGGTATACTTTCTACAATTTTATGTATAATCAAATGACATTTAGTGTAACAGCTAGTGTATAAAATTAAAAGTAATTTATCATATAATAAGTAGTGAACAGCTTCTCAATCTTAATTTTCTGCATTCGATCTTGTGCAGGTAATGGATGTTCTGTCACGACCCTACCCACAGGTTTAACAACTTATTTGGCAAGCTTATTCACTATATCATTTCATGTTGAAATCTGGTCTTTCGAAAAATGCGGCTACACTTTCGTTGTAGAGGAAAGAGCATTTACGTTTCAGGGAGCATCAGATTTTAAGGATACTAAATTTTTTAAGCGAACAACAGATAGTGTTCCACTTGTGGTTGATTGGGTAATAGGGAATACAAGTTGCAACGAGTTTAAAAACACAAGCAAATATTATTGTCAAGAAAATAGTGTTTGTGTGGATTTTGAGGGTGGGAATGGAGGGTATAGGTGTTCATGCAAGAATGGTTATGAAGGCAATCCTTATCCGCCTCCTGGTTGTCATGGTTAGCATTTAAAACCTTTTTCACTTTAATTAAGTTGTATAATTAAGAATACAACCTTCCTAGAGGTATGTGAACAAAGGGAAAGCAATGAAGTTCGTTCATTAACATGTATTAAAATAATTTGGTGTCTTTATAAGTTCGTTTACATGTATATATATATATAGTGTGGGGATTAAGAGGGAAGCAAAAAAATTAGGGAAGGATGGAAGCAAATCTCAACCCTTGATTTCATCATAAATGAATTTTAAAAATTACAAATAATTTCAAAATTTAACATTCATCGCAAATGAATGTTAAAAACATTTATTTATGAAAAAATCAAAGGCTAAGATTTGCTTCCCTCCTTCCCCAAAAATTGAAGCTTCCTATGGATCATTTCCCTATATATATACACTAGATTTTAACCGTGTGATGCATGCAATTTAAGTTAAACAATTTTTATATTCACAATTTTTATAGGTTTAATAGTTCAATATTATTTTCCAATTAGTGTTTGAGTAGGACTCCTAAATTTTTTAATTAATTATTAGTATATCCAAATATTATCTAACTCTATTTAAATTTATTTTTTAGTTTATCTTCTAAATTATATTAAAGGAGAATAAAAGGTTGCTCCATATTTTGCCACATAGACAAATTGACACGTGGCGGCCTCTCATAATTTAAAAACAAATAATTATTTAAATTTCAAAGATAAACTAAAAAATAAATTTAAATAGAGTTAGATAATATTTGGATATAATAATAATTAATAAAAAAATCTATGAGTTCGACTCAAACACTAATTAAAAAATAATATTAAACTATTAAACCTATAAAAATTATTTAACTGTGCACAGTTTAAAATATATATATATAGGGGAGAGTTCAAATAAAAAACATAAATATCGTGAAAACGTGAGAATGACTTTGAAATTATTTTTTAAATGTCCAAAACATATTTTTCTTCAAAACTTTTTCAATGATTATTATTAAAATAACTTTTGCAAGCTATGATAAAAATTTTAATAAAAAATATTAACTTTTTTTACAGTCGTTACTGTTGTGATTATTCAAGATAATCACAAAATATATTTTGATAATCACATGTGATTATTCTCTAATATAATGTGATTATTATGTGTTCGAAATAATCACAAAATAGGGTTTTGATAATCACATATTTTTCATGTGATTATCTAGTTATAAAATGTGATTATTATAAATAAATAAATTATAAAAAGATTAATTAAAAAAAGAAAAAAACGTCAAAAAAAATTTTATTTTAAAAATAGCTTCAAAAAGTTATCTGAATAAGGAGTTACGAAGAAAATTTTGTGAAATAACATGTTTTAAATATTTAAAAATGAAGTGGAAATCATTTCCTACGTTCCTACGATATTTAGGTTTCTCATTTGAACCTAGATATATATATATAATATATATGCGATCAAGGGAAAGCAATGAAGTTCGGTTAACACATGTGTCTTTAATTTGGGTCTTTAAGTTTGTCTTATCTTTTTTTTTTCTTTTTTTTTTTCATTTTGTAGATATCGATGAATGTGCAGATCCTACAAGAAATCCTTGTCCAGGGACTTGTGCTAATCTTCCTAGTCGTTATTATTGTCAAAAGAATAGTGTTTGTGAGAATTTTTTATGTAGATTAAAAACGAGATAACACAAATTGGACATGTTGATTCACTTGAATATCAGGAGCAATCCTTCTAATTGTAACATCCTCTCCCGCAGTCTGGTAATTTCTATTATTATAATTGATTATCTAATTGTTTTAGAAATTATTAAATATTATGTGTTTCATTGTTAAACGTAGATAAACAATCCTTTTGACTTATTGTGACTAGTGAAATATTAGTAGATTCAAAATTTGTAAGTTTTTGATTTTCTGCGACACAAGGATTGTGTTGCAGGTTGTCTGTGCGACACAATGGTTGTGTCGCAGGACTGTGTTGCAAAACGGGCTGAACTGAAATTAATTAAGGAGCTTAAGTGTAATTCGATGTTAAATATATATACACGCCGCCCAAACACTTCCAGATGATTTCCTTACGTTCTAAGTTAGTCCTAAAGTGAAAAACAAAGAGAATTAGAGAGAATTGAGAGAGAAAGTGAGAATCACTTAATTGAAGCTTTTGATCCGTGAATTCAAGGTAAGGATTTGATTATTATGTGTTGTTATTGTTTATAAGTGAATTGCACCGATTGGTATATGTAAATTTGGATATTACATGTTTGAATTCGTGAATTTTGAATCTGGGAACTGGTCTGTTCTTCATTGCGACACAAGGGTTGTGTCGCAGGTTGTGTCGCATGAATGTTCTGCGACACAGTTGCTATGTCGCTTAAGGCGGCCATATTGGGTATTGCGACACAATGTTTGTGTCGCAGGATGTTGTTATGCGACACAGTGGTAGTGTCGCAAGATTCTGTGGTGCGACACAATGGATGTGTCGCTAAGTTTATAAAAGAGATTTTTGTTTTGCAAAATTTGAAAATGCGCGGTTTTGTGAAAATATCACTAACTCGGATTTAGTTGAAAATTGCATGGTCAATCGGAAACGACCTAGTAATCAAGGCTATATACTATTAGCCTAGGCTGTTTTTGGCCATTCGGGGTCATCTAGGACCCGAAAATGACATTTTTCAGTTTTAAACGTTATTGCAAGATTTTCTAAGTTCATTTCTGATTGAACTTTTGTTTGCCTAGACTTCAGGGATTACCTGATTTGATAAATAGGTATTATGATATTTATGGAACGAACTTCTGACTTGTATATGATTTTCTGTTTCAGATCAACGTAAGACTCAGTGATATAAGAATCCTGAGTGTGGAGACGTCAGAGGTATCGATGAGTGGATTCGGAACTCATCATTTGATTTAGTTGTAACTATTTGGTTACAACAAGTAAACGTAGATGTGTATTAGACTGTTTAGTCTTGATTATTGATTATTGATCTACGTGATATGTGAACTATGTGTATTCATGTTATTGAGGTCAACGTGTGGTTGGACTTCTGGTTATTATGTGTTTTACACAGGTTTTGATTCATTTGTTGTGTTTGAAACCTGTGTATGTGTTTAATAACCATTAGTTATCGGTCTATTCTGTATTGGCCATACAGATTGACGGTAAGTGTTCTTGGGGGAATCCCCGGGTATTATGATATCCCCAGAGCCACCGATCCTCATTGAATTATGTGTGTTTACGATTATTTGGTGTAAACTGCTAGTTATGCTAAGTTGAATGTTGTTTGATGAATCTATTCACTTAGCTTCGTGCTAACCCCTCATTTTACTTCCTGCAGGATATGTTTTGTTTAATTGTGGGTGCAGGAGGTGATTGGTTGATCAAGGAATGTTTGACTGCGCTTTTGGTCTCTGATATGATAACCTTGTTTTGTGAATTTTATAATACCCCGCCTTTGGTAGTCTTAAACAGTTTGAATGTAATGTAAATATTGAAAAATGTAAACTGTTTATGTATAATGTTTGATATATACTAAGGTAATGTATCTGAAATTCATGCTTCCGAGTTTATTAATATAATATTCTTAAATAGAATGAGGGGTGTTATACTAACTATCGTTGATTAACATGAATACCGACAATTAGGATAAGTTTCAATTCAAATTGAGAGAAAAACCAAATTTTATAATTTCAAAACTAACTGTTCAATAACCTTCTCAGAACCCTAAACAACAACCAGAATTTCGAACGGTCCTAAAAAGACAAACGGGCCGGAATCTAGCCCAAAAACAAAGTCAACAAAAAATGAAAAAAACCATAAAGAAACCCATAACTCCCAATATAAAGCATTTTGAAGCCCCTTTTGTGACACGATCTTGGACCTCAAGAAACATAAGGACCCGATTCTCCACACTTGGGCCCGCATCAATTTTGCGAGTGGGAATGGAGGGTATAGGTGCTCTTGTGAGAATGGTTATGAAGGCAGTCCCTATCTTTCTCCTGGTTGTCAAGGTGAGTAACCATTTTAAATTTGAGTTATGTATTATTTCATTATCAAAATTAAACAAAATATGAATCTTCATCTATTTAGTTGCACATGTAAGGGTGTTTAAGTTTTTGTAATGTCTTTTATTTTCATTTGGTAGATATTGACGAGTGTGCAAACTCTAATAAAAATAATTGTAACGGACCTTGTACCAATCTTCCGGGAAGTTTTACGTGCTGGTGCCCTCACGGATACGAAAGACATGGGAGAGTCTGCACACTAAGGAATTCGAGATCCACAGCCGTGAAGTTGTCTCTTGGTGAGGAAATTCTTGCTTTCTTGATGTTATTTTTGCGATAAAGTTGTTTCTATGGTTATAATAGAAGCAAGTGAAAAAAATTGTAATGTCTTTATGCAGCAATGGGATTTGGATTCTTGTCTGTACTTACCAGAATGGGGTGGTTGTATTTTAGCCACAAGAGAACAAAGGTAATCAAATTGAGGGAAAATTATTTCTTGAAAAATGGTGGTATGCGGTTGAAACAGCAAATTGAATCAAGTGAAGGTGGCAGTATTAATCGGTCCACAAAAATTTTCACCAGTGAAGAGCTAGAAAAGGCAATGAACAACTTTTCGGATGATAGGATTCTTGGTCGTGGTGGCTATGGGATAGTATATAAAGGGTTCTTACCGGATGGAACTAATGTCACTATAAAGAAATCACAAGTTATGGATGAGATTCAGATCGAGCAGTTTATTAATGAGGTTGTCATACTTACTCAAATTAATCATCGAAATGTAGTAAAGCTTTTAGGTTGTTGCTTGGAGAGTGAGGTACCATTACTAGTATATGAATAGCGGTTGAGTCCGCTGGAGCACCAGCGTACCTTCACTCAGCTGCATCAAAACCTATTAATCTTCGAGATGTGAAATCTACCAATATATTGTTAGACGAGAATCTAGTCAGCAAGATTTCAGACTTAACATCTCGGAAATATTCCGCCATAGTTAGGGCAGTCAAACCAACTCTCATACGAACTCCCGGTATATGATACTTGGGCTCCGGGAGGAGGAGATGTAAGAAAAATCACCAACTTGACATTTGATACCCATGGATCAAACACAAGTGACTACATAAGTTCAAGGGACGTTAGGGTATCTTGATCCGAATACTTTCACACAAGTCAGTTGATGAATAAAAGTGATGTTTATAGTTTTGGTGTGGTACTTCTAGAGCTTCTAACTAGTAAGAAGACCTTACGCATTGAGCGAAGTCAAGCGGAAAGAAACTTGGCAACCTATTTTCTCAACTCTGTGAAAACAAATAACTTTTTGAAAATACTTGACCCACAAGTAGTGATAGAGGGTTCCCTCGAGCAACTGCAAGCAATTGCTTCACTTGTGAAGCGATGCCTAAATATGAACGGCTACAACAGACCTTCAATGAAGGAAGTAGCTATGGAACTGGAGGGTATAAGGAAATTTACAAAGCAGACAAGAGTTGGTCAACATTCTAGTTCTGAAGACGATTTAAGCTCACTGAGTGAGAATGAACACCCTCGGACCTTTATGGTGTCTAAATTAAATAAACTAAATCCATGCATTGACTTGATAGAGTTATCAAGTCACCAAAGTTGAGATCAATTTCATGCATTGTACCTTTGCCAATGAACTTAGATGGCTTCGACCTTCAAAACGAAATCAGTATTCAATTCTTTAAGTCTATTTGATGTTAAACGTAATTTGCTTTCCTGATACGTGAGTGGTTATCTTTTCTCGTATATATGATATATATCTTGTATACGTCTTCGGTTTCACGATATAACGATATGTTCATTGCGACCACCATAATATAGGTCTATTATGTTGACATACTACGTACTATATATAATGACAAACTGTATATGAAATAAAATTAATGTGGACACCAAAGTAAGTCAAGTTTGACTGTATCTGTAAAGTCAATAGCTGTGTAAAATCTACACAACCGATAGAGTAAGAAAAGTGAAACGACACTATGTTGAAATTTATGTAACCTGGTATTTCCAATCCACATCGATCTAATCTAATGAATGATCACAAAAATAGAGATATTATATATATATAATACAATACAATACATATACTACATGGTTGTTATAAATCGAGTAAAAAGTTCATTCAATTTAATATATAATGAGGGAAGCAAATGACGAGGGGTTTAAATTCGTTTATAACTGGAATGGGAAGGCAATGCACGTGACAAAGAGTCGCTGAAACGTGCACCCATGTGACCTGATTGGTTCCGTAGTCAAAACTCAAAACTGAAGGTCAACATCTAAATAATGACTATATAGCTTTTCCTTACAGATTCAACTTGAAGAAAATTGCATTTATTAATTTTCTTGATTGATTGGCATGCCAGCCACCGCTTGATTCATTAAGGATATCAATGTTTTGGCTTTGCCATAAATAACCTATATATATAAACAATTGATCGGATCTAATTATAAGTTGTTTAAGATAATGGAACGTATTAAAGGGAGTAAAACATTACCAATGAACAATACATGCAAGTCCTTGCAAATTAATGAATGCCAAGACAAACTGTCATCAGCAATATTACATACAAAATTAGCTAGCGTATATGTTTTTCTAGTATAAAAGATGTAAAACATATAAATTAAAGTTATATAATAACCTTTGATAGATTGAGATATTTTTGGTGCATATGCAACTAGCCCACTGCCCACTCCATAACTAACAAATGAGAGTTTACTTTGGAGACATGGGTAGTAATCATGACAACATTGCTATGAAGCTCTTTAATATATTCAATTGATCATAGCTATCCAACAAGGTGGAATAAAGTACTAAGCATATATATGGTTTAAATGAGCCTTGTGCTTTTATAGCAAAGGAATCATTACAATTCAACACACTATCTTTAATCTACTTTCCAAAAAATAAAATATAAACCAAAAATCAAGCAGCCAACACACATCACATCTTGTAGGGCAAATATTGTTTGATGCTCCCATGTACAATACACTATGGATCTAGAGTTAAAAAAACTCGGCCACTTCGATTCCGAGTCAACTCAGTGATGTTGTGGAGGTGGCACTGCAGGCTTACACTGATAACACTTGGCAAATAGCCCGAACGTATCAACTTGTCTAACAAAATTTGTCACACTAGCCCATCCACCAAACCCAAACCCGACCACCAGAACCCAGACTACGATAAACATGTTGAACACGTACATGGCTGACCAACTCGGTAGGAAGCGAGGAGGCTTTTCGGCCGCATTCTGCAAATAGCATTTCAGATGGTGTTAACTTTAATGAGAGATAACTAGTGTAAGAAAACTTAAGGGGCTGATTCTGACATTCAAATATAGTTGAGGGATTAGAAAGTGAGTCAACAGTTGGCCAGCTCATCTCGGACATAATACAACACTCAAATTATATCATATAACTAAATGGAAAAGGACTTGCTACCTATCCACTCCAACTCCATCAATATTTCCAAATCTAGCTTTAAATGCAATAGTACAAAGTCCTTTTTATCATAATAATGCCTAACATGTTTACATTCTGTTGATTATTAATGCTCATATTCTCAATGTTCAAGTCCCTTATAAGTTACAAACTTACAACCAATATATAAAAAGTAAAAATGTAATCTTCGTTTATGCTTTTCTTAATAAAAGAGTAGTAACACCTAAGTATCTCTTCGTTTATGCTTTTCCTAATAAAAGAGTAGTAACACCTAAGTATCTCTTTACCTTTTTTAATTTGTAAAGACTTAAATAAAAAATCTAGACATAGTACGTGCAATATAATTATAAAATCAAAAAATATGAACTCTTGTCTCCATCAGAATATTGGTCACTAAAAGAGAGCATATGGACAAGAAAGAAACTATACTACCAATGCCACTTTATTTACTTAGACCATTCTAACCCTTTGATATTAGGATAATTACTCCATATGCCATTAAAAAAAGTAAATATGGCCCATAACTATACATAACACAAAATATAATTTCCATAAATCTACCTTAAAGGGTCTGCTTTATGGTACTCGGATGTATTAGTAACCTTACATGAAACTAAACCTTAGAAAACAAAACTGAATTTTGTTATTTAAAGTTTGTACCTGTCGAGCGGAGGCTTTTCTGTAGGTGAGCATATGAGCAAGTGCAGGGATGATGTATACGGTGAAACTGACCAAGAGTGCTCCAACTGCAGAATTTATAGGTCCAAAGAACGGGAAAATGATAGCCAAGAACCAAATTGGTATTACCACAGGTAGCCTTGCTAGTGCCCGTAAAAATATGCTCTTCGTGTCGTGCATCCCAATTACCTTCTCCCACACAAAATATAATGGTGTGCATGCAAATCCAAATGTAATAAACTGTTCCATATTTGTAAACAACACCCCATATTTTAGTAACAATCCATCCATTACAAATAGTGCATTGAAACGTAATTGAAGCAAAGATTGATATAGGTAACCTGGTGAATGAGCATAAGGATGACGGCAGTATCACGCCAACGGGTCTTGGGAAGGAGAGAAAAGGCATTGGAATGGTTAAGAAGCTCGTCGCCAAACGCCCAATACACGGCAGAAGAAGATGGGAGGGTCAATGTAAAAACATAGAGTGTGGCAATTAAGTAAATATGCTTGAATTTTCGGGGTTTCCACATTGCATGCATAATTTCCCTGTTATTAAAACCTAATCAGTCGATTGTCTCTTTTTTATTTTGATCATTAACGTAAAAGTAACAATAAGCAAAAAGGAAATAAATAAACAAAAATATACTAGTATACGGGTACGTTGTATAGTAGGGAACATTTTATGGGACAATCAAATCTAATGATTCAAATGTCAAGAACATGGAAGGATTTTGGAGTATGGGCATTGGATCACACAAAGAGGTAAATGACCATGATACCCTCCAAAATAATATAAATAAAAGATAGATAATTGCGATTCAATAATTAAATACTTGGATGGCAAAGTCCACTGCCTTCTGCTCTCCATGTGCAGCTCTTTATATCAAAACTCATTTTCATCATTGATTAAAAGAATTATGTAGTACTAGTTGGTCAATCATGTCATAATAACAAATCTTAGTTAACTTATAATGAATGGGTAAATTTTCTAACGTTGATTAATGTAATAAAGAAGATGGTATGTGTTAACAACTTATTAAACATATCTAACATAAACTGACTTGATCCGGATTAAAAGTTGATAAAATTCCTATAACTTAAAGATTAATCTATTGCTCTAAAACTTAGAGTAATTAAATTGTGTTACACGATAATAGTTAATGTTACATGAATATTAAAAATACGTAGTATATGTCTTGTCTAATTCATAACAAATTAAATTAATAATATCAACTTAGCTACTAAAGTTATACAGTCCTGTTTTCAGGTTCATTAACCAAAGGTGGCCGGCAAAAGCTGCAAAGAGAAACTGCCTAGAAGATGGAAGAAAGAGTATCTTTTCACAGGATTACAAAAGTTTTACATTTTATAAACAAAACTCATTCTTTTATACTTGTTCACTTCACTAGACTCTTTATTTATAACAGTATTTTCCTAAGTTATGTACACTTTTTAATGAAACATGTACAAGTCATTATAAAAATACTTACACAGTGACAGCATGACCACCGAATGTGTATAATATATTAGTGGCTCCGGTGAAATAAAGCACCAGTTTTTTAGGACCAGAGTGTTCAACCCCATCAACCTGCAAAAGATCATGGTCACCTGTTGTTAATCTTCTTTTTTTCCATTTTAAAGCACATAACCGTTTGAGATCTGGTTTCTAAAATCTTGATTTGGTTTCTAAATATAGTATGTATGACTGTGTGTATACCTGGCCATGAATTAAAGCTGCAATGGTCATGTACCAGGCAGTGTAAGTGGTCATCCCAAGGCCAAGAAAAGACCAAATTCTGTAGTTGTGGAAAGATGGAATGAATACTGTGGTTGCACAACATGCTCCAAATATGTATGTCCATGTCCTTTTGTCCAAATGGTCATTTATGTAGTATATATTACTGTCATTTATACACAAAACAACACAACAAAGTGTCAATTTTTAACATGATTTCTACAACAACCATTACATATTTTGACCCAAAAACATACCTCGCACAAGCTATGAGTTGTATCACAGATCCAAACAGAAGAAATGTGCAGTTGAAAGCCAGTCCTATTGCTTTCCAATAAGGTCCCAATAATCCATCAAGAACTTCAAACCACTAAAAAATTCAACAACAACAAAAGTCATCAAATAAAAGAATAGCTAAAACCAGTCAAATGTTTAAATTTTAGGGAGTATTAAAGAACAATAAGTAATTATTTAAAATCAAACATTTTGTGTAAAAATAGAAGTGAACCTGTATGACATGATTCTTGAAGTTGACACCTTCTTTTTCCTTTCTGTTTCTGAACTCGATGTAAAGAACGCTGATGAGATAAGCTGTCCAGCTGCCAAGAAGACCATAGAAAATTTGAAGCACAATCCCTGAGGCCATACCCAGTTGAGAGAAAGAGTATGGTAGTGTCAATAGCACTTGCGCCACCTGCATAAACACATGTACATTCAAGATTCTTGAAAATTAAGGTATTTTAAGAATCTAATGACTTTTGGGTCATAAAATTTTGTTTACTTGATTTGATGAACAACTAAACCAAGCATCCCAAGCAGACCCTCCATGCCATAAAACATTTTTCATAGAGAAAACTGAGTGATCTTCATCTTCTTGTGGTTGTACTTCTTTTCCACCTTCTTCATTTTCATTATCATTAATATTTGATGAAATTATTGAATCCTCTGCTTGTTTCTGACCCGACATTTTATTCGAATTTTGCTGATAGAAAATACTACCTTCTATATTTCCTCTTCTCTAAACAGATCTGTCAACACATAAAAAGACAAACAAATAAGAATTAGTAGCAAAAACCCATGAATTCCCAGATCCAGAAATCAATGCCCATCATAAAAAAGATTATATTTTTTATTTTTTATTAAGACATACAAAAACAAAATAAAGTCTTTTTTAACCTTATCAATTCTCCGTCTCCAAAACCCAGATCTATTTAGAAGGTACACTTAATTTTTGACCTTTAGTATTTGTGTTGTATACTTGTATGTATATGAATTTTGTATATGAACAACAAACAAAAGATAGAGAGAGAAAAAGAAATAATTGTAGAAGCAGCTGCTGCCCACTAGTGTAAAAAACACTCAGACATTTATGATTTATGTTTATACATACACAAGGGCAGCTGCACAAAGATGAGCTAAAAAAGTAGCTAGAAAGAAAGAAAGAAAGAGAAACAGAGAATAAAAAAACAATTTAAAGATGAAGAGAAAGAAGAGGGGTTTGAAGGTGGACATATATAGAAACCAATTTTTCCCTTTTCTAAGGGGATTTTTATAACTTTGAAATCTTGATTGATTATTTTATTCAGTGTGAAAAGGAGATGGATTCACTGTATGTATGTATGTATATGTATAGCATTACGACACTCATCACTCATAAACCGTTTTTAACGGCTCCAAACAATGAAATTAAGTGGAAAAAATCAACCGTTAAATATATGTACAGAGAAGAGTTAGAGAAAAGTTATTGTAGTTTTGTTTGTTATAATGGTAATAATACGAATGAGTATTTTTAGTTTTAATTTCAACTTATCTATACTTTTTGTAAAAAAAAAATAATACTAAAATTATTATAATTATAATTTTATTATTTATAATATGAGATTGATTTTTTTTAAATATATGATATACAACTTAAGAGGTGAGTTCATTAAAGTACAAGTTTTTTTTAAAGTACGGGAGTACAAATCTCAACCGTTGTCTTGATCAAAATAACAAAACCCTCGCATTCTTAAAAATTAAATATCTCAAAAATCGTTAGTCAAAATATTATAAAAAATGCACCATAAAAATCAGCGTTTTTTCCTCTTCGATTTAAGATCCCACAAGGTATACTTTTGACGAAGTTTTTTTTCTTCATTTTTTTGTGGGTTAACACATGTGTTACGATTAACTAACAAAAGTGTTACTCGCGACTATCACATGTGTTATAAGCGATAGTCGATACTAACACATGTGATAGTCGCCTGTAACACATGTGTTATTTGTTTATAATACATGTGTTACCAATTTTCAAAACCCATCAAAAAATGGAAAAAAAAATTCGTCGAAAGTATGTCATGTGGGATCTTAAATCAAAAAGGAAAAAACGCTGATTTTTTAGTGCAGTTTTATAATTTTTTGACTAACAGTTTTTGAGATATTTAATTTTTAAAAATGTAGGGGTTTTGTTATTTTGATCAAGATGGACGGCTAAGATTTGTACTCCCATACTTTCAAAAAATTCCATACTCAAATGAACTTTTGTCTACAACTTAAATTTGTATATCGCAACTTTTATAATTTTTAACTATGATACATACTAAATATTTATAATGTGTCTCACATATTTTTTATATTAAAAAGTACATAATTCTAATAATTTTGATATCATTTTTTTATCAAAAAAGTTAGTTAATTTTAAAATTAAAAATAAAAATGTTTAATCCTACAATTACTATCATAACAAACTAAACTATTTGAACATTCTCTATATATTTATGATGCGTTAAACATAATTTTATTAAAAATGATAATCTGATAAGAGTCTTTAGGTGACTATGCAAACTCGGTCAAAAGGTAATTCCATATGAAGCGTCATGGTCGATTGACCTTAGCAGTTATTATAATTTATATTTGTGGCAAGAGAGAAATAATCGTGTGCATCAAAAAGGTTCATACGTGACCAACTCTTCGAACTATATATGAAGTGGTGCATCTGAAATTGTTAAGTCTTACGTTGAACAATATGACCTAATTTAAGTAACCAAACACATAAACAAACAAGAACAAATGCAATATAACTTAATGAAACTAGTTAAAGAACATGCAGAAATGACGCAGTTGTAGAGATTCAAGGTTCAAAGATTAATTAGTGTAAATAATTGTTAGGGGTCATGCCAGTCTCTTTAAAGAGAACTTCATATGCCCCAAATGTCGCAGGACGTGGAAGTGTATTTTGATAACCCTAATCCAAGGGTTGATAAACGAGGTGCACCTCAAGGAAATTAAACTCAAACAAGAGTAAAACTTTAAAACTTTATTTTATTTACAATTAAAATTTAAGAATACTAAGAAGAAGCCTAGTATTTACAACAAAAGAATTTTAATCCTACATAAAAACCAAACCCTAATATAACTCAAATACTAATTAAACTAAATAAAATTCTAATTTATAACTTTTCCCTAGAATTAGAAACAATAACCGGTTAATCTTGTCTTCATCATTCCCCCTCACTTGAAAAGAACTCGACCCCTTGTTCACATGGATATGTGTTGCGCCCGTAGGGATGACTTTAGGTTCTTGTTTATTAACTTTCATCTTGATCCGCTCTCCACATTCCCAACCATCCAAAAACGAATCTAATTGTTGGTTTATCACCCCTTCATTATTCTCCCTCTCTTGAGAAGAACTTGTTCTCGAGTTCTCGGGATAGACACTATTTGTTGATGAGTTGTCAGGAACTTTGAGAATCAACAACTCTTTAATCGTAACCCTTTTTTCCTCATTACATGCCATTAAGAAATTCGGGTTCCTGATTGGAGAATCCATGCTTAATTCACGAATAACAACACAAACCTTTGTACCTTTAATATCTTTTGACCTTTTAGCTACAACTTCATGATTCATTATAACACTATAACCACTCATCTCCTTCGATACGATTGTTAAGTTCTCCTTACTAGTTACATTAACGTCATGATCATGTTGTTGCCCATCTTTGTCACTACGAGATTTCTTTGCTTTCTCAACATTTTCTTCTACATCCTCGGCCTTCGACATGCTTTGTTCGATCCTAACCTCGGATTTCAGTACTTGTGGTTTTGCTCCGGGTGAAACCATTGCTATTTTCTTTCTATCCTAAGTAAAAAAATAGAGATTGTGTCAGATGCTATACCTACCACGAACCTCACGTTGCCTTGGTTTTCCCAAAAAAATATCGCATTCATCAATATAATCCACAACACAAAGTACTTTAACTCTATAAAACTTCCCGATGGACACCAAAATCCGACAAGTTTGGTAATCTTCAACTGGACAAATCTCCATTGGCAACTTTAGGAAATTTACCAATTTTCTTTAAACCAAATTGTTTATACTCCCCTTATCAATAAGAAAAGAACATACAGTATTATTGATTAAAAATTTTGAATGGAACATTTTGGTTGTTGGTGATGAAGGATCCTCCATCTCTTGTTTTTCTTCCATTGTTAAACGGAGATTGGTTGCTTACACAATTGTCCCAAAATCTCCTATGGTTGGACGGATCCTTCGACTCGTATGCTTGCTACCCTCACAATTTTTGTGGATCGATGTCCCATCTACGATCACGAAACGTAATTCTTTAAGCATAGTGGTAATCCTGTCGAGTTTGGCAATGGATTCGGTTAAGCCATGATCCATACTCTTCAGACCATACCCCACCAACAATATTGGTTTTTGATACATATACACCAGTTACCATCAGGATAATAACGAGATTGTAATCAACACAACACAACGATAGCGAGATAATACCCGAAACAAAAAATAAACAAAAACCCAACATTTGAGCAGTAACTTTGACAAGATATATATCTCAACTCGAACAACGAATAACAGATCCCCCCAGTCAGATCGTATCTCTATGTGGTCTAGAACCTACAGTTTAAATTTTATGGTGATCTAACGGTTAATGAATCCGCAACGCTAATTCTCCCTTGACTGTGCAAAAACTGACAAACCAAAAACTGTTTTTTCATTTCTATTGAATTGACTCTCTTCGAGTTGTGTGATCCCTTCTTCTCGAATACCACTCTGCTACCAACTGACGTAAGAAGCATAAGCAAATTTTAATAACCCTAATCCAAGGGTTGATAAACGAGGCGCACCTTAAGGTAATTAAACCCTAACAAGAGTAAAACTTTAAGACTTTATTTTATTAATAATCAAAATTTCATCCGACGACGTTTCTCAGCCGCAGCGTTGAACTCCGCATTAACTCGAGTGTTCTCTTCATACTTTTCACACGTCTACCACACTCCCAACCTCTATATCTTTGACATTTTTCGATTACGCACCTTCAACCTTAGGATTCTTCATAACAATGCCATCAGAGTCTTCTTTTAGATCAACAGTTGACTCTTTATTTGTAATCTCTGACATTAAAAACGGAATTTTTTGATCATGTTGCAAACAAACTTGAGGCTCTTGGATTTTAATCTCAACTCGTTCACCAACATCCTTGGTCTTCAATATGTGTTGTTCAATCCTAACCTCGGATTTTGGTAATTGCGGTTTTGCTCCGAGTGGAACCATTGCTATTTTCTTTCCTTCCCAAGTTAAAAATTTTGAGATTGTGTTTGATGCTATAAATACCACGAACATCGCGTTGCCATGGTTTTCCCAACAAAATATCGCATTCATCGATATCATCCACAGTACAAGTAGTTCCATTTCATAGAACTTCCCGATAGACACTAAAACCCTACAAACTTGGTAATCTTCAACTGAACAAATCTCCATCGGTAATGTTAGGAAATTTACCAAATTTCTTGAAACCAAATTATTTACGCTATAATTATTAATAACTAAATAACATATCGTATTACCGACTAAGCACTTTGATTGAAATAACTTGTTTCTTTGTGATCGATCATCTTCCAATTCTTCAACATGTCTCTTATTGACGAACGGAGATTTTTTGCGTGGACAATTGTCGTACAAATCGTATATGGTTGAACGAATCCTTCGACTATCGTGTTTGTCACCCTCACGATTATCGTGGTTATTTACACCACGTACGATCACGACACATAGTTCTTGAAATTGGTGTATAAACTATCAAGAGAGGACGTGAGTTCAGTTATAACATGATCCATCTCTTCAGCAGACCACACCCCACCAGTGGCACGGGTTTTAGATAGAACATCTCCATGATTCCCCATCAGGATACTAACGAGCTTTAATATCAACTGACGAATAAGCGAATTTTGATAACCTTAATCCAAGGGTTGCTAAGCGAGGCGCACATCAATTGAATTAAACCTAATAAAAGTAAAACTTATTTTGTTAATAATCAAAACTTAAGATTACTAAGAATAGACCTAGTATTTATAACAAAAGAATCATAATCCTACATACAAATTAAATCCTAATATAACTCAAATACTAATTAAACTAAAATTCTAATTCCTAACTTATTAACAAATTTAGAAACAAAAATTGCTTAATCTTATCATCATTACTAAATTTATGTGATGGTAAATTTGATCGCGTGAAGTAGTGACCCACCAAATATGTCATCGGCGTGCATTTGTCCAAGGAGAGTGTATAGCCCTTGTGATATATTATCGTAACTGTTACTCGTATAGAGTATGTAATTTATATCAAGGGGTATTATCGACTCTTAGTTTATCATATGGATCTCCATGAAGTTGAAGCAAAACAATGTGGATGAAACTCCGTTTCACTTGTTTCAAATAAGATTTCTATATTTGAAAACCTTTATGTAAAGAATCTAAAAGAGCAATATTGTAACAAGATTCGTCGCCGATTGGTACCTCAAACTTTCTGTTTTAAAATTTTTGGTTGAACAATTTGACCAAAGAATTGGGATCTATTACTTAATAAATGACAAGACTACTGGAATCAGTCGACATCAAATAATAGAGCTTAACCTTTGGTGGTGTGGACCCATGAAATCGACCATCTTTAATTATTTAATTGAAAGGTCCCTATATTACATGCAACTAATAATTGTACTAATATTCTTATACTTGGTCCAAAAGAGTAAACTTCATGTAAATGGAGTTTGATCATAAAGCTCTGTTAAGTGTTTTTTTTTATCTTTCTTAAAACAAGAGTAATTAATGGTAGTTTTACTCTTTGTTTAATTAAGAAAATTGCATACATATACATACATAACTTAGAGACAAAATATGATGGAATGCAAACGCACCACTACCCTCCCTATATGTGAATAGATATTAGATGTCACATATATACTTTCTTATTGTAATGGATGTTTAGATGGAACTATATAATTTCAAGATTATTATATAATTTACATCAATATGACGTAGTGAGTCGTTGACTCGTTGTTTTTTCATTTTATTAGGAGGGGTGCGGTTTGCTTTAATCTCAGTAACTTTACTTTGACTGAACCTTGAAGAATTAATGAATAATGACAACGTTGTCCCAATTATTGTTTTAATTAATATGGGTTATAATAATCCGTCATAATTGTTACAGAAAAAAACTATGCTTTACGTGTGAATTGGTTACTCTCTGTTTAATGTACTTGTGAATACAACACAACGTTGTAATATAAAAACCACAAATTATTCTTTCTAAACAGGAAAAAACTATGCTTTGCTGCACAACTTAAGTGTTTATATTTAATTTGGTACAGTGCAAGAAGTACAAAATATCTCTACATTTTCTTTCTGATCAACACAAAATATCTATACTTTGATTTTTGTTATCAATTAAATTAAATTAAAATTACGTTTATATTTTTGTCACTTAAATAGTCCTAACAACTCTATCACGTGAATTAATGCCTACCTCCCTAGTCAATCATTAGAATATGGTCAAAAGCGTTTAGGAAGCCGTTAACCAACACCGTGTACGTTTCTCATGAAGATACATTGGACACCTTTAATTTCTAACAACCAAAAGCTATGGTCTTATTTTCTTTAACGATATAATGACCTTTTTTAGAAACCATGTTTTCTTACAAATTTGAGGAGATGAAGCTACAAAGATATGCTAAAAATAGTACTCACAAAACATATATAAATTAAATCATTGAAAAAACATTTGGAAAAATTTTTGGTACGTATATTTAAATCGAAGGTTTATAAATGTGTCTGTGTTAGGACCGATAACTAACACATCATATAAGCTCAAACTAGGTTTGACTATAAAATCAATACTTTTGGTACAGGGCTTAAGGATTGACTCATCGTTTAGTGAGTTCAAACTGAGGGGGTTTACCCCATGGCGTCGTCACCATGCGCCATCCACATTCGGGCTATAATTGTGGCTCTTATACCACTTGTTATGATCAATAACTAGCCCAACAATATGACCAATATACAAGTCCAAATGAATTTCCACTCTAAAATATATTTTTGTGATAGATGGGGTTGTCCATAAACTTACATATAGACATCTACTTTTATAATTTTTTATGTATGATTGAATTTACACAACCAACCGGACATAAAAAAATAAAACACATCAAAGTGCTTATAAGTTAGTGGTATGTGAGAAACTTATCAATAGAGTTTGTATGTTCAAGTCTTGGGAGAGACAAATACATATATAGTATGTAGATTGCATATATTGTGTGGCACAAATAAATTGTAGCTAGGGTTGTCCTTTTGAATAAAGTATATAAATAAATAAAAGGAAAATCACAAGATTAATGATAAAATAATAAAATATAAAAATGTAGAAGTTTGTATTGTATAGTTTTATTGATCTGCATTAAGTTAATTATGAATTCTGAGGAATACAATTTATGTATTTAATAATAACATGAAAAGCGGCCACTTCCGGCTAAAATGTTCCGACACCATAGACGACGGCGGTGCTGACTCCGTCCACATGACTTTAATTTCACCAAAAGCGGCAACACGCAAGCCTTTTGTTTAACCGTTAACTATATCTAACTTGGAATTGTCAGTCAAACTTTTGTTTACCAACTTCAAGAAAATATACTCTTGCCAGCCTTTGACTTTTCTATTCACTATCTCGTAATGTATATGAATCTGCAATCACTACAAAATGAGTTTATTTTTTTATAATAATAATATACTAATATTAGTGATCTTTTCATCGGATTTGACATATCAATTGTAAATTTCGATTATATAATTAAATCTTATAAATTGTAATATGGCAACTTGCAAGATTCACATTTTCCAGAATCGAAGTTGTCAGTTTGACATTTTTTTCATTAACCTCGAAGTATGAAATGATACGTAGACTTAATTAATTATAGGCCAATGATCAATTAGTAAAAGTACACCCAATTACGACCATCCTACTTTGAACATTAGAATTAAATAGTTTATGAATTTTTGTATATCGATCATTGTTTATTCTAAATTTCTAACCATCATTTTGCAGCAATATAACGTTACGAATATATTGAAACAAAAACTACAAATACAAACAAATGAACATGTAGTTGAAACAACTGATTAAGTACATGGGTGTCTTTATAGTTAATTTAATCTTTTATAAAATGTGACTCTTAATCTATCATCATCATCATCATCATCATATCATACATCTATTACCCCTTAGATCACTTGCAGTCATAACACCCGTCCTCACTGTCACATCAACCACGACAGCGTACGACGAAAAACTGGTCATAATGGTATTTTCACGACAGCTCACGACGGATAACTAGGACCCACAATTTTCATTATTTTTCATTTTTTAAAAAAACAAATTTACTTTTAATTAAATAAATAAATAAATTATATTAAAAAATATTTTTTAAATTACACAAATAATTTTATAAATCATATTTTTATTATAAATTTTTTTGAAATTTAATATAATTTTATAACAATTACATTTGTTTATTTGTTTATTTGTTGGGCTTACCTAAAAAGTAATATCAAGTATAAAACTCATTTTGTTTAAATGGCCCAAAGACCCATTTTCCCTTTTTTCCTCCTTGACCTAATTCATCACCTGCAATTTTCTTTTTCATTTCTTGTTAATCTACTCCTTGTTCATCTACTACCTTTGCAAAACATAAATCTCCAAAACAAAAATACATAACATAAACTTGCAAAGAAAATAGAAAAGAAAATGATATATTCGCGTGGGTCCCACATTTCTTCGTCATGAATCCGTAGTTTTCACGACGAGCACGGTTCACCACGAAACCACTCCGTCTGTGGTGGTCCGTGGAGGGCTTGAGAACGAGCCACTGCAGGTGCTCTTATAATGCATGTAAGGGGGAGTCCCCCACACACTTTTGAAAAGACAAAAATACCTTTCATTGACATCAATATTTACATCAAACATATATACTTTCCCCTCAGGTTCTTTAAAATTAAATATCTCAAAAAACGGTTAGTCGGAAAAATTATAAAAATTACACCATAAAAATCAGCGTTTTTTTTCTTTTTTCGATTAGACATTTCACATGATATACTTTCGACGAAAAATTTTATCTTCATTTTTTGGAATAAAAATTTAAGTGTTTTAACATAATGATTCAATTACTAAAAATTATATGTGTTATCCCGCGTAATCGCGAGAAAATAAACTATATATAATTAAACAATTATAACTTTAACTAATAGACATCTACATATTTCATTTAAATAATCGTTTTATATTTGAAAATGAAACAATAAATTTACCCGCTGCAATACGCGGGCACTTTGCTATATATATAGGGTGGGGATCAAGAGGGAAGAAAAAAAATTAGGGAAAGAGGGAAGCAAATCTCAACCATTGATTTCATCATAAATGAATTTTAAAAATTACAACAAATTTCAAAATTTAACATTCATCACCAATTATTGTTAAAAACGTTTTTTAATAAAAAAATCAAGGGCTAAGATTTGCTTCCATCCTTCCCCAAATTTTGAAGCTTCCTTATGGATCCTTCCCTTATATATATATATATATATATGGAGACATGGAATGATTACTTCCAACGAAATGCAATTATCAATCTACGTAAGAAAATGTTTGACTACTATACCCACTACAATTGAAAATTTTAACTCTTTCCATTAGTGTTATTATTTTTCTGTCAAATCTCACAACTTTTTCATCACGTATATTTTCTATTTCTTAATTCGTTTGCTTCTTCTGCACTGCACTAGCTAATCCCAAATTATTTTGTATGCTTCAGTTTTTTGTTTTAATTAACAGGTCTATGTTATCTTACGATGATGATGTAAATCATTGAAGAATGAAAATGATGATGATGATTTCTATTTTAATCGGTCTGCTTTGACCATTTATTCTCCATCGACCATGAAGTATGTTATGTTAAAATGATATGTGTATCAAGCCATGAAGTATGCTTTGACCATTTATGCTTCAGTTTTTTGTTTTAACAAGTGGCGTTTTCTAGTAGTTTACCTTTCAGGTTAATTAATGCAAAGTTAAAGGTGTAAACTGGAACATAATAAAGCTCGGGGGTGTAGAGAAATGTAGCTGTAAAGTTCAAGGTGTCATAAAGGAAGAGTTAAAGATTACGAGGAGCTAAATATAACACCCCTCATTTTACTCAATATTAAATGTGTCATTTGACTCGGAAGAGATGGATAAAATAGTAATATATATTATATTACAAAAGGACCATAAACTTTTCGTGAGTTTTACAACATTTAAATATCCCTGAAACAAAACATATATTATCGTTCTTCGAAATCTACATACATGATAATTAACAAAACATATATATATATTTATCAGAGTTAAAGCGCATGTCAAACATTCCTTCCAATAGACCATCTTCCTGCCCAACCCACAACTTATACATAATCTGCAGGAAGAGAAATGGTGGGATTAGCACAAAGCTAAGTGGATCGGTGGTTATTGAGGAACCCTACAGCCGCGGTTGCCCTCAAGTGACGCTCATCACAATCTGTATTGGCCCATACAAGATTTACCGATAACTTGGTACTTCTAAACAACAACACAGTTTCCAGCAACAACACATGTTCCTGGAACCTGTGTTGATCACTATTGTTTATAACTTGGTACTTCTAACCAAGTCCAATCGCAATTGACCTTTGAACAACACAGATGCCCGAAGGCCACATGTATAACAAGGAGATACATAATTACAATTCAGACTAAACAGTCTATCAATATCTACGTTACTTGTTGTAACCACAGCATTACAACTATGTCAAATCATGAGTTGCAGATCCACTCACCTGACTTGTCTCAGCCCACACTCAGAGATCTTATATTACTGAGTCTTCTGCTGATCTGAGAATATAATAATTAAGAAGTTAGTAACTCTTTCCATAATCGTATAACATATTTCACTACTCAGTATCAAATGGCAAACAATCACCAAGTTGCAATTTATCAGTTATAACCGCTCTACAACTATCAATTTATATCAAGTTATAACAATTCGTTTGTTTAATTATTTACTCAATTAACAAATTTCGAAACATTATTATAACATATTTATCCAAGCAGGTGACCCTTGTAATCTAGGAAAAATAAAAGTCCGATCCGTAGTTAATAAGAATTTGTTAAATTTTTGGTCGCTATAATAAAAGTCTGATCCGCAGTTAATAAGAATCTGTTAAATTTTTGGTCGCTAAAAGTATAGCCTTTTACTTATGCACTTTTAAAATTTTCAAAACTCAACTCGCAAGGCCAACTCAACTCGCAGGATGAACTGCTGCTACCAAAACCGAACCAATTCACTCACAAACACAAAAACTCAGTTTCCTATCAATCTAACCAGCTTTCTAATATCTCCTAAATATCAAATAACAAGCTTTCAACATCAATTACACTCACATTTCAAAGATTTATAAAATTCAAGTTTATAACCAAAAATAGTAAAGTGCTTACAATTAGAAATAATAACAATCTGATGATGATGATAAGTAAAACAAGAAATTACAGCAGATTATTAACACACTCAATTGATGATAATTGGATGATTTTGGAAAGGAAGCTTGAGAGAGTTTAAAGAACTTTGTTGGTGACAAATGAGATGAAAAATGATAAGTTTGGTGATTTATATCACCAACCAACTCAAATGTTGGTTAATTTTAATTCCGTGTTTGGCTTATTGTCTGGAACCTGAAAACCGTTTTGCGAGACAAGTTATTTTATTTTACCGACAACTATTTAAATTTAAAACTATTAATATTTTACCTGACACCATTAACTATTCGATCTTTAACTAACTTTCCAATCTAATAAACATATTAATATAATATAAAGAATTATAAGTAAATAATTAAATATAAAATTTAGAGAAATTACCAGATTACCCCTAGGCCACAAGAGTGGGTTGATATTGTTCTTGATTATTTATGGTATAAGATTCTATACGTTTTCACATGGTATGAGAGTGAACGATTCATCGCTTGATTATCATCTTTTGTTTCATCCTTGACCAGTTAAGGGTTAGGGTTCGTATTTTGATCGATTTAGGGGATTTATAGTTCCTACGGTTCAAAACTTTCTATGTTCGAGTTACGACTTAGATATGTGGTTATTATTATGATTTATTGGTTCAAAATCAAGAAACCCTAATTTTCTAAAAGAATTATGGTTAGGGTTTATAAGTTCAATTAAGCTATAGTTATCTTGTTATTACTCTCTCATTTAGAATAGATTCTTTTGTGGTGATTTAAGGGTTTTGTCTTGAAACCCTAATTTCTAGGGTTTGATTGAAACCCTAATTCTAGTTGACTTTCGTTGTAAGTTTAAAAGCATTCTCGAAACACCAAGCGTGGATACCAATGTAAGGTTTTCTTATCTCTCTCGTGTAGTGGCTAGTTCCTGCTTGTAAGAGATTATGTGCTTACATGAATAAATTTCCCTCACTAGTCATACTTGGACCATAATTGGGGTTCTTTGATTGTTGCATTTGATTGATTATATGTTTGAGTGCATTACTTTTCTCTTGCATCTGTGTGCGATTACCTAGGTTTTTTAACTTCCGATTGGTAGAAGAGAGGACCCAAGGTAAGGCTCGGGGTGGAATCCCTTGGGAATTCACATATCTGGTCCCTGCCAAGGCTATCCTTTAGGATTTGGCTGCGGATATACAGGGCTTTTATTTGTTTCTGTTTTACTTTAGTGTGCTTGTGTATGCTCAATATATTATTGGAAATATGGGGGATGAAACTGTTGTTACTTTAATTAATAAATTAGATTTTAGTGATCCCCTATATTTACATGCTAGTGACACCACATGTACACCTCTAATTAGTTATAAACTAAATGGAACTGAAATTTACAATGTTTGAAGTCGTGCTACGTTACTTGCTTTGGGTACAAAAAATAAAATTGGCTTCATTAATGGTATGTGCAAATGATGTTCTTGCCAGTCAATGGGATAAGTGCAATTTTGTTGTACTTACTTAAATTTTAAGTTCAATTTCTGAGGAACTTTACTTAGGTAAAATCTTTTCTAACACTATTTCCATTGTCTAGAAAGAACTAAAAGAAACAAATTACAAGATTGATGGTTATATTACTTTCAATCTTTATTGTAAGATTAACTCTTTAACTCAAAATGGATCTTCTGTTTCTAACTATTATCATAAATTAAATTCATTATGGAAACAATCATAAATTAAATTCATTATGGAAATAATATGATACTTTTTTACAAATCCAACATGCACTTGCAATGCTGAAATGCTTTTCCAAATCATTGTCAACTTATTAAGTTGATGCAATTTCTTATGGGACTTGATGACATCCACCAACCTATTGGAAGTAATCTTCTAATCATAGATCCTTTACCCAGTGCACAAACTGCATTTGCTATTGTATCTAGAGAGGAATCTCATAAAGGAATTACTTCTAATAAATCTTCAAATAAGTCACAAGCATCATCTTTTGCTTCTCAAACATTTAAAATTCAAACCTCATTTTTTACTACTGATTTTGACAACACGAAAAGGGGTCCAAATTTTAATTTAAAATGTGGTTATTGTAAAAATAAATTGAACATACAATTGAGAGATGTTTTGACTTAAAGGGCTATCCACCCGATTACAAAAAGAAAAACACAACTCAAACCAAGGGTTATTCTAACAATTATGTTGTTGATCATTTTGATCAACCATGTATATCTACTTCATTACAAATATGGGAGATGCAACTCGAACTGTGATCTAACGTAAGGTTCTTAATATCTATTCTAATTACGTGATCTAAAGTTTCATTTACTTTTATCTTTCTTTTAGTATTTCAAGAGTGCAGACTTGTTGGAAAGTTAATGAAGAATTGTTTGAAGTATTGTATAGAATTAGAAAGTTAGTTATTATGTAAAAGGTGTGACCTTTCGTGAAAAGGCACGACCTATAGAAAGTTAGTTATAACCGAATAAAGCAATAGACACTAACGAAAGGATACAACCATTCATGGCACCTATTCGTTATATATATATAGTTTAGTCATATGTAACTAACAAGTTGTTGGGAAAACGTACAACCTTGTTAGACTAGAACCGATTGTACAAACATATTCATAGATATATCAAAGTTCGGTTTAGTATTTCAATTTGTTCATAGTATTTGATATACACGATTGAGAAAAGATCCGTATTGGGACAACAAGACTTTGATTGAATTTAAGGGATCGGGTCAGGTTTTGTTTAAGGATAGTTTGGATAAAGATGTGCATAACGAAACAAAATAGGTCTGGTTCTTCTTTTTTCTTAAGGATCTCATTATGTTAGGTTAGATTCATTTAAAATCTGTTGTTTAGGGTTAGGTTGAATCCTTTACACAATGACTATATTCTTTTATAAATTCATGTGCTGGCGCAAGTAAACGGATAATATAAGTGTGTTTACCATGGATATTTTTGTAATACATAAATTAGTAGTCAATATGGATTATGTTTCAATTTGGTTGCCCGTTGCCTTTTGTTAAGTATTTATATTTTACCTATTTCACCGGTTAGCATTTGAACTTCTGGTTTTATACTGATTTGATTAGATTATACCCATAATCATCAAGGATGAGGTTGATGACTTAATGATGATGATATGATAATGATAATGATGAAGACCCGTATTCGGAAAAAGGTGATAAAGTTTGTGGTCTTTTATCCGTTTATGTTAATGTGTTTGTCTTAATTTATGTTACTGTATTTTGTTGTACCATATGTGTTATATATGAATGCTAACTATTTGATATAATGTCCGAATGAAAAGTTGTTTTTATGGCAACTTTTACAATTACGTTACTGGTAAATTCAGTGCTTAATAGTCATGTTTTTTTATTCTTTATTTTCTGATTGTCTATTTGGCATTGTATTATGTAACTGAGCATGGTTTATCTCTTATAGAGGAAAACAGCAGACCTAATAGTATTTTACTTTTAAGTCTATTAAGCTCTTTTTTATGTATCATTGTTCTTTAGATTTTTTTATTTATTGATTACTTTAAGTCTATTAAACAGCAGACCTTTTTTATAAGTTAGTCACTTTAATAGCATTTCTTGAGTCAACTAACTGGTAATGTGTGTTAGATGTTTAAACGACTTCGATTGACCTAGAATAACTAGAAGTGGACGTGGAGTACCAAGGAAATGTTGAGGTATGGTTATCCATAAATGACATTTTGATTATTTCAAGTTCTTCGCTTGGTGACAATGAGGAGAAAAAAGGATATGCTTTTCTTATTCAAGTAAAATATTTTTTAGATGTGACAATGTCGACTCATTTACTTTTAAATGATCTGATAAAAGTTGTGTTAATACTAATAGGTCAAAGCATCTAGCTAAGAGGGGTCGGGTCAAATGAGTTGAGAGTTGACCAAAGTCTATTTGTAATGAATGTAATCTACCAAATCATTTGTCAGAAACTTATACTATTGATGTTTTTGTAATAATAGTCAGCGCCATATATGTTACTAATTATGTGGACAAAAAAGTGATTATGGGTCAACTCAACTTGCTCCCGTTCTTTTAGACCCGTACTAATACAGGAGAGCATTAAGTCCAAGCCTTAACAATTTTTTGAGATGTTCTTACTAGTCCAATTTGCATTCTTTATTTGACATAAATCACCTTGTGAGAGGTTTTCTATTTAAGTTACGCAAATGAACTAAATTTGAATCTTCGTTGAACCTCTTCTGTTGGTTTCTTTCGATGACTGACATATAAGTAATCATGCTTACCATTTATAGACGTCTTACTTTACAAAGATTGTTGTCAATATTCTACAAAGTCTTATTAAGTTGCAAACTTAACAGGTCAACGAAGAGCTTACTGATTGAGAATACACAGAATTTGTGAACTTTATGTAGACACTCAAGTCTAATACCATGAAGATTACCCATGTTATTCAGTCCATTATTAAATTATTTTCTGCCCCAGATAGACTTCCACATCGCCAATGGTATAGGAGTGCTCAAAACTAAAGGTGTGAAAAATGAGCGGGTTGAGTAACGGGTCAAAACAATAGGGTTAACCCACAACCCATTTTCTTCAAAAAGTTAAATTTTATTACTGTTAGTGTGCAAAATATGAGTTAACTTTTATCTTGCCTTTGACAGATTTTAGGATTGTCTTCCTTCAAAATATCATCCAGTACTTGATCCAGAAATTTCGCTCTTTGGTATTTTATATTACTCCATGTATTGATACCAATCTTCGACTTTGGAAGGCTAGAGCGACTGTGGCAAATGGGTGTTGCGACTTTTATAAATTATACAAATGTAAACAACCTTAATTCAAAGGTATCGTGTAGACATTGTTCTATGCCCTTACTTGCTCTTGGTGATGATTGGAGTGGGTTGTATCCATTGTTATGAGAAAAATGATATATATGTCTAATTAGTTATATATGTCTATAAATGTTATTGGTAGATACGAAAATAATTGGATGAGATTAGGAGAGAGAATAAGTGGAGTAGATGTGTCAAAAACTGTATGATTAGGATAAATTCTTGTTATAATCCATATATTTCAGCTCTATGATTTTAAATTTTCTTCTAATCCAATTTTGTTATAATTCCTAATTTTCTTTAATGTAATCACCATGCTGAATTGTTTTACTAACATTATCGGTACAAGCAAATCATTTAATTATTACCTCCTACATTTAGCAAAGCTAAATAACTATTTGTGCAATAGTGCTATGAATAATAAGTTTTTTTTTTCGAAAGAAAATTTCATAAACTGTATTTGATTATAAAAAGAATTTATATACATTGAAAGAATATCATTTCAATTAAATAAGAATTCTTTATTCTAATGTTCAAAGTAAAATCTTGTAAGTTAGGTATATTTCAGTTATTGTTGTAAAATTATATGTTTTTGAAAATGCATATAAATTCATCTTATATAAAATTTTAAATACCTTATTAGTACATCGTGTGTTGTCTTTTAATTTTCAAATACTTAATTCGGTATAAAAGAGAAACATAAACACAATATTGGTAGGTTTTCATTAGGATTATAAGTGTCATTATTATTTTATCATTCTTTTACAAAATAAGATGTGTTGTTATTAGGTGCGGTATTTGATATATTAATTAGATGTATGCGTTACAGTTTAATATTAATTAGAATGTTGTATTCTTTACAATTTTTATTATTGCATTTTAGTGGTTGATTTCCAAATTAATATCAATTAGAATGTTGTATTCTTTACAGTTTTTAATATTTCATTTAAATGGGTCAATCTGGATAGGTCATGGGTCGCTCCAAGTAAAGATTCATTCAAATGGTTCGACCCATTGGATCACTTATTGGGTCCATTAGTTTAATTTTCCAACCCATTGGATCACCTAAATGAGACGGGGCAAGTCGGATCTAAATCAAATCCGCCCCATTAATACCCCTAGATCAATTCACGTGATGTTCCCACTAGAAAGTTTTATATGCACAAAAGGGTTGTCCTGTTTCTAATTATACTTGTTTATTTGTTATTGGCGCGAAAAAAGAAAAATAATTAATTACACTATATTTAAACTAAAATATATTTTGTATCCATGTACAAATTAAAAATTTTACCCGTTTGTAAATAGTTATACTCTGCATTTCTAAATGTAATCACTAATCACTAACTATTAATAAAAATTATTTTTCCAAGTCGTATACATTATTCTCATGAGAAATTGTTCTACTTGAGTTTCTAATACTCCATGATTAATTATTTACGTTTGACTTGTTTAGAGACTTAATAACATATGATTACATTTGTGTTTTTTTAGGAGTTTAGTAGTTTACCCAATTTTTGGGTCCCAATTCACTTTATTTTAGGAGTTATGGGTTCATTTGTATTTTTTTCCTATTTTTGTGGACTTTGTTTTTGGGCTAGAGTCCAGCCCGTTTATCTTTTTTGGCCCGTTCAAAATTCTGATCCTTGTTTAGGGTTTGGAGAACATTATTGAAGATTCAGTTATTGATTTAGTGAAATTTCAATTTTCTCTCAATTTGAGGTGAATTTACCCTAATTTTCGGTATTATTTTGAATCAACGAATATTGAAAGAATTGTTCATGGTATTCATTTGAATCAACAGGTCTAATTTGTGTTATCTCAATTTCAATCTACGTCAACTTAGGATAATTTACTGACTTGCAATATTAAACCAAATGTTTAGCTGAGATCACATGCTATTTTTGACTATATAGGCTAAAAGTTATTACATTCCAAAAGAAGTCACTCATTGCTGAATAATTATCATTTTTGTATGCCTTTTAACTTATCTAATCTAGGAGTTTAAGTTCTTTGATTAATAAATTATGTTGTGAATTAGGGACTATTAATATCAGACTCTGCTTACAAAAGTAGGTGAAAATTTTATATATTGATGTTAAAAGATAAATGTTTAATGATACTTGAATGTAACAATCAACATTACTTATTTAATGAAAATAATCTTTTATAATAGTTTAAATTATTATAATTGTAAATTAAAAAATATAATATAAAAAAATATATATATTTAAACGTATTATATAAAAAGTAATAATAATTGAGTAATTTATATTTTTATATATTTCAAATTAAAGAATAAGATAGTATCTCTTAATCATTTTATTTAAAAATTAAGGAAAAAAGTCATAAACCTTTTACAAAAATCTATCTATATATATAAAATAAGGTTTTAGATTACTTATGTGTCAATCTCCTATTAATTTGAGCTTATGTGTCAATTTCTTAGGAATTAAGCTTATTTGTCATTTAATCCTCCATGCCACCTCACCTTACCCATTTTTATCTTTTTCTTTAAATTTAAATATCTTATAAATTGTACATCAATAAATTATAAAAATTACATCATTAGAATCAGCGTCATTTTATCTTTAATTAGAGATCTCACATGATATACTTTCGACAAAAAAAATTTCTTCCTATTTTTAACGTTGATTCCGATATGTAATTTTTATAATTTAATCGCATACGATTCGTGAGATTTTTTGTCATTCTTATTTGAACTCACCCCTTATGGGTTAACCCAAACTGATGATGAAGAGTTTTGAATAATTTTGGTTATTTGGTTTTTTAAATGTTGTCAGCCATTGTCTACATGTGGCTTTTGAACTCTTGCAACATATGTTTAATTTACTACGTAATAATTTCAAGGCATGAGTTTTACTATCAGTAGCTATGCAATCCCATCATATTTTTATGTTGATGTTGGGTACAGTCTATTGGTAATATGATTAACCTTTTGATTATCTTTCTTGGCATGGTCACAAACACCTACTTTTATTGACATGCATGTTGTATACCGTTGAGAACGAGTAATCGTTTTTATTAAAAATGAGAAAATCAGTTTTGAGATGGAATTTTATATATTTTTTTTTAGGCAAAATTTTAGTTAATCCTAAAGTATAAGTTCCACATTGTTGAACTATTTCAATACTAAGTGATTCTTCTTTTTCACAATTTCATTAACAAGCGTAAATTATTAGTTTTAATAGTAATAGTACCAATGTTGCATTATCTTAACATGTTAGATTAATTGTGATTTTTGAAATTTAAAGGTTGTAAATGTATAAAGTTTGTATGTTTACATGATATTATAATGCTTAAAACCACCTAAATCATTATCAACCTTAATATGTTGAAACTATATTTGACACATTAGGTATTTATTAAACTGTTTAAAACCATATTTTATAAACGGTCATGCATTGCATGGGCTCAATGCCTATTTTAAATATATGTAAATTTGAAATTGTAAAATACTCCGTATTAATAAGAGGCGGATATTCAACAGGGCCACGCGGATGTAGATAAAGGCTGATGGGCCGCCACGTATGACTTACGTCATGTGCGGTCACTGAACAGAACACACCCACGAGGAGTCTTAAATAATTAATTAATTGTATCTTTCATTTAATTTCGGGAGTTAAGTTTGGGAATTCAGTTGTTTGATTGTACGTAGGACATGCAGACTTACTCTCGTGGACTAAAATATGGGGCTATTCTTTGAGGTAAGGTTCAATATATACCGAATGAAAACTTTCTACTTTACTATTAAATTGAAGTTGAAATATTGATTAATTCTTATAATGCGACTAAAAGTAATAATTTAGTTCTTAATAATGTGAAAATTTTAATTATTTTATTTTAAAATTAATTAATTTTATACTTGTATTAATTTTAATTATTGTGTCTTTTTTTTTATTGAATGTGTATCATATTTTTAATAGTATATATAACAAGGTTATTTAATCTTTATATTTTATATCATATTTATATATTTATTAGTAATAAAAATACAACTTTTAAGAATATATATAATTTTATATATTTAAATATTTTATACCATCTTTAAACAAAATGTATAAAGTTAAAAAGTTCTTCTATTTACTTAGATATAAGGTATTGACATATTCCAATAATTAATTAATCAATTAATTAAATAGAACTTATTATTCTTATATTTATTTATCACGAAGTATTATATTCTTTTAATTTTAATGTAACATTTTCTATTTATTAGTAAGCTTTAATTTAACATAAAGTCTATAATGAAAAAAGTTAAAGTTAACACTAACAACCATTTCATAGTTCAATTTTCTTTCGTATTCTTATGGGGTCTTAGGGAGGGGATGTTTGGCTAGGGAAGATATCAAGTTCGAGTCTCACCCGAGACTTTTACCCCTTCAGGCGATAAAAAAGGAGGAATCGGAGGGTCTCAGGGTTAGCATACTGCCAAATTGGATGTCACTGCTAGACCTGAACCACTAACATCTAACAAGCCGTTCTAAAAAAAAAAAGTTCGATTAATTGTTATTTTATAAAAATTTGTGTATTCATATGTAATTATACTAGGTTATAAATCCACAATAACACAGGTCGAATTTAATTTTTATTTGGTCGATCTTTTTATATAGTTTATAGACCCACGATAAGGCGCGACGAATTTAAGTTTTACAAATACATAAGATATTTAAGGTGCGAAAGTGTAATAATACGAAAAAGAATGTTGATCATCGCTAGTTTATAGACCCGCGATAACGCATGATAAATTTAATTTTATAAATGAAAAAAATATTTGGGGGGTCGAATTTAATTTTTATTTGGTCGATTTTTTTTATGTAGTTTATAGACCCTTGATTTTAATAAAATGAATAAACTATTGTGGCCGATTTTCTTATATAATTTATAAACTCTTTAATATTTATAAATCAATAAACTATTTAGTTTAATTTTTTTATTAAAATAAATACATCAAATATTTAAGGGGTCAAATGTGTTATTATATGAAAACAGTTAAGATCGTTAGATCGTAAATGGTGAAAAACAATTAAGGGTTAAGATTCCTCCATGGTATCTTCTTTTAATTATATATAATTATAATTATAATTATTATGAGTTAGCTGTTATTTTATAAACATTATTAGTTGTGTTATTTCTATAATGTATTATAAATTAATTTACATCCTATTGCATATTTTGTATGGAATCAATTTATATTTATTAATCTAAAATGTATAATTATATATAAAATCAATTTATATTATAACGGTCGGTAACTTCAATTAAAATTAAAATCAAACTTTTTATTCTTTCGACAATAATATGAGTTTTTTTTTTCTTTCTACCCTAATTTAAATTACATTATAAAGTTAGTAATAAACTAACCCTAGCTAATATCCACATTATCTTTTATTTCATGTCATAAATGATTAGAGTGATAGAAAAAATTTGTCGACTATAGCGATTTACAAAAATATTGTTTATTAAGAAAGAATAAAGATTAAAATAGTTGTGCGGTAATAATATTTGAATGCGCCTTGATTGTAAGGCTAATTGGAAGGCCGAACAGAATGATTTCAACACCACTAATCATATATGCATGCCTCATGATTTTATTCATTACTGTAATAATATTTGAAAATCAGACTTTACTAATTATAGTCGTAAAGTTTAAAAATTAAGCAGCATACCTAAAATACAAGCACAAACTCGATCAATTCGATCCTATTAATACAAAATGATCGATTTTTCTATATTTGTACTCAAATGTTAATTACTGTCTTATATTCAATTCGTAGAAATGGGGTTGGTTATCATTTTAGCATATAAGAATTGAATTGTAAAGAAAACTTAAAAAGGAAAAAAGAAAAAAAAAAGTGAAGTCGAAGTTGAAGGTAATTTCTATTTGCGTTAATTCAATAAAAGTGCACCAAATGTTTCATGTATACAAGCTACTCATTTTATGTTTTGGGTATGCAACAAACCGGAAGAAACCGTTTCCATATCTTGACATACTTGACTTTTACCTGCTGTAATATGCAATTTGCTAACTAAGCAGTCACGTATGATGCCAGATAAGCCACGTTATGACTCACCTTTTTTTATTATTATTTTTATTTGAAATCATTTTTTTCTTATTAATTATTTTACATATTTCTTTTTTTTATTACTTACGTTTTAAAAATCATCTAATACAAATAAACTCTTCTTTTGTCCCTTTTAAACATACTTACACTCACCAATATAACGTCTGCCCCATCAAAAGAGTAACATAAACATCAAGTATGTTTTTTATGTAAGGTGCTTTCGTTTTTTTCTTTAAGAGTCCATGTAATAGAATATTATAAATAAATAATACACGACCTTTAAAGCTTTACAAGTCATCATTCAACAAACTATAATTCATCATAGTTCATCATCAGAGTTTACGAACTCCAAATCATCGGTTTTTGTTAACGATAATGAAATTGCTATATGGATTTTAATTTGTGGGTGTTAGATAAGAAGCCACATGAGAATTAAAAATCTCATATTACATACATCGATACAAAATATTTTATTTTGTTGCATACATAGTTAATAAAAAGGGTAGGCTATATACATAGAACATTTGGTAGCAACACGTTGCATTTTTTATAAATTAACCTTAAGAAAAAAAGACCACCCAATCAATTTAAATTAAAAGAAAAAAGCCACATAATCAGTTTTACCGGTTATGCAGGTAACTGGTTACCATGTTACATACATCGATACAAAATCTTTCAGTTTGTTGGATACCCAGAACATAAAAGGAGTGACTTGTATACATAAAACATTTGGTGACTGTATGTTGCACTTTGAATGAATTAACCCTTTCTATTTACACTCTAGAAAACATTATTTGCACGGAAATATTATTGATTGCATCATGAGTTGACTTTAACTTTGACAGATGGCCATTTCTTATAATATTTAATAATTTTATTAATACTTTTAATTTTTTTATCTATAAGGTACAAATATAATTATACAAATATAATTGTTTTATTTTATTTACACTCCGATAGTTTTTTTTGTAGTAACATGAAACTTTCTAAAGTTACTTTTCTTTGTTTGCGAAAAAAATTGTCTAATTCCAATTATAGTTTACCTTTTCATTTTAAGATGTTCTAATATAGTTGTTCAATTACAATTTCAACTAATCAAAAAGTTTTAATGTATTATAGATGAAATCTTATTAATGAAATAGTGTAATGATTATACTTTTCTTAAATTGAATATTTTTTATTTATAAACAATAAATTTAGAACGAAGAAACTATTAATTATTTAAATAAAATAAAGTGCAGTTGACACCACATAAAAATAAATTTCAAAATTTTGACAATATCACAATCAAGTGGAGAGTCAACCATACAATATTTTTTTCTTAAAAATAGTTGAATTCTATCACAAACAAATTAAAAACTCATCTAACAGACGTCAACAAATATTATATGTAAAAAGTTTTTTGCGAAAAACAAAATAAAAATTACAAATGATTTATTGCTATATCTAATATATCAAACAATCATTTATTTATATCAGATAATATATCAATAATTATCAACTAAAATAGAGTTGTGTTTAAAATAATAAAATAACAAATATGTAATTAACTCATATGATTAGATGGGATGATTGATGCTTGACAGAGTTTTGACATGAGACTAAGGTCCGTCTAAATAGGACCTCTCGAAGTTTTTGAAAAGTAGGAGATCGAGTGGGAAATAGTGGAAAAAGGATGATATGATATTAATGTTGAAAGTTTTGCAGATTTTAAGCAGTTTGCACGAATGGGTTGTACAAGTTGTGGCAGACATAAATATTTATTAACAAATACATAAATAAATTAAAGTCACTATTTATACTATATTATATTATATTTATTATATTATTATTGCAATTAAACTCAATATATGTATTATGTGACCACACCATCACCACGTTTTTCAATTCTATCTTAAACATTTCTCTTGAATTCAATTCAATCCTTTTTTTTTTTTTTTTACTCTAATCTTGTAATTTCAAATTCTTATAAAATATTTACACAATAAAATTTAATATTTAAAAATTAAAAGATTAAAATTACATTTATACCCCTTTCAATAATATATAATTTTGAAACTAAAAATCAAATTAATTTATACTTAATTGAATCTTTTACTTTTTACATCTCATAATTATTTATATTTAAAATATAAAATAAGTGATAATTAATTATTTTTTTTACTAACATAAATTATAAATAAAATTGAAACTAAAATTTTTAAATTATTATAATTAAGAAATTATTATCATATATTTTTTTTCATAATTTCCTCATTGCATGAAACCCAATTAGTTAATAATGATTAGTAGGTGAGACATGATATCTGATTGGTCATCACCATCTTTAATTAATTTAGAATTTTAACCTTTTTATTGATCTCTAATTTCTACGGTTCATCTGAAAGGAACACTTTGTCTGTCTACATTCATGACCTTGAGTTAGGATGTGGCAAAAATTACGAATCAAAGAATTTATCGTGTCACACCATTTTAGTAAATCAAAGTCATTCACCTGGAAAAGTTAACAAGTCTATTTATTATAGGCATGAAAGCACTTCCATCCATGCAATAGCGACTGTCCTCACTATAAATGTAACACATATCATCGCTTTTGATTTGATGATCAAATTTATTATAGGGCAAGGTGTTTTATTTAAGAAGTGGAAGTGGATTACGTAGTAGAATATATATTTGCGAAATTAACAAATTATATTGGAAAAAATTACATACCTAATTATATATAAAAAAAAAAACAATTATAAAAACTACTTTTCGTGAAAATCACTATTTGCAAATTGTGTAGCCAGTTTTGCGGGTTGTATATTCGGGCTTCTGGTCGGGAAGCGCGCCCTCGGGTTGGGTGGTGATTTTTTTTATATTTTTGAAATTTTTGATAATTTTAAAATTTGAATAAATACTGACCCTAGGATAAGATGATCAACAACTTATTTTACAAATTCTTTTAGAAAAGCTATCATTTTGTTGGCTTAAAACTCAAAATAACAATTAATAAAAGATAACGGACATTGTTAAGTAGTACACAAAATGAGTGTTGTTATTACAATAATTTTAAGGGTGACTCAAATGTATACTTGGAAAACGTTGAGTCGATTGAGATGCTTCTTATTCGACTTTCATCTTTGATTTTCTTGAGGCTTTCTGCAAGTGACATTCAAAGATGATATTGGACATACAAATATTTTAGTTTATTGATGTCCAAAGGTTAGCAACTTACTGATTTGAATTTTGATTTTGATGTTGATGTTGATGTGGATCTTGATTGGGATCTTGATCGGCTCAGATCGTTCGTTCTATCCTCAGTAGCCATGTAAGTTGTTAGATTGTGTTCGTATTCCTTACACCGACTACATTGTTTCTTGTTTTTTGTTACTCCTCTCCTTTTGAAGGAATACGAGCACGTTCAGGTGGTGACCAACTTGCCTCTTCACAAGGACCGATGACAACAAAGTCTGCAAATGACCTGGATCAATCCGTTATGAAGGATGAGGTATGAGGAGTATGGCCTCTGCATAGGCTGCTCGATACGTCTTTGTCATGAAATATCTCTCGGCATAGCAACTTACATAGTCAGGTTTGTACCTTCATGCACTGCTATAACGTGTCAGCAAGGTAAACCAGATAACTGTTATTGTCTGCAACTACACATTCGCGTGTCAAGGTTGACCAATCCATCCCTATTGCCATTAAGCACATCAAAAATTTTGTTTGTGATTGGATTTACCTGTCAATGTAACAATTAGTTGACTCTTTTCCCGATCTTTCGGTTAGTATACGGCGTGAGAGCTATTGTAAGTAATGCTCCAGTGGCACGATGTTTGAAATATCACTGTTGCACCGAAGTTCGAAAAACCATAAACATTGTGATAAGGAGTTTTCGTGCATGCTTGCTTGACATATTATTGGACTCAACACTTTTTGATGTAGTGTAAGCACATCTCGTCCTTGTAGCATGACATCTTGACCATCGTTCTCTCCCAACATCGTTAAAAGTATTATAAGAGGTTTGTAAGTTCCCTGAAATCACAGCCCAATGGTGATCGAAATCTGAACCACGATATGCCTTATACATCTTTTACTAATTCCATTCGTAGAACTTGTTCCTACCAGATTGGCTTTTCAAGTTTATTAACAAATAATGGCAACATAGTGGTTGATATGCGTAAGAAAATATAATAAAATCTAAAAATTCTATTAGAAAAAAATAATTATTCTATTCAAAAAAGTCTAGTAAATCAAATAAAATCTTATTTAAACTGTCATTTTGAGATAAGACATTTTATTAGAAAACTTATCCACCAAAACATACAATCCGTAACCTGAAAATTTGCAGATTGTGCGGTCACGACCATGGAAGCGACCTGTTTTCCCGGCCGTGATCACGAACACACAACCCACAAAGCAAGCTACGCAACTTGAAATTTGCGTGTTGCGTGGGAAAAGTAATTTTGTTTTACTCTTATTTAGTATAGTATAAAATTAAATATGTATTTCTTTTAATATGTTTTCGTTAATTTATAAATTGTTAATTTCCCTATATATTTCTACTATGCTAATATGCTATAGGTGGAATTTAGCAACAAGTTCATATTTGGGGTAGGCCGGCCGGAATGAAATAAGCCTATACTGAGGTTAAAAAGAAAGCACTGAAGGCCCATATAGTTAATGGCCCATGAGGCTATGACGGTGGATTATTACATATGGCAGATAATAAGTGCGAAACATTTATATTTGTCATTTACTTATTTAAAACAACAAGAAGAATATTCGTATAAGATGTACCTCATCAGATGCTATAGTTGTGAATTGCTTTTCCATGAGAATACGACAACTGATGATCTACCTGAGGGTCTAGTAACCGTAAGATACTAAGATGATACATAATATTATCCATTTGAGTGTCTCATATGATGTACTATATTATTTAAAATTTAAAAGAACACCTGTGCAATGTAACGAAAAAAAATTATTAACTTTACATTCATTTGATAACACGAACTATACTGTTTTGTAAATAAAAAAATTATTTTCTTATCAATTTTTCAAAAAATCCTGTAACAAAATAACACAAAATTAAATATCTTATATATAATATAAGTACCAGATGATGATATTATCATAAACTCAACTGGCCAATAAATTGTTTAATTTTGTTGAATTGAAAAATTTATGACATCATCATAACAAATCATTATTAAAAACTAATTAATTTAAAATGTAGTGTTTTTAGTTATAGTATAATAGTCATAAAATAACAAATCTTAACTTAATCAATAAAATACTCCGTCGTTTGTTTTATTTTTCCCGAGATCCCCAAATCAAAAACCAAACCCAAACCCTCCGTCACTTTCTTTTTTATTTTGAGGGTCCCAAAATCATAAACAAAATCCAAATCAAAAGGCCTAGAATCATTTTTTACAGATCTGCAATGCCAAATCCAAATTAAACAACCTATCACCTCCGCAAGGCCACCATCTCTGGCCATTGATTTGCAGGCCTCTTCATTCTTGTATGAAGGTATCGACAGTAGATGAAACCCATCGACCACAACCATCGTCGCCTAATTATAGCGGCGGCGATTACCGTGGTATAGGACATTGTTGTTGAAGGTATGATTTTTTAATTTTCATATCATCATTATCTGTTTTAGTGAACCTCGTCATACTAGTCGTAAATGGTAGTATTCACTTTGCGGGATTCAACTTTTGGTTCAATTATATCTCTTAACGATAACAAAATTTTAAAGTGATTTCGGTATTTTGAATGTTTGGTCTTAATGTTGGTAATGACATGTAGGCAATTAGTGCTAAAATAAAATCACTTAAATAATTTAATTAAATTAAATAGTAGCATAAACTACAAAATAAGTATTAAACTTAAATTTATGTAAATTTGCTCCTACATAATATCATTAAATTCATTATAATTTAACTAAAATTGCTCCTAGAAAATATCACATATAACTAACAATGATACTGCTGGTATAATCAAAAAACCACAACCCACCCTTTATATATACAGTTTAGCTTGCACATAAGAATCATACGGTTTCATTCCGCCCTTCCATTCACTTTTATTTGGTTGTGAACTAATCAATTTTTGTCTAATGGATTCAACAATGGTTAATTATCTGAAAAAGATAAATAGTTGCACGATGTTACGGAAGTTCAAAGTTAAGGTTGGGCTTCTTTGGAAACAGTATTACAACAACAACCCGACTAAAGTAGCAAGCCTTGATATGATTTTAATGGATGAAAAGGTAATTTAATTAACTTATTATTATAACTTTATGAGTATTTATTTTTTTCAGCAACATAATAATTGTCCTTCATCTGTTTTAGGCTACAAAAATTAATGTTACTATACACCATGCACTGGTCCGTAAGTTTGAATATCTACTGCAAGAAGGTGGAATATACAAGATTTCAAAATTTGAAGTTGAAGGAAACAATTGCGTCATTCAGTTAGCAAATCATACTTCAAAGATTAACTTTCATGAAGATACAGTGGTTCGTAATTGGTAACGATTATACATGCTCGCTTGATGTTTTTGACTTCGTTTCAATCAAGGACATTTTAGATCATAAGATATATAAAAAGCCTTGCATGCGATTAGTCTTGTTACCTAAATGCATTCCCTTAATTTTATAAGATTCATACACATATTGTGTGTTTGACTTATTTTTATATTATGTATTAATGTAAACATGGATGTTGTTGGTCAAGTAATCTCAAATAAGGATATTAGGGTAATGAAAGTCAACGGACTGACCAGACGAATCTTAGAATGCGAATTATGAAATTCAAGGTAAGTTCTTTTTTACAATATAATCATTTAACATTCAATGCCAATTATATAATATATATATGTTTTTATAGTACGCTTATATTATTTTTTAAGAAAGCATTAGCATATAAATCATAAGATAGTAATAAAAATATTTGATACATTTATTCATGTTTTAGTATCTCATATAATTTGTTGATGAACAGTGATGAGAAGGTTGCTTGTGCACTGTGGGATGAACATGCTATAAAATTGCATACTTACATATCTGAATACAAAGAAGGAACATAACCTATTGTCATAGTCATTCAACTTGCCAAGTTTAACACATGGAGAAGTATGTTCTAAAACTCTATTGCATGATATTATGTTCTATTACATTTGTATATGTTGAAAATTGAAACTTACCACTATTTTGTAGAAAAACCACAAGTATCAAACTGCATGTTTAGTTCCAAAGTCTACATAAAGGATGATATTCCTGTTATCTCCTCTTCTAAGAACAAGTAAGTTAAATAAACTATTATCTGCTTTATGCTTCATAAATCAACAAAGATAAAATCTTGAATAACCTTCACACTTATTACTTCATTTATTATTATAAAAATCAAATATTATAATCTTAAAGATATTAGAGATCGCTTCAAATTAAAAGAAAATGAAAACGTTAGGCTCAAACTGGTCAAAAAAAGAGAAAAGGATGGACGAACGTTCAACCTTCCAACAACAAATGAAGTTGCAGCATTGATCATAGGTCATCTCGATGGATCCACAGATAAAAGAGATATTGTATTAGAGACCCAATTGGGAAACTTACAACAAATCATCAAGCTACATCCATCATACCTCGCACTTCAATATCCGTTGTTATTCCCATACTTCTTAAGAGAATAGTAGATGGAACATAAAAAGAAAGGACAAGACTTTCAATGACAGAGTTCTTTGCATATAGGATCCAACAAAGAGAAAATGAAGAGTCGTTAGTGCTAAAGTCCAGGAGACTTTTCCAACAATTCTTACTTGATGATTATACCATGATGGAAAATGAAAGACTTAACTACATACGCTGCCATCAAAAGGAACTAAGAATTGCCCCCGTCAATAGTTTATCAAAGGAACTTGATGATGGTGAATTGGATGTATCCTAGCTTGATGGGCACCCTCGTGATACTACCATATTCATTCACAGGTTGAACACGATACATGCAGCAAAAGTACTTGGACGCTATGACTCTTTGCAAGTTCTTTGGCTACCCTGGTCTCTTTATTACAATGACTTTTAATCCCAAGTGGCCTGAAGTTTATAGATTCCTAGAAAAACATGGACTAAATGCCGATGGTAGACCAAATTTATTGAGCAGACTGTTTAAGTTAAAGCTTGAGCATTTAATCAAGAACTTAAAAGAGAAAAAAATTCGTTGGCCGAATTAACGCAAGTATCACTCTAAAAGAACAACAAAAAAATAAAAATTTATTATAACATCACTCAAGCTCTGTATGTACTTATGAACTAACACATGTTTATATATTTCTCTTACAGTTGTCTATACCGTGGAATTCCAGAAACAGGGCCTACCTCATGCGCACGTATGCTTATTCCTTCACAAAGACGACAAACTTTCAAACCCGGAAGATATAGACCGTGTAATATCGACAAAGATACCAAACAAAATGGGCAAACAAAATGGGTAAACATTTCTGACTGTTGAAAAATAAACACTCATAAAATTATAATATCGTTAAACTCATAATAATTTAACTAAAATTACTCCTAGATAATATCAGATATAACTAATAATAATAATACTTCTGGTATAATTAAAATGTAGGATTGTATTTACGGCGACCGTTCTTCTCTCACGGACAACTCTATGTGGTTGTCTCACGTGTTAAAACCAAGAATGGGTTGAAGGTTCTTCTTTGTGACAATGATGGTAACCAAACAAGTAAGACGACAAATGTGGTATACAAAGAGGTCTTACAAAATATATAAATACTTCTCTGAATTCCAACTACACTTATATGATTGTAATCTTCTTCTTTAAAAAACTCATTTGCATATGTATTATTAGATTCATTAACAACTAGATATACTTTGACTTATATTAAATGCTTTACGTTCAAAATTTAATATTTACACACTCAATATAAATACAGACTACCTAAAATATTTTAAATTCCAACAATCTTGTATATATTTTCACTCATAAAAGCGTTCTAATTTATCATATAAAAGGTTCTATCAATATTTAAGAAAAATAAATACAAATTCATCCGGTCGTGTGTATACACGGGTTTCAGGTCTTGTATCATAATATGTTATTGCAAACTCGATGGTTGGGTTGTGAGTTGCGAGTGTCGGCTTTCAAGTTCTTAATGGACATGTTGCGAGTTGTGAAGTCGTTTGTTGAGTCTAGAGGTTTAACTTTCATTAATCTTTTATTTTTGGTTTATTTCTTTGTATTTTGGTATTAAGCTTTATGTTACATTTTAATCCAAAAACTTGATAAAGAATTTGAATTACTTGTCCCAAACTTGATTAAACGCTTTCATCTCATCCCAACCATTCCGTTCATAATTGGCATGTCCCATAACTACTAACGGTTGAAAAGTTATGTCTTTTCTGGAATTTCTCATCTGTAGTCGTTTCTATCTTAAAAAAATATATCTCAAATGGATTATATAATAGTATAGATATCAAGAAGTTTAAGTTAAAATTAAATGTCACATGTTAATTAGTTTATGGTTTAATAATACTTGTATTAATAATAATTAAATGTCATATATTAATTAGTTTATGGTTTAATAATGTTTGTATTAACGATAATATAATAAATTTAGGAGTATGTTAGTCATTTCTATAGATTTTTAAAAAGGCTCTTAGTAATTATAGGGGTAAAATAGTAAAATTCATCTTAAAAAAACATTGAAATGTATGATATATTAATATAAGTTTAAATAGATCTCACATCCTTCACTTAAAAAAGGTTTTTTTCCTTCTAATTTTGAGTCTCTGTCACTCTTTTTCCATCTCTATTGATTATATTACATAACAATCACAACTATAGAAAAGAGGTTTCCGACATTTGTGGCGTACGATCCGCACGTAGTATGGGTTACCATTTGGGAATCGCTAGCTGAGGAGCTATTTAGCTCCGACTCAGGACCTCTTCTAACCCATTTGTTGATGTTTGCAGCCAAGTCCAAGCTTGGGATTACGATAAATCGCTCGAAAGGTCGTGTATACAAACCCTAACAAATTTATAAAGCAACATTTAACTCCGTCCGTAGAACAAGATTTGATTAACACAAATAAAGCTAACTAAAATTATACTCAACCAAATGTTTATTTTCATTTAATTTATAAGATGGTGGGTTACCATGTGTTTGGAATTGGTGGTTGCTGTTTAAATCTTTATGACTTCCAAATTATAGATTTGAGAGTCTTTTTTTTGGTAAGGAAAATACTGGGTTTAGATCTTTGTATTTAATTTTATTTTTAATATTTTTATGTAGTTTTTATATCTAAATTAAGTTTAATAATAGGTATGTGAAAAATAAGAATTTTAGAGCACATGGAGTGGATGTTTTCTAGTCACCGTTTTCTATTGAGAACGTTGTCGTATGACGCCTCCTCGAGACGCTGTTTCGATTATATATATTTTTTCTTTTTTGCTTGATTTCTTTTTGTTTTTCTTATTTTTTTTATTTATTTTGCTATTGTTTTTCTTATAATAGGCTAATGTTTTTTATTTTGTTATTTATTTCAATTTATTAAATTATTTAAATTTCTTTTAGAAAAATAAATCAATAATGGGCTAATGTTTATAACACTGTTATCACTCTCTACATTTTCAGTAATAGTGTTCTGGGAGAACAATGTAAACAAGGGGTCACTACTACATATGCTCATAAAACGTATAAATGCACACATTCAATTGAAGCATTCACTTTGTAATCTTAAATAGTTTCGTTTTATTTCATTTTTCATTACTGGATATGATGATTAATTAATGTAATTGTCTAATGATTTGTCTAGCAAATGGATACAAAAAAAATAATGCATTAGTTTAAAATGAAAGAAATCAATTGAGTTAAATGATTTTAGACTTCTAATGCCTAAAATTATGATTATGATATCATAGATTCTTTCATATTTGTAACAACGTTTATACCAAAAGGTCTTTAGTGTGGTGGTATTTGAGAAATTCGATGTTATAAGTTGAGCACTCGTTAGTTTCTTTTTTTTCAAAAAAAATAAGGACCAAGAGGAGTAATAGTAATAGTAATAGTAAAAAAGAAATTAAAAAAAATAATAATTTAATGAATCATGTGGAAATAGGTGTTAAAATAAGAGGGTTGAGCACGTTTGGGTACTCCAAAGAGTTGAATAAAAACAGAAACATCTCTGTCAAAAAGAACAAGAGACCCCACCCGATACAAATACATGTTCAACTTGATCATCTATCTTTCAATGCATTTACAATTAGGAGGAGCATATGCTTCTATTGATTCCCAGTTTCCTTCATCGAATATCCATAATTCTTTCGATTCCTATATTTTCTAATTTATTATATTCTCTTTTATTTTGCCCACAAATTATAAATTCTTAATTTTTTATACTTGCTTACAAGTCACCAGCAATCATAATGCCAGCATTATATATCCCTGTTTCTAAATCTACATCTACATCTACATCTTCTGCTAACTTGTGCTTCACGATTTTATCGTTTTTGTGTTTTTAGAATAAAACCCATTTATCATAACCCTTCAAGTTTCAATCTTTTTGGGTTTTGCATCAACAAAGAAAAGAAAAAAAGAAAATGACAATTGAAGAATTGAGAGAAGATGAAGAAGAAGGTCCTCCTTTTCAAGTTGAATATGAGATTACAACCAAGCCTAGGCGGATTGCTCTATTTGTTGAGCCTTCTCCCTTTGCGTGAGTCTTTCCTTTTAATTAATCCCTTTTTATGTATAATTATTATTCGCTTAAGATTTTGCAATTGTGCTTCCAATATAATCCAACCTCTGTGTTATTCATGTGTGTAATTCTTGCAATCTGTTTTGGTTTTGGTATAAAGAGAAGCTATTTGTGAGCTTGATTGATTGATGCTATGACAATTGTATCAAGATATTGTTAAATGTCGTTGGGTAGAAAGTCAACTGGTGAATCAGATATTAATTTGATACATATATTCTGATGTTCATGTTAAAATCGAAGCTTGTTTCAGTCTGTCATTATCAGTTGCTTGTTATTTTCAAGTTCTTAGTTACTGCCAAGAATAGCATAACATTGGTTTTAACAACTCATCTCTTTTTAGATGTTTGCCTTTTGGCAACATGAGCATTTTTCCAACAACTTTTTAAGCAATATCTCCATCCTTTCAACCTATAAAACTGCAGTTGATATATATTTCTGTTCAAAATCATCCTCTTTAGCTACTAATGAAACTAGTGTCTTCCAAAACTTCATTATCATCAAATTTCACACATAATAGCTCATCTTTATGTCTTTAGAATCTTCTTGTTACATAATAAATTTTAGTACCTATAAAGAACATGCACTTTATACTAAGTTACCGATCTTTAGGGGCTTAAAGAACATGCACTTTATTTTAGTACCTATAAAGAACATGCACTTCATATTAAGACTCGTTTTCTGCTATCTGATGTTTATCACAGGTACGTTTCTGGATACAAAAACCGCTTCCAAAACTTCATTAAATATTTGCGCGAGATGGGGGATGAAGTATACTTTCTGTACACTCTGTATGAATATTATTTCTTAGTTTCTATTATTACTAATTCTTTATAGAAGATTTGGTTGTTGTTGTAGGTGATGGTTGTAACAACTCATGAAGGGGTGCCTGAAGAATTTCATGGCGCTATATTGGTCGGCTCACGAAGGTTGATTGCATTTAGATTATTAATGCCTTCATGGTGCTAAATGCATACATTATTATACCAACGGTTTCTTAATTCTTCTTATTCTTTCAGTTTTCCTTTCCCATGGTACCAGCAGGTGCCACTTTCCCTTGCTCTGAGCCCCAGAATCATCAATGAGGTTAAACAGTTCAAGCCAGACATCATTCATGCATCATCTCCTGGTATTATGGTATGCATGGATGTGTGTGTATATTATTTTGAAATTGAAGTTGGTTTTAACATGACTGAGATTTTTACTGTCAATTATTAGGTTTTTGGAGCGCTTGCGATTGCAAAAATGTTGTCTGTCCCTATAGTGATGTCGTATCATACACACGTGCCCGTGTAAGTGATGAGTATACATATATATACCTACACATACTTTGAATATATGTGTTTGATGCTCTAAGCTGAATATGTATGTTCTCTGAATCTCTGATGCAGTTACATACCAAGATACACGTCTAGCTGGCTGGTCCAACCAATGTGGTTAGTGATAAGTATGTGATGATTCTTCCATTCTGCTTTTATTTTTATATAATTTGAGGTTGTTATGCTTATAATTTGGTGGTAATAAAAGATACATTTTTCTCATGTGCTCAGAGTTTCTTCACCGAGCTGCTGATCTTACATTGGTCCCATCAGCTGCTATCGCAAAGGATCTTCAACAATACAACGTAGCAGCAGGTAATTAATTGTATGTTTTGATGACATAATTGATTCATATAAAGGTGAATCCTTCCCATATCTTGGGGATATAACTTTTTTGCTTACCTTAGTATCAACAGAAATATTGTTGGTTAGTTTACAAATTAAACACAACGTTTTTTGCTTTGCCTTTTCAGCTAACACAATCCGTCTATGGAATAAGGGTGTGGATTCAGATAGCTTCCATCCAAGATTTTATTCTCATGAAATGCGAGTTAGACTATCGTATGCTTCTCTTTTTACTAAGTTATATGTTGTTAACTTGTTATTAGAAAATGCAACCAAGACGCAGTTAAAAATGAGTGATTTTCATGAATTGTGGGATATAATTGTGAAAAGACGATCATAGTAGGTATATTTTGCAAAAAATTGCTTGTACTTGCAAAGTGCAGTGCTTTATATATTTGCAAGAGTGTTGGTTTACTTAAAACAGTAAAAGCAAAGTATAATGGTTGGAAAGTTGTTCACTACCTTAAAAATTAATTAGTGTAGGATTTTGCGTCTTATGTTCCGCTCTGTTTTTATTTCCTTGCATTTTTATTTCTTAAACAGCAATGGTGAGCCTGATAGACCATTAATCGTACATGTTGGCCGTATTGGAGTAGAGAAAAATTTGGATTTCCTTAAAAGGTACCTCTGCTACCTATCATGCATCCGCATCCTCACAACAGAGAAATCTTAAATACCCATATCAGTACAATCAATTCTAATGTAAATAAATAAAAAATATATATATGGATTTCTAGAGTGTTACTCTTAATTTATTTCTGATTTTTGCAGAGTCATGGAAAAGATCCCAGAGGCAAGGATAGCTTTCGTTGGTGATGGTCCATACAGGTAACCAATTGAGCTTATTAAAGAGAACATCTTTGTGCAGCCACAAATTGGAAACAACCTCTCAAAAGCCTGATAGAACGCTGCTTTAGAATTTTCAATTTCGCTCAATTTGGGTTGTGCTTTATCTTGATGTGTTTTATGCATAATTTAAACATCGGTTAACTATGAAATTTCTGGTTGAGACACGGACAAAACAATGTTTGTGGGTTTAGTCAACCTGGTATGGCTTGTTTGACGCTTGAAATGACCCATTTGAACGGAACCTGTTTTGACCTGTTACCCAACCCACCTGCGCCGTCTATCTTGCCACATCTATAAGCTGCTATATTTCAGTTCTAATACAAAAAATAAAATAAAAAAATGTGTGTTTTGGCAGGGAGGATCTTGAAAAATTATTTGAAGGCATGCCAGCAGTGTTCACAGGGATGTTACAAGGTGAAGAGTTATCGCAAGCATATGCTAGTGGAGATATATTCTTAATGCCTTCTGAATCTGAAACCCTTGGGCAAGTAGTCTTGGAAGCCATGTCATCAGGACTGCCTGTTGTGGCTGCCCGTGCCGGGGGGGTACCCGATATTATCCCTTCTGATCAAGAGGGCAAAACAGGGTACCTCTTCTCACCTGGAGATCTCGATGACTGCTTAAGCAAACTAGTCCCATTATTACACGACACAAGACTACGAGAAAAAGTTGGGCAGGATGCCCGAGCAGAGATGGAGAAATATGATTGGAGGGCAGCAACACGAGTGATTAGAAATCAACAGTATAATGCTGCAATATGGTTTTGGCGAAAGAAAAAAGAAGAACTAATGAAACCGTTGTATTGGCTTGCACAGTGTTTTCTTCCTACTGAAACTCCCAAAAAGTTAACTCCAGCACATAATCCATAGGTTCAGACCCAAGATGGGTGACTTGTATAATATGTATTGTAATGATCTTCCTGTTTGTCATTGTTCAAATGTAATTGCAATTGTGATATATTGATTTGATTGTAGGAAGGGGTTGATAAAATATTAGGTCTTGTTGTATGTGTTGTTTATAGTATTTTGAAACACGTATGTACTATCATAGTATCATGTATTCTTTTATGTGCAATCGTTAGTTTCTTTTGGCACCCAATTTTTTTGGATATGGTCTATATTTACGTTGTATGTAGTTATCCAAGTTGTAGTAGTTTTTCAGATACAAGAATAACAATATCCAATCCCAAACATAAAGAAACTGCTTCCGAAAGATCTCCGACAGATCCGTAAGCATAAATTATGATATTAGTACAAATACTAATACTAATAATAACAATAATAATAATAATAATAATAATAATAAATACAAACGATAGTAATATCATAATAAATATAATATGTAAATATATATATAGATATAAATATTAACATAAGTATATAGGAATATATATTAATATAAGTATATAGGAATAAATATATTATGTAAGTATAAATAAATATATATCAAATGATGTATGAATAGAATATATATGTATCTAGCTAAAACACCATCCCTAACTATCTTAAATACTACCTAATAACACCATCTCAAATAAATATAGGTCTATCTACATATACCACCCTCAAATACAAAACAATATCTATCAACTAAAAAACTGTATACTCATATATCCTAAACCTAGAGTATCACCCTTATATCTATAACTATCTATCTAGCTAAAATACCATACTCATCTATTCTAGTTTTCCCTATAAAACACCCTACTTAGCTATTTAATTATATATAGATATCTCAATATACAATAAATGTATTGATCTACCTAATACACCCTACTCCTTTGTCCTAATTCTAGTCCTCCACAAATCCTTATAAGAGGTCATGATATGACCTCAGTCAAGAAAAGCTCTTTCATGTCGAGCTTCAGTCTATCCTCCCATCTACGTCTTGGTCTACCCCTTCTCCTCACGCCGTCGATAGTGAGGCTTCCACTCTCCTAACTGACACCGTCTGCGGTGTCCTCCTTATATGTCCAAACCATCTTAGTCTTTCTTCTCTCAGCTTGTTGATGATGCTTGCGACTTCTAGCTCCTCCCTAGAAACTTCATTCGGTATCATATCTAACTTAGACATATTCTTATGATGATGCATGAATGTAAATATTGTTTCGCTGCTCCAAACACCCTCTTGCGTCTTGATATAAAATTTGAACTGCTATAGTATTTGGAATGTGTTTAATTAGCATTTTGACTCCTTAGTAGTTGAGAAGGAATCGATGATTCATAGTTGCAGTAGGTTTTACAGATCGAATTCCATGACAATTTGGTTTACTTTTAGTACAAAACAATCCATATGTGTCAGGAATTATATTGTTTTGCATATTTTGAATAGACTAGAGGCCGGTATCATGTATGAATTGAAGTGGTGGTTAGATATAAAGGTCAGCTTATGCATATAACACGTTTATTTATATTAAAAAGAGAGTCATGATACACATACTCATGTATAAAACATGTGCGTAAAAATCAGTTCAATCCATTTGTCATATAATGACTAGATCAGATCAGATCAGATAATTGCTACTTAATTCATCATCTTTACGGTTGGTTTCACCACGTGTCACAAACTTTATTAGGCATGTTTTTAGACGCACATTTGATGCTTATCAATGTCGGCCGACGTGAATATGTAACAATTCCTCCTCAAACTTGTCCGAAAGTTGCAATAGAGTAGGCTCAATCTAATACATCGTTTTACTACCTTTGGTTAGCTAAGAGAGTGGGTCTAATAAACATATATAGTTTTATTTCTGAAATGCCTAAAAAAAATATATAGTTTTCATTTTTCATTTTTATTTTTTCTATAAGTATATCAAGAATATAGATCCTTAGTGGTCACATATTGGACGGTTTATGAATTTCAAAATAAATACAGTAATTCAAAAGCTATGTAATTTTCAACATGTGCAATAGTACGTACTGTTTGTGTTTGCTTAGAAACGTGTCAAAGTCTATACCTCTCATGAAATGAAAAGATTTGGATCAAAAAAATAATAACGTACACTAGAAACATGCAACCGGCCGGCCCATCCTGTAAGTGCTTTATTAATATTGGATAAGGTCTATCATATCATGACATCGTTCTCCACTAGCTGACTACTACAAACAGTTGGTTTAGTTGACCACACACACACACACACCCGCATATATATATATATATATATCTATGGTGTCAACTCGATCTAGATCGATGGTGGAAAGAAATATCTGAGTAATCTACTTGGTGTGTACCTTCAATTCTCATCTTATAAGTATGGAATGTGAGGTGGTCGTTATGTCTGTGCACTTTGGACCCGATCGACTAGCTACTAAATTACTACTTCATCATGATTCATAATTTGTATGGTCCTTAATTGGTTTGTGGCCGAAAACCAACCTTAAGAGTTCGTATATTTACCTTGAGAATTAAACCAATGTGTTGCTCTATATCAAATATATTGAAGGTATTCTATAAGCGTTGCTCAAGGCAACCATCATCAACAAGCAGGACCATATATCATATTATATACATTCACACTCTGCAGATTACTCAAATCACAAATCATAGTATAGTTTTCAAGACTTATCGTTAATCAGTATTCTGACTAGCTTGATCAGCATATTTTTCAACAACACATACCATGTATATGTATATATGTAATTAAAAGAAGAAAAAAAAATAGCACATCTGGACAACTCACATAAATCTAATTTTATTTTTTACCTTTGATCATGTAGGTTTCTCATAATGCGACTAATATACAAATTAATCAAAGTACTCTGCTATGTACTACATAAGAGAGAGAGAGAGAGAGAGAGAGAGAGAGAGAGAGATGTGATGACTAAAAAAATGCACACAGGATAAAATCCGATCAACTAGCATATAATATTGCATCTTAAAAATGGAGCCTATGAAAATATAATGAAAAATATAACGTACTTATCTCAGTCTAAGTCTATATAAATAGTGATTCTATGTAAAAGGTCTCGGTCTGAGTATGTGTACTTAGCCTAGAGGACTTCTTTGTGAACATAGAAATATAAGGAGTAGTTTGTAATTAGTTACTTAGAGACGGTTATTTTTTTTTCGTTTTCTGATATGTATTTAAGGTGATTAACATGTATCAGATTAATTAATGTAAATTGATTTCAATTTTACAAATACGCTTCCGTTTATCATGGTATTAGAGCTCAAGGAGTTTTAAATCGATTGATTATCAAGATAATTCTTGAATTTGTACCCTAATTCTACGCGTTCATCGACGATGATACTTATCAATCAACTTGGTGATACAATTCACAAAATTTTAATCTCAAAATGTCAAATTTGATTGTAAACCCTGACTCTCAAACTAACGGTGATTTGTATGTGCAAAATGTTAATGATCCACTATACACTACGAGCTCAGATCATCTATGCATGATGCTAACTACCACGCCATTTAATGGCAATAATTACATTGGATGGAGTCGTACGATCAAAATGGCGCTAGATGCGAAATTGAAATTAGGTTTTACTGATGGAACCTTGCCAAAACCTGTTGTAATTGATTACGATTATCAAAGGTTGATTAGGTTTGATTAGATGATGATTTGATGGATTCTAAATTCAAAGATTGATGAATTGTTTGATACATTCCTTTATGCACAGTTAGCTTGTGATTTGTGGAAGGAATTGGAAGAAAGGTATGGACAGAGCAATGAACCTCTCATCTATCAAGTTGGAAGAGAGCTAAGCAAGGTAACTCAGGGTGATCTTTTTGTTGCATCTTATTTTAATAAATTTAAAAGATATTCGGATGAGTTGTATAGTTTAAATGGTATTCCTATATGTACTTGTGGGAAATTAAGAGAGTGTTCACGTGGAGTTATTGTAAAGTTCTTGGAAATTGATACTAGGTCAAAAATGATTAAATTTTGGATAAATTTGAAGTTGTGAGAAATCAAATACTATCAGTGGATCATTTACCAAATATTAATAAGGCATACTATAGTGTTCAAAAAGTTGATAAATAGATATAGGTGACTCATAAAGTGCATGATTTCACTCAGTTTTTTTTGCTAATTACAATGGCAAAAGGAGTTCTACACCAAGAAAAGATGTGAAAGATGATAAAGGCTACAAGAAAGTATGCACTTATTGCAATCAAGAAGGACGTGCATTTGAGCAATGTTTTGAAAGGATTGGCTATCCTGACTGGTATAAGGATAAAAGGGCAAAGAAAAGTGTCACAAATGTCTTATGGTTTTGATCAATTCATGCAGAGGGATATACCTTTTAGCATGGAATATGAGAATGAAATGTGCATTGCAAAACCAGACTTAGATCAGAAGTTGGTCAATGACGTTTGTCAAGAAATGATGAAAATGATTAAAGGATAATGGATTGATCAAGGAAGTGAGTGTCGAAGTTCTTTCAAACCTCATGCATGTATCTCTTTCTATGCATTTAGACTACACACATGTATATCATTTCAAGCTTCGCTTAAAAGGCTAGTTGATACTCATAGTGATTTTGATATCAGGAAAGATTGAGTGGTTGATACTGGGGCATCAAATCCCATGTCACCATATATTCATTTGTTTCAGTCCATTAAGGTTTTTAAAAGACCTGTCAAGGTTAAGCTACCAGATGACACTAATAAATAGGTTACCAAAGTAGGACAATTTCAAGTCAATCTCACCCTAAGTTTGTCTGATGTGTTTTATGTTTCTGAATTCAAAATCAATTTAATTTTAGTAGGAAAATTACTGAAATCTCTTTGTCTCATAGCCATTTTCTTTCCTACTTCGTTGTTTCCCAGGACCCTTCAACTAAGCAAATGATAGCTGGAGAAGGGTTCAACAATCTTTACATCTGCAAACCTTCTACAATTTCTCCTAACCAGAATTCCTTACTTTCTGTCTTGTCTGCTTTTGTTAATACAATTGTTCATCATAAGCCTCATGATGTAACATTAGGAGTGTATTATGCAAGGCTTGCTCATTCTTCCGTTTCAAAGTTAGTTCGTGTTAATGATTGTAGACATGTGAATGTATCTTTCACATTTCTTTTGTGATACTTGTATGGTTGCAAAACATCATCACAAACTATCTTTTTTTTTTTTTTTTTTTTAAGTCAAACCAAGTGTGTCTTTCCTTTTGAAATAATAAATGTTCACCTCTGGGGTCCTTATAAGATTCTTTCATATAATGGTGCTCATTACTTCTTTACTATAGTTGATGATTATATGTGACAACCCTCAAATTACGGTAAATTCCGTACATCATCTTACGTGCATATTAGGTTAATTCCCTACTTAATTAATATGAATTCGTTTTCATCAAAATAAGTCTAGCACAAAGCCCACAGTTGCATATTGAGATGCACACTATTTTAATGCAGGATGCATTCGTAATCATTGAGAATTACACAAACAATCGATAGAGACCGACATTCACGAAGGTTGGTGATCAATTTTCATAAATAACGTAAATCTATTCGAATATAAATAGTAGTTATTTACATTATAATAATTATGCTAATGTATGAGCATAACAACCTTTGATAATCAATAAACGTTCGTATGAACTAAAAGTCGTGCAACGACAAATTTAAGTGTGTAATTAATCGAACGAGGTATCGGTAAATACTTGAATATTATTATAATCAACTAGTAATATTCTAATACTATTAATTTACCCTGATTACCATTAAATTACCTTAATTACACAATTAACACTTAATTAATCAAGGTTAACCTCTAATGACCTAAATATCTAATGTTAATCCTAACTAGCTAGAAAGTCAAGAGGAGGCCATCCCTCCCCTTGACCTTTTGACCCTTTCCTTGAATTTTGCAACCATCTCTTACACTCCACACATGCACACCATACCTCCCATGTGTGGATCCCATTGGGGTGATCTTTACTCAAATCAAGTGGTTAATGAAGACAAGAAGACAAAGCAAAAGATATAAAGTTTGTATTAAATGATAAACAAATGAGAACAAAACTTTATATTCCTTAATCCCCACTATATTCTCTCAAATTGAGTGTAGCAGCCAAATACAGAGAATAAAAATGATTGGAAAAATGTCTTACCCTAAATATCTATAACAAGGGTATTTATACTAAACTGTCTGGCCGTTCTGCGACACAAGCCTTGTGTCGCAGAGATCACTATTGCGACACAAGCACTGTGTCGCAACTACAACTAGTGCGACACAAGCACTGTGTCGCAGTACACAGAAAATGTAATTATTCTAAGTCTATTACATATACAGACACAGTACAGACTTGACCAACTGACAGATACTCTAATATGTATCAACACCATGCATACCACTTTACCTCCCATTTCTTTTACTTGACTTTACACCCCATTTCCTTACACTTTCACTCAAGAAAAACACACAAACTCTCTCTACTCCCTCCCTCCTCAAAAGCCAAGTTTTTGGCAGCCCCTCTCCCTTTTTTTTCTTGTCAAAACAACCACCACACAACCACCATTACACCACCATTCAACCACCACTCCACCACCTTGAACCACCATGAACCACCACCTCTAAAACCCTCATTTTTCACTCTTTTAACTCACAAACACTTACACATTCTAATACCATTTCATTCCATGGGTAAAATACACTAAGCACACGGATTTGAAGCTAGGAAGTCATCCACAAAGAAACCGAACACTCATCTTGCTCAAAATCGCCCTTTTTTAGGCTTTGTCAATTATGCTAGTAATGTTCACACTCTAATGTTAAATCAACTAGTTACATGCTAAAAATTTGTTTTATAAAATTATATGGCTAGAACTTGTTTAAAAGAACAAAGGAAAACTCAAAAGCTTAAGTATGCTTAAGAAACTTTGGTTGACTTTGGAAGGTCATAACTCGTACATAAAATAACCAATTTTGTCGATTCTTGAGTCTAAAATTAATTTTAAGAATTTATCTTTCCATTCCAAACGTTTTCATGTCATTTGGATTTTTTTTGGTACGTCAAACCTAATTTATAACAAAAAGTGTCTAAACTGCCTTTTGGAGACAGATTATGACCTTACTTTGAAAAATCATAACTTTCAAACCACATATCCAAATTAGGTGAATCTTTTTCCTAAAGGTCACAAATTATCTTAGCTTTAAAAGTAGTATATTTAAATTTCATGAAAATAAGTAAAACTCAGTGAACAAATGTTTCTTCCACCAACTGTCTAGAAAAGTAACTGTTGGACTTTTGTGTAATATTAATTATGTTTGAACTAAATCTTACATTTCTGTAAACCTAAGACATAGGAGAACATATGGTAAAATTTTCATAATAAACTAAGTTCTTTTGACTAGTCAAAGTAGTAGCAGAAAAAGGACTAAAAAGTGGACAGATTTGGTTAAAAAGTGACAAATGAAAACTAAAAACGATCAAAGATGTAAAAACCCTATCTTATTTACTAAGACTATAAACTCAGTGAAATAAGTGATAATAAAGTACAAATATTAGTTGCAAACATTAAAAATCAAGATTTGTATGGTTAAATACCGAAAAATCGAAACGTTGAGCTAGAAACGGTAAAAATCTAAACTATAGAGACTAAGAAGGTGAAATTTGCAAGATGTGGACTGAGATAGTGAAATCAGTAATTAAAAGTATACTAAAGTGAAATCTACAGCTTAAAGTGTTAAAGAACGAGAATTATATGGTTAAGAGCCGATAAACTGAAATGTTGAGTTAAAAACGAGAAAATTGGAAACTAAAGACATTAACAGTGTAAAATCAGAAAATTCATGGACTTATAACTCAAACATAGTAAACTAAAAGTCAACAAGTGAAAACCCTAAGAATAGATATCAAAAATCTAACTTATACGGTGAGCACCGAAGAAATCGTACGGTTTCAACCTCTAACGGCAAAATAGAAAATACAAGGGTTAACACTATAACTTTGAGAACTTTAGGGACGGTTATGAACGCTGTGGAAAAATCAAGGAACTAAATTATAAAAATATACATTACGTTACTAGTAAGTGTATAAACCGAGAAAACATGAAAAACCGAATTATAATGAGTTAAATAGTATTATAACGATAAAGGTTATAAAAGTGAATTATAAAACTTATAACGATAATTGATATATATATATATACATATATAAGTATAGGGTAGAGTTCCAATAAGAATACTTAAAAATAAGAATGGGTAAGAACGCTTCATATCCACAAATGTATCTCATAAATCAATAGATTCACATTTATAGATCTCAAATATGTGGAGAAAAATAGATGTGCATCCTTATAAATGCATAAAAATTGAAAAAACGATCGATGCACGATTTTAGATGAAAAATGTAGAATTGTGCATCAATCGTTTTTCTCAAATTGTATACATTTTTAGAAACGTTCATTAATTTTTCTTTGCATATTTGAGATATACAAATGTAAATCCAACGATTTTGTCGAGTATAAATGCAAATTTGAAGCGTTCTTATCGTTCTTATTTTTGAAGTGTTCTTATTTGATCCACTCTCTATAAGTGTATATATATATATTATGGCTAAGTATCACGACGATATTATGTTGACATACGATTCCCGATTTAAAAACTAATTTAACGGAATCATGAACCGCGAATCAGATACGGTCAAGACATTATATATATATATATATATAACAAGTGAAAATTTACGTTATTGATATACTATTAATAAAAATGTATTATAACGTTGACTTAAACGATTTTAGTGTTTTGAAAGCTAATAAAGATCAAACATGTCGTTGGCGCCTATGATGGCCTTTTTATGATATTCAAGCCCTTCGATGGCATATTTAAACCTAGTTGAGTGAACAACTGGCATAGACGGACTAGTTAAAGTTTTCCACATTTATTAATTCAAACTCTTGCGTTTAGGGCGCTAAGAGACTTTATTGGGCGTTTTATATAAAACTATTTTGCTAGCACGCTCGGACTAAGGTGAGTTCACATCCCCTATTTTACTATTTAAATGCTTTCAAATATTGGGGTGAAAAACATATAACTGATTTTATGCGATTATTGAAACCTGACAACGTATCTTTATGGGAGCCTAAGTTCTCAAGTTGTAGTGCATAATTCCTTGCTTACAATGACTATAACCATTAGCTAGATGACGCTAGCCACTAAATATGCAGATAGTACTATCGGGGCTAGCAATCCAATCCCACAGCTTTTAGTTAGTCGCGCTAACTAGCGACGTTGTTCGCCATTTTCACGACGTGTATACTTAACCGGTCCAAGGCAAATTGATTCTACGTTATGAGATGTGGTTTAGTTATAGGCTTAGTTTCGGCATATTAACTCGAATGGTTTAGCTAACCTTCGGGGGATCACAGTCAGTGTTTATTGTTTCAAAATTTAGAATAATCGTACAACAGGCCTTCGATACCGCTATTTGATCAAATGATGATTTATTTAATGATGGTTTATGATAGAGTCATTAAACCTGTGAATTCACTCAACATTATGTTGACGTTTTAAATATGTTTTTTCAAGGAATTAGCTATGCCGTAAGATCACATGCATATTGGGACCGTACCTGCCACGATGATTAGGATGCCATATTTTGAACAAATGAGATTTAATTATGATACTAACTTAATGTAGTTTTTTTTAAGAAATCCCGGAACTTATCTTTTGTTAAAACAACGTATTTGATAACATTGCTATTTGACGGCTTGATGAGTCGTAACGTTTGTAAAACTATTATTGGCATCTTAATATTATAGATGTTCTGCGGTAATCATACGCTCTCGATTTGTTACTCAATCGCAGTCATGCCCCGAGCTTCCGCCATGATTATTATTCTCTTAATTTTGGGGGTGTGACATTATAGTAGAAGTACTTGGATCTACTTGTTTCGTACAAAAGATCAAGTTATTGACGTTCTTAGTGAGTTCTTTGTTTACATTAGTAACCATTACAAAGCTAAACCTAAGTTTCTTAAATATGATAATGGGACTAAAATAATGAATAAAGCATGTTTAAGCTTTTTGAAAGCACACGGGGTTGTTCATCATATATCCATGATATGTACACCTAAAAAAAAATTGGTATTGTTGAGAGAAAGCATAGGCATCTACTTGATACATCTAGAGCCATTAAGATGTCTGCTAACCTACCAGATAAGTTTTAAGGGGATTGTATTATGAGTGAAACTTATTTGATTAATAAAATGCCAATGAAAATTCTGAATTGGAAAAGTCCATTTGAGGTACTTCATGGCACTGCTCCCAGTTATGATCATTTGAGAACCATAGGTTGTCTATGCTATGCAGTAGTCATAAAGCCTCATAAAGATAAGTTTTATAACCTAGATACAAAAGGAGGTATGAGATGGATATTGGTTGGTTACCCTCCTAGTCAAAAGGGTTACAAGTTGTACAACCTAGATAAAAAAGAATACTTATGTAGTAGGATATTATTTTCAAGGAAGAGATTTTCATTTTAGAAATACAAACAAACCTTATGATAATCCTTGTTCTAAGTTTTTCCAATGGCCACAAACTGAAGATGATACTTCTGTTCCAATATCTCAGTCTGTGGCAATGACCAGGACCAGACATTTAATTTGAGTCAATTCATTTCATCTCCAAATAAACCTCGTATGCTAGCTGCTACGCATTTGCTTAGATATTTGAATGGTACAATATCAAAAGAATTATTTTATTCGGTTCAACCATACTAAAGGTTCTTTGATTTTCAGATGCAGACTGGGCTTCATGTTTGATGACCGGAAAATCACTCACTGGTTATTGTGTGTTTTTGCGGAATGCATTGGTTTCTTGGAAAAAGGAAGAAGCGAGCTACAGTCTCAAGATCATCAACTGAAGCAGAGTATAGAAGTATGGCACCTACTACTTTTAAGTTGGTATAACTTGCTCATTTGCTGAAGGATCTTCATATTTTAATGCTCAAACTCCTATTACCCTATTTTGTGATCACAAGGCAGCACAACACAACAGATAACTGCTAATCCATGTTATCACGAAAGAACAAAAAATTTGGATATTGATTGTCATTTTACTAGAGACAAAGTGCAAGATGAGCTCTTACAAACTGCATACATTCCTACTCACTTGCAACTAGTGAACATCATGACAAAGGCATTAGGTCATTCGCATCACTCTTTTCTTGCTTCCAAGTTGGGTTTTACAGTTGTTGATATGAAATTCAAAATTCTCAGTAAGAGTTTGTGTACTCATGTGAGTAGCTGTACTCATCTCAATCTGAGTCTGTGTAAAAGGTCTCAGTCTCGAGGACTTATTTGTAAATATAGAAAATAAGAGTATTCTTTAATTAGTTAGTTACATACGTTTATTTTTTGTCGTTTTCTGATCTCTATTTAAGGTGATTAACACCCTATCAGATCAATTAATGAAAATTGATTTCTATTTTTAAAAATACGCTTCCGTTTATAGAGCCTCACCTCAAATCATGGAATCAGTCAATCTTCCAATATTTGGTCCCAACGTAAGACAACACACTAATTAGTACTCGTACTAGTTACTAGTTAAAGGTTTTGGTATAAGTGATGACAACTGAATGACAATCCATATCCAAACAAGAAAATCTACATGCATATCACTAAATGCATTAGTTAAAATTACCTTTCAACAAGATCTCCCATTCTGTTGTATCAATTCGTAAGTTAACCAAATCTGTGGTCCCAAATTTAGTTATATTTCAGGTCTCTTTCATTCCAATATCAGGTCACTCCCACCATAGCTAGCTGTTGAACACATTACAGTGAACACACAAATACAATTAACACATTTTCCCATGATTGAAACATACAAACAGGAGGTTAATAGATCGACATCTGTGATGACCATAGAAACTGTAATTGTATTTGTCCGCTATCATTGATGCAGCATTGCAAAATATCACAACAGAAACATAGTACTACTAAATATTAACAAAAATATAAAACTGAAGTGAAGAAAATTTAGGCATTCCTCTTTTTAGAGAATAGATAATTATTGAATTATGATGATGATTTGGTTTGTCGTTTGAAAGGCCAAATCATGATTAGTGTTTGTCATTTTCGTCTTTTTAAAATACACAACAAGTGTAGCTAGATATTTTTAAATAAGATATGATGGAGTAGTTTAATTTAATTGTTATAGATAAAACTAAAGGTTCATAGTATCAAAACCAACTATGGAAACTTCGTGCCAAGGTTCATGAACCTAAACAACCAAAAAGTTACCAACTTTTCTAGTATCTATACATTTCCTACACATTAATGATGTCATTTGTCGTATATAACTCTAGTTATTAGTTTATATATAAGATTTATATATAAAAACACATCTAAGAGACCCATGTGCACATTATACTTTCCTTCAATTAACCGAGTCTCAATTCAATCGATTGCTTAAGTAATTCTAAGTGCTAGTATTTAACATGGCCATACCGTTCTTTTTTCCTTAATAATCAAGCTAGCTAGAATGAAGTAAAAATTGGTCAGTCTAAAATATAAAGGGCACAATTGAACCGTGGTTATAGTTAAGCGACAATTGTTCCGTAATTCGTTAAAATATTAAATTTTTTCTATTATATGGGCCTAACTATAAAAACTTCTATGAGGTAAACTTTCAAAACCTTTCTATTGTATGTTAATTTGCCTTTTTTGGCCTCGACAAAAAAGAAACTTTCATTCTTTGGAATAACTAAAAAAGAAAATATTACATACAATAGAAACGTTTTGAAATTTTACCTCATACGAAGATTTTAAAATTAGGTCCATACAATAGAAAAAAGTTAAAGTTTAACTCATACGGGAACAATAAACCTTATAATTAACCGCACCAAAGTTACATGTAACAGCTAGCCGTTCAATATTATCATCATTATTATTTTAACTTATAATACAATCGATCAGGCAATACAAATCCGTATTATTAGTTGTATGTAACATTTTTTGGCACATAAATAAATAATTAACCACCATACCAAATCATTCCATAGTCCATGCTCCATACCCTCAAAGGATTTGGAGTCTCTATAAATACCAAATCAAATCTAACATTACCTTTCACAAACACCACTCACTTCCAACACTATTATAAACTTGCTTACTACCATTATCATCATATTTTTATTTTTTAACTGTATACTATGCCTTCATCATCATCTTCAAAAACTGATTCAGTTACCATAATTTCAAAATGCACAGTCTCCCCACATAAAAACTCAACAACAAAATCCTTGCAGCTCTCTGTTTCTGATCTCCCAATGCTTTCTTGTCAATACATACAAAAAGGTGTATTACTTTCTCAATCACCACCAAATATCATTTCCCTCTTAAAAGTATCTCTCTCTAAAACCCTCTCTCACTTCCCACCTCTCGCCGGCCGTCTTTCCACCGACTTTCACGGCCGCGTCCACATCATCTGCAACGATTCCGGCGTCGAATTCGTTCACGCCACTGCTACCCACCTCCACACCCACCAAATCTTACCCCTCAATACCGACGTTCACCCATGTTTTAAAACCTTTTTTGCTTTTGATAAAACTTTGAGTTACGCCGGTCACTACCAACCAATCGCCGCCGTGCAAGTGACGGAGCTTGCTGATGGACTCTTTATTGGGTGTACGGTCAATCATGCTGTCGTTGACGGGACTTCTTTCTGGAACTTTTTTAATACTTTTGCTGAGATCACAAAAGGGTGTCAGAAAGTAACAAACTTGCCGGATTTTAGCCGGGAAAATGTTTTTATTTCTCCGGTTGTTTTGCCTCTTCCCTCCGGCGGCCCATCGGCGACGTTTTCCGGTGATGAGCCATTGAGAGAAAGGATCATTCATTTTAGTAGAGACGCGATATTGAAGATGAAATTCAGAGCTAATAATTGTTTATGGAAACCACAAAATTCGGATCTGAATGATACAGAGATTTATGGGAAAGTGTGTAACGACGTTAATGGAAAAGTTAACGGGGCGTTTAAAACGAAAACTGAAATTTCGTCCTTTCAGTCTTTATGTGCTCAGTTATGGCGTGCGGTAACACGCGCGCGTAAATTTAACGATACTAAAACGACGACGTTTCGAATGGCAGTGAATTGTAGGCATAGGCTGGAACCGAAGGTGGACCCACTTTATTTCGGGAACTTGATCCAAAGCATCCCGACCGTTGCTTCAGTTGGGGACTTGTTATCACATGATTTGTCATGGGCAGCCAATGAGCTTCACCAAAATGTGGTGGCGCATGATAGTGCTACAGTGCGCCAGGGTGTTAAGGATTGGGAAAATAATCCGAAGTTGTTTCCTTTGGGTAATTTTGATGGTGCGATGATCACAATGGGAAGTTCTCCTAGGTTTCCAATGTATAATAACGATTTTGGGTGGGGCCGTCCAATGGTTGTTCGTAGTGGTAAAGCTAATAAGTTTGATGGAAAAATTTCGGCTTTTCCCGGACATGATGGTGATGGTAGTGTCGATCTTGAGGTTGTTTTAGCTCCCGAAACCATGGCATGTCTTGAACGTGACCATGAATTTATGCAATATGTATCTTAAATAATAAAAGATGATGTCAATATAGTGGAATGATTTCGTTATATCTATTCATATCTCTCTCTCTAGCAAACAATGTATAAATATTTTGAAATAATAGCAATTACAATTGCGAAATTGAATGTTTCGATTGTTTTTCTTCAGATTGCTAATATAAGCAATATCGTTTTAATATAGTAGTAGTTTACGTGAATAATGTTAGGATATAGTAGCAATTTTTAGTGGGTTAAGTGTAACTTAGTTTAGTATAGGTATTTTAATATACTTAGAAAATAAAGTTAGGATTAAATTAAAATTAAAAAAACTTGGCTTGCAAGACAAGAAGAGCTTTTGTTGGCTGAAATAGCAAAAAAAACCTTTTTACAAAATTGTTCATACCGATCATTTTTGGGGAATTGTGAACGGGTTATTTATCTGGATATAATGTGTTATCCATCATGGATAAGATTTTCTTAGATTTCATGAAATTTTCATATTTTTCCGGATAAGAGTTCTTATTCATCTTATCTCCAAATGACAGTTTGGATAACATTTTAAGATATTTTCTAGATTTCAAACAGATAGATTTACATCTTTAAAAGGATCTTTACATTTAATCAGTTTTTTCTCACACCAAAATTGAAATACTCTCACTCATTCTTCAATTTCGTCTATAATTCAAACGATTTTATTGAAGATCTTCAAAGGTACGATTCAAAGCTTTTCCTTTATATATAGTTTAGTAAAATGAGTAACTTTAAGATTTATATTTGTTTTGGAGGTCATTTTGAATATATTAACAACATAACAATATATTTGTCAATACAATGCTATAGAGTGCTTTTAAAATTTCCCGTTGCACAAGAAAAACCATTGAAATACAGAGTTTTGTTAGAAAAACGTTTTTAAAAAATTAGAATTACTACTTGATGTACCAATTCATATGAAATGTAAGATAGATCACCATGTTATTGATATAAATGATGATGTTGATGATTTGGGAATTTTTTGTGCCTTGCAATTAATAATGCTTCAATAGAACTTTACATTATTGATTTTATAAGAAATGTTTCGGGCATGGGTAGCAATCAACATAGAAGTAGTAGTAGTGGTTTTCAATAATATTTTCAACAACCACAAACTTATGATTATAATCAGCCACCACAAAATCCACAATATCAAGTGAATTCTCAATATTAATCATTTCCACAATTTTCATTTCTGGAACAACCACAACCATAAAATTATCATGTTGGTCCATAATACCAATTTTATTATCATGATGGTCCATGATACCTAATAAAAAACAAATATCCAACATAAGACAACCAAGATAATCATAAATATTCCCAATATCATGAGGATGTTCACTATGATCACGATAATTCTGAATATCATGTGGATCTTCCTAATGATTATGATCATTATGACGAAGAAAATGTCATGCCACTTAGGGATTTTGAACATTGGTTTGTTGATCACATTTTAGAGGATTATGATGATGATGAAAAGGAGGAGTAGGAGAAGTTAGATCCTAGACCAAAAATATCAATGTGAACCATTTTGGATAGGGTTTTTAATTTATTTTTCAGTAACAAAACGTAAAAGTGTTTTTATGAGAATTTGTGAAATAAGTTGATGATATGTTATCTTAGAGTCATAATATTTGTAGCAATTTTGAAAATCTTGAAAAATCTTATCCAAAAAGGAATAAAAGATAAGACATTTTAGCCAAAACTGACGCCACACGCAAACCTTGGACACGCAAGCCGTAAATCAGGCTACCGACCTCGTGTCCTCGGACACGCAACCTGCAGCTCGCAAGTCACAATTTGAAACTTGCTAACGGGTAGGGCATACTTTCAATTTTTTTTGACAAACTTTTATATACTTTAAAAGAGAGGGCAAAAAAGTTAAATTCCCAATAAAAAATTGTTTTTCGTCCATGAAGTAGTTGAATTACGTACGTTATAAACATTGAATATTGCTAGGTCTGTAAGCAAACTAAACGTTCATCAAATAATTCGCGAACCATTTGGCGGGAAGTTCGTTATGTTTGTTCTTTTATTATATGAACGAACAAAAACAAAAACTTATATTCGTTTAATTATAGAACGAATATGAACATATGTCTTGTTTGTTCATTAATGTCTGTGAACGTTTGATAGTATGATCGTTAACATGAGTATATGTTCGATTGTTTATGTTTATTTATTAAGTTTAATTAATTTTATGCATTTTTGTATATTATTCATATTTAATGTAAATCTAAATATAATAATATAAGACTTTTCATATGTTAGGATAAAGCATCACATCTTTGTCTTTTGTAATGTTGAATATGTATCGCAATGTTTTGAGTTATATATATATATATATATATATAAAGTGGGCGAAAGTAAACATGCAAAGGCCATAAGTCTCCCCTGAATAAGGAATCAAAGAGATAGCAATATATATATATATGTATGTGTGTGTGTGTGTTCGTTCGTCTTAGTTTAGGTTCATTTGTGTTTGTCTAGGTTTGTTTAACATATTAACGCACGAAGCAATAATTTATATATTCGTTCGTTTGCGTTGCTGAACAAACATATTTTCTTAGTGAATGAACATGAACAAAAAAATGCGTTTGTTATCCGTGCATGTTCGTTCGTTAATTCGATAAATCCTTAATAAATGAACATGAACATATTATATTCGTGTTCATTCTGTTCAGTTACATGCCTATATATGGCTCTATAATTAAATCTCTAATTCGTATCAATATATTTTCATATGATATGATGAATTGAAATTCGGTGACTTAAGGTCCAGCAAGATTATGGTATCGAAGTGTTACGTTAAAATTCCTTATTATATATAATATCCCTATCAATATATAGCCGGTTGATGTATGAAATTAAATAAAATGATTAAGTGGATTTGATCACATCGATCTCAGGCAAGCTCAGTTCGGTTTGAAGAAATATATATAGTTGCAGATTCTTGATATATATTGCTTGCATTCCATTCCATTGCGATTTGGTTTTTGGTTTCTCGAAAGTAACAGAATTTTTATTTATTAAAGAAAGGCAAATCACAACTATGTACATTAATCCACAAATAAGTATATTGTATCATTCTCATAATTGAACCTTCAATTTAATGGTTGAAAGATCACTATGTAAATGATCATTTGATAGTAAGAAACTATTAATTGCTCAACAAATTAATTTGGTTTCTAGCCATTGGTGGTTAAATTCTTAATGGTTTACATGACTTCATTTCTAATCAAGAGGTTCATGGTATTCTTAATTCGGTCGTTGGTTACAAGGCAGAAGCTTTTAAAATATATATCACTTCATAATAATAATTGTACATGACATTTATATATACAGGGGAAGAATCCATAGGGAAGCTTCAAAATTTGGGGAAGGAAAGAAGCAAATCTTAACCCTTAATTTTTTTATTAACGTTTTTAACATTCATTGATGATGAATGTTAAATTTTGAAAATTTTTGTAATTTTTAAAATTCATTTATGATGAAATCAATGGTTGAGATTTGCTTCTCTCCTTCCCTAATTTTTTTTCTTCCCTCTTGATCCTCACCCTATATATACATATATATACTAGATTTAAACCTGTGCGATGCACGACTATTTAGATTAGGGATAATCACAAATCTAATCCATTGACCAACTTAAATTAACATACTAATCCTTTGATCAACACATTTGCCAAACTAATCCATCCATGATCGAAAAGGTTCGATCTTTTCGATCATGAAATGAAATTCGAAATCAAACTGTTAATTACAAAGTCAAATACTAATTAATTCATTTAATTACTAATTAACCCTTTTAATCAACTGAAAAGAAAAAAAACAAGATCGCATGTGGGCACTAGCTCGACCACCGTTCAATTTGCGACAGGTGGCATCTAGGTCGAAATTCGATCTTGCATGATCGAAATGAAGGAAAAAAATAAGTAATTCGATCATGTATGATCGAAGTTGATTTACTACATGAAAAAGTTATACAATGAATTAGATGAGAAATAAGGAGTTTTTTTGGCCACGTTGCAGAGTCAAAATAACGAAAAAAAAAAGGCTAGAAGTTGATCGAATGATCTTGCATGTGGGTAGTTGTTAACATCAAATTCAAATATAGGCAAGAAGTTAACTTTAATTTTCACTTCTATTTAATGCAGTAAATCAACTTCGATCATACAAATTAATTAATCAAATATGGAATACAAAATAAAGATCTAATGATATATTTAAAATAAAATTATTAAGGATTTTTATGTGGCACTTTTGTTTACGTTGCAAATTTTGAAGCAATTAATTATACTCATGTAGTATAGATATATAATATATAGATATACATATATAGATATAGATAGTGATATGTATATATTAATTACTTATAATAATATAATAATAAAATCAAGTGAAGTGAATGATTTATTTATGAGGATCGATACAATGAATGAGAGTGTACATTTAACTGGACTTTAGTGGTGTTTATATATGTATGTATCTATATATACTGGGGATTAAGAGTGAAGTAAAAAAAATTAGGGAAAGAGGGAAGTAAATCTCAACCCTTGATTTCATTATAAATGAATTTTAAAAATCACAAATAATTTCAAAATTTAACATTCATTACAAATGAATGTTAAAAATATTTATTTATGAAAAAAATCAAGTGTTAAGATTTGTTTCCTTCCTTCCCCAAGATTTAGAGCTTCCCTATGGATCATTTTCCTATATATATGGGTGGGGATCAAGAAGGAAGTAAAAAAGGGAAGGAAGGAAGCAAATACCGATTTATCATCAAAACATGATTTTCAAGCAAGATTCATCAAATTAAAGCTTGAAATATAAATGAATCGATTATATACATCATCTAATCAAACAATGTTGTTATAATTTTATGTTTTAAACAAAAAACTCTCAAAATCGACATTTATCATTCATTTGTGATGAATGTTAATCAAAATTTCAATTTAGTATTCTTAAAACATTAATTTATGATAAATATTAACTCATATATGTTATTATACACTGATTATACCATTTATGGGTGAATGTTATCACTAAAACTTCATTAAAAAATGATGTTAAGTAACATTCATGAATGTATAATAACAAAATATGAGTTAACATTCATCTGGAATGAATGTTATAAATGATGAAATTAAGGGCTGAGATTTGCTTCTCTCATTCCATAGAATTTGAATCTTCCCTATGGATCATTTCCCTATATATATATATATATACGTATGAATGAAATGATTAACGTAGTGTATGGTAGGACATATATATATATGGTAGCTAGAGTTTATAAGTTGTCATCGATCAAAACCTCCATACCTCCCCGACCTATTTTCTGTCTTCTACTCTTATTATGTTGTCTCTAAATTCGATTCTAATGTTTACCTAGCTGGCTATACACTCTGTATAATCACCATCACCATGTATAGTATAACTCTTATCAATTACTTTACTTAATATATAATTTTTAAAGTATAAATATTAAATTGGATTTTTTACGTACATATCTTTATTAGTACTATTACTTATATTTATATGGGCCTGCAATTGTCTTAAATAGATAGAAATATACAGGGCATAGCCAAAAAATTAAGTTAAAAGGGGACTGATAGCCGTATTTTTTATTAAAAACGGTAGTTGAATGTTGTAATCAAGCTACACGCCTACACCCCATAATGTTGATAAACAAACAACAAACTAATGTATCTAGAATAAACTTTTCTACATAGCTAATATTTAGAAATTAAGAACATCGTAAATAAAAGAACAAACATATTACTAATGGTTATATGTGGCTTCAATACTTTCAGTTTGAATTTGCATAAGTGATCCAAGTACATAAACTAGATTATCTATTAAAAAAATGAATGATAAAATATCAAAGTACATACGAGTAATATATATGAAAAATCTAACTACTTATGAAAAATATAAATTTAAATAAAATAAACTAATCTAAAAAGATATAACAAGATTTTGAGCTTGACCTGATGTAAACAAATACTCACGTATTATATACTCCATATTTTATACGGGAAATTTACAAAATACATTAAAAAATACATATTTAATTTCATACTAGAAGAAATTTTCAAATTGCAAAAAACTACTCTCCCCACGTAATTCTTAATTTACGGGTTGGGTGTTCGGGTTCATAGACTAGACGCGTGCCCGTGGCCGGGGTCGTGACAGATCGCTTATGAGGTCGTGGTCGTGCAACCCCCAAATTTGCAAGTTGCGTGTTCTGTTGGATCATTTTTCAGATAAAATGTCTCATTTCAAGATGACAGTTAGGATAAGATTTTATTATATTTTCTGGATTTTTTCAGATAGAATTATTTCTTTTAAAACCATTTCATTTCATTAGTATTTTTTTTCACAAAAAAAATCTCATTTTCTCTAAAACACTCTTGCTTACCTAAATTCATATTTACTTTGTTGTAATTACTTTGTTGAATATCTTCAAAGCATGAAAGTTCTAAAATTTTGTTCTAATATTTATTTTGATTTTTAAGTAAAATGAGTCAAGTAAATAATAAGTTTTAGGTTTATGTTTGTTCTGGATGTCATTTTGTATCTATTAACAACATGCCGATGTATATGCTAATAGATTGCACGAGATTTATTTTTGAACTTCCCGTAGCACCACAAAGGTCAATTTCATACAAAGCTTTGTTAAAAATACTTTTAAGAAAATTAGGATTAACAATTGATAGTGATATTCATATGAAATATAAGGTGGATCATTTTATCATAGATATAACTTACACTACTAGAAAACCTGAGATTAGAAACAGATTTTCGACGGGACAAAAATTCGTCCCAAATTTTCGACGCATTTCCGATGGAGAGGAAACCGTCCCAAACTTCCGACATAGTTCCGACGGCAAGGAATCCGTCCTAAACGTCTGACGGATTTCTGACGCCAACAAATCCGTCCCAACTTTCCGACCAGTGCCGACGGATTCTGACGACCAGTATTTCGTCCCAAATATGTAGGAAATTTGATTTGGATTTGGGACGGATTTGCGACGACCTTTATATTTTTTGTATGTTTACATCATACAAGTATAAGTAATCAATCTAAAGTATCAAATAAGTAGTTTTACACATTTTATTTAAGAATCGTGTGACATAAGCTCAAATAAACTTAAATAATCAAGTAAGTTGCTAACCTTTAGACATCAATAAACTTAAATATTCGTATGTTTAACATCATCTTCGAATGTCACTTGCAGAAAACCTTCGGATGATCAAAGGTAAACGTTGAAGAAGAAGCGTCTTAATCATCTCAATGTTTTCCAAGTGTAAATTTGAGTCACCCTTGAATATATTGTAATGAAAATACTTACGTTATGTACCACTTAAAAATATTCCTTATTTTTATTAATTGTGTTTTTGAGTTTTCAGCCAACAAAACGTGAGAGCATTTTTGAGAGAATTTGGGAAACAAACCGATGATCATCTTATTTTATGGTCTTATTATATATATAAAATTTAAAAATCTCAAAAAATCGTATTGAAAACTGATAAAAAATAATGCAATTATTATAAGAAAAACTACAATCCAGAAAGCGATCTGCCACAACCTCGGCCACAGGAGTGGGTCCAGGCCATGAGCCCAGACGCAACCCGCAAAATTACGAGTTGTCTGGGAAGGATAGTTTTTGACAATTAAAAGTTTAGTTGAATATAAAATTAAATATGTTTTTTTTAGTGTAGTTGAACTTGGACTGATATATGAGTATACGACTATATTATTTGGCTGGACCTTTAGTGGCTCCACTTTTGGAAATATATGATTGAAATTATACAATCTCACGATTTCTATATGTTAAAATCAATTTTTAATGATTCATATTATTATTTTGCAACATGTTGCGGTTCACAATTATAATTTCATGAAGCATACCCAGAGTAGTTTACTACGACACCATGAGAATGCTTGAAGCGTATAATTTTTTTACCAAGCTAAACACGACAAAAAAAATAAAAAATTATAAATCTATTAGCTTGATTCTTGAGGAAGGGAACCGCAGGTTGGCCCACGACATAGGAACGAAGTGTCGCACACACGACCTATGTTTTTTCATCCTCATGAAAAAAACATTTATTTAGTGACCGAAGGATACAATGTTTTTAATTAAGATAATTATAGTAACATGATCATCATAAATATAAAAAATGATCTGAAATGTATAATTATCAATGAAAACAGTGTACATATATCTGTTAATTGCTAACAATCATAGAGTGGTTTAGAGGTAATTAAGGCTGTTTGATATTTTTACAAGAAGTTTCATATTCAAATCTTACTAGTTGTACATATTGAAGGTGATTAGATAAATGATCAAAATGGTCACTAAAATACCCCAGTTTTAAACGCTTACTAAGAATACGAATCGAACATAAGGAAGATGATAAAAAAAAACTCATATATCATAATTAGCCGGCCATATATGTTATGCGTTGTGAGTTGAGTGGGGAACTTTTTAATGTTTTCCACTTTATGGATATGATGGATAATCATATGCGCCCGTATGAACGTGAATTCAATTCAGAAACATTTAAACATGACAAAGTTTTTCCATCATATAATAATAATTAATAAATAAATCAACATAATGTATCAATTTGTCTCAATACTTCATAGACATTATTTAAGTTGTATACCAGTAACATTTATTATGAGTTTCAAGTTAGCTAGCATGTCATCAAAGATTATACTGAATATTATTGTACCAACTTTTACAAAAAAATGATTACTCACATAATTAGTCACTCTGTCCTTATAAAACGCCTGATTAGTATCTATAATTCGTATATGGTGATCCACGAACACCTTAAAGCTCTACATTAATTTCCTACACGAACACTCAGACTTTTAACATGCTCAGCTCTCCCTCTATTAGACTTTACCTTTAGAGTACATCCATGTACATTTATCCTTTATGTTTCTGCCTGTTAAGTTCAACATTTTTGCTCTATTTATATAGCTCAATAATTTCTTCCCCCAAATCCAGCAAATTGTTGGGTTTGGGCTTATAACTTTTCACATTATTGGCCGAAAGTTATGACAAAGTTCTAAAGTAGTGAGCCATATTCACATCACATGGGCTGATGCCCAGATCCACATATTTATTATTAGCAAGCCTCATAAGTTGGTATATATATTGCTGATGATCATAGTGACCACTTGTTCCAAAACATAGTTTCGGTAAGAAATTGGTTTTTAATAGCTTGGAAAATAGCCTTCCGAAAGTGGTACTTTCCGTGACCCATAGCTTTCATTCAATTTTTTATAATCAAATGAGAATTGAGCATTATCTTCTATTGCCCTATTAAAGTTCTCAATTTCTTCTTCCTCATTAGTTGTTTTTATAAAATGCATTTTTAAATGGGTACCCATGTAATCGTCATCATACAAACGTACTTTTTTTTGAAATTTCTTTCTTCAAATAGCATGGATTGTCAAAACCTATCACTTCCATTGGATTATAAAACTTGATGTCATTTGGTTTATTTAAAAAAATAGTTTGTTCAGTTTGACCACGTTTTAACAAAGTAGCTTTAAGTTCTTTTAACTTGCTAAAAACTCTCTTATTCTCAGCAATTGCATGAGCATGCTGTCGGGTAGCAAACTTTCCAACTCATTGGGATTCATCAAGTTGAGAGGATAAACTAGAGATTTCTTTAATCAAAGATTTCTTTTCAGTTGCAAGTTTCTCATAACTATCTTTGTAATCTTCCATGTGAGTTTTCAAAATTAATTTTTCTCGAGTCACAGTTCTCTAGATATCAAGGTTATTTGCATTTTCCTTTTGCAATTTATCAACCTTTTCTTTTTCAGACTTTAGTTGGTTTTGACACTCACTTAGAACTCTAGAGTGTACCACAGATTGTGTCTCAGTTTAAGTTTCAAGAAGCTTGACTTGATTTCAAGCACTGGAGTTTTCAGCTGATAGCTTAAGAACATGAGCATGTTCTTCGCAATATTTCTCTTCCCAATTTTCCATAAGGAACACTTTCTCGGCTTCTCTTTCGCTAGTGCTTTGTATTCTTAATCGGGTTCACTCTCAGTTCCGTCTCTCGTTATTGTTATAAGGTTGATTGAACGGATCTTTACAGATTTAAGATATGAAGTATTAACGAATCCTTTTGTTTAAGAAAAAAGATGAACGAAATTTGAAATCTATACGTTCGAATTTTCCCTCTAAAATTTTTTCAAAATTTCTCGAGTAAAATGAAAATTTTCTCATATAAAAATTATTCAATTGTAAGCTTAAATTAATTTTTTTTTTAATCTTAGAAAGTTTCCTTTAGTTAAAGTCTATCGAGCTTGAATCACTCTGACTGTCCTCTTATCGAGATCGATATCACCTGCCAATTTACTTCTATCGAGATCTATATATCAATCTCGATATGTCGTCCTCTTATCGAGATCACACTATCGAGATCGATATCACCTGCCAATTTACTTCTATCTAGATCTATATATCAATCTCGATATGTCCTTGCAATCTGATCTCGTTATGTAACCTGTCACCTTAATCTGATCTCGATATATCCTTGCAATCTGATCTCGATATGTCCTTGTCTTTATCTGATCTCGATATCAAACCTATAGATCTCGAATGTATACTTGCGAGATCAACCTGTGAGATCACACAAACACACTTACTTGTGAGATCAACCTATGAGCTCAAATCTATACTATGTATATTTCAAGTTCATCATTCATAATCGCCATTTTTTGCTCAAAATCAAAATCTTCATAAATGTTTGAATCAAGCAATGAAATTGATATCAATCGATTCCTAATTAAATATAGAACGATTTGATAGGTGGAAATTGAAAAACAACTCCTAAATCACTCCAATTTGACAAATCACAGTACGTGTTCTTGAAAATCCAATTTCTTCCAAAATTGCTCAAATTCCTCAATTCCTTCGTGTTTTAGTTCAATTAAACGATTAAGATCAATCCTAAACTCGAAAACCGAAGCTCCTATACAAATTGTAAGGATCGAAATTGAGTTTTGGATGAATTTGGATTAAAGGTAGATATGTATACGTATATGAAGATGTATATGAGAGAATATTGAGAGACCTATTTCTGTGTTTTTTATTGTCAAATGGTCAAAAGGTTTCTACAAGAGTTGTAAGCAGTGGCGGATTTGTTTAGGATGAAGTGGGGGCCCAAGACCCCAATGGCCCAAAAAATGACAGTCTATATTTGTAGAGCTTTTGTAACATGCCCTCAGTCCAATTAGAATTCTGCCCTCAGTCCATTCTAAAATTGCCCTAAGCCCACTTGAATAACATTTTAAGCCCAAAACAAATAGAGAAAAAATAGCAGATGTTATATGCTTTCTGTTTCTTGCGTTTTCAACTGTCATCTAACTCTTCTTGTTTCTTAACCAACAACAAAATCTCAATATGTAATTTTTAATCCTTCATTCTTTCAATTTGCACAATAAAAAAGATTTCAAAAGTAAAAAGTACCAACATATGCTTCATTGATCCTCTAAAATCAGGTAATTTAGTCTCTTAAAATAATTTAGGGTTTGCAAACTTTATGTTAAGTTTGAGGTATAATGTTCTACTAATATAGTTAAATTTGATTATATATGTGTTCAAGAAGCAATTGTTGTTTGAGAAAGACTGATTACTTGATTTTTGTATATATCCAAATTTGTATTCTATTAGCCAATGCCAATTTTATGATAATTGTATGGTGTTATTATTTATAATTGTGTATTGTCTATAGTTTGCTTTTAATTTTTAATTCTTAAGCTTCTCTACAAGTAAAGTGACTAAGAAAACAATAGCTAGTGGCTATTATTATAATGAACATTCTTAAATTTGCCTACTATGTTGAAAGTAAGACTCATTTATTATTTTAATTGATTTCTTTAGTTTAATTATATAACAATATGCCCCCAATAACAGAAATTCCTAGATCCGCCACTGGTTGTAAGAGTTAGTAATTGTGAGTGCATGTTAGGTATTTATACCTCTCACAATTACACAAATACTAAACTATACAAACAATGTTTACAATCCTAATTTTTATTCCCAACACAACTTCAATTAAGTTATCTAAATGTAAGTAAATATGGTCTGAGCTCTACATATAACACCTTTAATATGGAAAAATAAAAGTGAAAAGGAAACGGGCCGTATGGGTGAAATATGTTGAAACGACTCAAAGTATATTCAAATGCTTACGACCTTCTAAATTACTCTAAGTTATTCAAATATTACAATATTATTATGATCTTAAATTTTATACATTAGTTCTATAAAATTTCACCCAGTGGACAAAATGTGTTGCCAGAGCAAGTAGATCTTGTTCGAAAACTTACAGCATAAAAAAGTATCACCCTCTTGAAAATGAAAATTATACTTTGTAAAGTTAGCCTTTGGTGCTAAGTTTGTTGTCTGATTGGATTTACTATGGATATGATGGCAGTGTTTCTAGGGGACAATATAATTGGGTGCCTTTTCTTTTTGTTAATGTGATGTAAGTTGATACCTTTCATATATAATTGACGAACATTATGCAGGTATAGAGCATATTTCATAGTCAGCTATCCAACGCCTGATCAGACTTATCTTGTTTTTAACATGCATATTTCATGAACTAAAACGTATAGTCTCCTGTTTACTGGCTTTTAATAGTTTTTCTGACTGAAAAGATGATTAGTCCATGCGAAAATGAAGATGCTGATCAGTTTTTGATTTAATAATGATCGAGATTCCTTAAACTGATACAAAGTTGAAAGGTTTGAGTCATGGGTTTAATTAGTATATTGACTTATCCCATGAGTCAACTAATTAATTATTCAGTTTTGGTGGGAAAAGCATTTGGATCATTTAAGACGGTTGATTGAGGCCTTTTACGACAATTGTACATGTATGTCATCATGAATCATATGGCTATATATCAAATATGAACAAAGTAGTTAGAATGCTTTGTGTGTGCAACTTGAGAGGGTGGCTGTTTTTAAAAAAGAAATGTGTGACAAAAAGATGGTCACATTTCTTTATTCTGCTTTGAATTAGTGGATGGGACCAAAAAAGCGATAGGTGCAAGTAACATTGGTGGACACTAGGGCTTTATGTGACAGTTATAGGAACGGTGGAGAAGATGGTGATAATAGGACCAGCCAACTAGCTAAGAATTTGAGATGCACATCATATCAAAGGAGACACACAACATGAAAGAGTAGTAGTCAATTTATATAATTACACCAAGAAATTGCAAAACTGTGATATCTAAGATTTCTTTGATTTCCATTATGGTAACATTAAATAAACCACCGCAAACTCATAAAATTTATTTTGTAAATTAATTAGAATTAAGCTTGTGTAGATTTCTATCGTAATGGGTTTTAGGTTTTTATATATTAGGTATTACTACTTTATCATTATTAGGTAGCCTAATTATTTGTTATTTAGATGTTAGTGCCACATTTTACTTTATGAAGAAGAATATTCTTTGCTTGGGAAGTACTTTGAGGAATAAAAAACATGACATACTTCATAATAATGCCCTTATGAATATTACTCAACATGCTATCTTTTACAATACCAGTTAAATATTACTCAAAACATGACATAATTCATAATAATGCCCTTATGAATAGACTCAAGTAAGACCATTGGTTAAACCTTGTTTTCAACTATCTCCCTCACATATGGTGGTGCTTTAATGATGTAGTATTAAGCTTGGAAGTTGGCACATTTTGAGCCATATATATTGCTAAAAGTAGCAATTTCAACCCATTTACTTTTGAATGGGTTGATTTGGAATATATTTTATTTACATGTAGAATATAAAAGAGCTGAAAACGAAATGGGTAAATTGGGTACAACCACATAGATCATGTTATTTGAAACCTTAGTTATTTTTCTAAATACCTTTTCACAAAATGTGTTTAGGGCCGACCCGATCTGGTCTAACCCTTAACGAAACATGACTTTTTTGGCCCGTTAACAAGCAGTGCTACCCGGCCTTGTTTCCACCTCTGGTAATCACATACCATCATCTGAACTGGAATTAGTTTCTTAACAAATTAGTTTTCTCATCAATAGATAAATAATGAACAGGTGCTAGGACCTAAGCAAGCAATCAATGAGCTACAACGCTTTTATCCTACAATCTTCAATAAAACTCCTAGCTACGTAGCCAAATATCCCATAAATTCCTACAACAAGAGATATAAAGACTATATTAAAGTTGCAGAGACCTAACAATTCCCTTGAAAAACTGTACCCAGATGTCCATACTGAGGTCCATATGATGAGGTCCCATGAAGTGGTGCCATCATCAGGCTGCTATTTGGTAGGTTAAATGCCACCTGCTGATTAGGGAGGCCCCATTGATACAGAGCTTTTACCATGTGGTGGTGGTGTGGTGGTTTTGGAGGCGGTGTGGCCATGGTGGATGTACATTCACCTGGTTTTGGACATGTATCATTTTCTGGCAACTGTGTCTTTTTGGTAGTGTCATTAAGGTGGACTGTGGTGATATCATGAATGCTTGACCTCCTTTTATCCTTTCCGCCAGATAGTTGTCGAATGAAGTACTTTTGAGCATGACTAGCAACCTGTGTAGGTGTCCTGGTTGTCACAAAGTTCCGTGAGATATTTCTCCAGTCACCTTTACCATACTTCTTCAGCCCCAAAAGAAATTGTCTGAAATAAAATCATGAAATAAAAGTTAGTCATAATAATGCTGTATGGACCGTCATGCAATCACAAGTTGCATATTTTTAAACATCATGTCAGTGCACAACTTGTTTTAATCATTCTATCATCGTTTGTGACTTGTCAAACTTCATTTAGTGCTCATCATCTTGGATCATATCATCTAAAGTTTCTAGATACTATAAATTACTTGTATAGGTAGCAAAATGGATTATTTGGTATGGGTCGAAACGCGCTGGGTCAGTTTGGATTGACCCGATATGCTTCTTGTCCAAGTTCTTTGGTCTTCTTGTAAATGAAGTAGCGTGTATAAATATATTATTGTAGAAATTCTTTTGATTATTCTCGGCTGGTTTAGTTTGAGCTGTTTAATTTCTATTTTACTTGTTTGACCTTGTTAGAGATGAAACATCACTCGAATCAGCTCATTGATAAGTAAAAAGGTTGAAATAGCCACCTTCAACAGTTAGAGATGAAAACTGAATATTGTATTACCTAGAGAGTAGTAATTAATTAGTACCTGTGCTCTTCTTCTGTCCATGGAATTCCTTTTTTCTTTTCATGATCAGGAAGCCTATTTGATGCACACGATCTCTTCACTCCTCCTCCTCCAGGACTGTATAAATATTGTGGGTGATTATTGGCCACCCATTCCAATGTCACATGATCATTGCTATTACTGTTATATCCAGGTACAACTAATACCCCTGCCTCTATCTCACTTATATCTTCCTCCAATTTTCGATACTGGTTCATCACATCACTCACACTTTTCCCCGGAATCATTTGGGCCACATTGTGCCACCGATCGGGCGTTTCTTTATCGAATAATGCTAGTGCATCCTCAAACCGTTTGTTTTCTTCCGAGGTCCATTTAGTCTCTTTGGTTCCCTCGAAAAACATCGTTGAACCCATGAAATATGATGATGTTGATGATTAAGATAGGATTTCGGGTCCTTGATTCATTATTTTTTAGAGAAAAAAAGGGATGAGTTTGATAGGGAAATGAATGAAAGTGGAGAGTTTATTATGCTTTCTTGACGTAAGCATGTAATGAGGAATCTAGGAAACAACCAACTTTCCAAAACATGAGGAAATATGGTAAAAGATTAAAAGGGTTATAAGTATATCATCAGATAATAAAACTATCTAAGGCATAAGAATTTCATTAAGACATCAAGAAAGAGACACAACCCATGAAGCTTATTGAAGTAAAAAGGATGAGATAAATAGAACTGAGTGAGCTTACAGAATTGAGGTGAATCCAAGTCTGTCAGCAGCAAAACTGTACTTGATTGAAAGGGGTAGAGATCTGAATTGGCAGATATATAATACCAAAAGGAGGGCCTTCAATTAATAAGAGGTGGTTAAATTTGATTGGCTGAGATGTCTTTGTGGGGTCTATCTGCTAATATAAAGGTATTTAAAATATATAGAGAGAGAGGAGAGCTGGCCTACGAAAAGGTAAAGACAACAATATGTGATTGGTGAAGCAGATGCACATGGGTTTTATGGTAATTTACACAAAAAGTTGAAAAAGTTTGGCAGCAGTTGTGTTGACATTTAGCTGTGACCTTCTAGGAATGGAATTCAATTATTTGTGCTCATACGGACCTCAATTGTTTTCATCAGAGTACACCTTAATTTACAGAACTTGTCCTCCACTGTACTCTTTGCATCAACAAATGGGTTGTTCTTAATTAAGTCTGTTTTAGTTTAAAGCTAATAGTCAATCTGTAGTAAAGTTATATATGTACATTTAATGTTGTTTGTCGATCATATTTCCTAAACTAATTGGGGCTTCCAAGTGCCCTTGTTAATTTCACAAAGAAGTGTTAAAAGATTCAAAGTTAGTTACATATAATGAGGCTAGAAGTGTAAGTCGGGTGCAAATCTATATCCCACATTGAAATATGAAAAATAAACGTTCACATATAAACTCATAGACTATATATTTTCTTTATTAACAATTGTGTTTAGAACAAAATTTATTCAACTTAGATGTTGGGCATACTAGCCATGGCCTTTACCACCATATTCTGTTGATATTACACTAAAATGGTGGTGAAAAATGATGGGTGGCCCTTCCTTCCTTCATGGCTATTTGACCAAGTCTACAAGAATTGTTTTACCAGTTGTTTCTTCAATTATTTACTAGGTTATGCATGAGTTGACCAATTCTATATGTTCATCTAATTGGATTCATTTGGATCATAAATTATTCAGCCCAACCCTTTTACATATATATGTAGAATGCATGTCCGAGTGATATCGAAACCAAACCTTTTGATATCCCAAGTATGTATTGTTTAACATATATGTGATTGGAAACAAAAACCTTTTACATATATATATAGTGCACATACTGTGAAAGTCTGGATTAACAGAAATCTTAATTAGGAATTCTCTTTTTTAGCAGAAAGATTCTTTGTAAATGTATATACTGTATTCGCTTATTAACAATCATTATATGATATTGATGTTGATATTGATTGACTTAGTTCAGAAATATTTTTGTGAAAGTTTCTATCATTATGAGCAAGACGTCCATGTGTTAAATAATACTTCCTTCCAGATGAAAGTGTTCACACAGTTTAAGAAATTCATTCATTACACTATCCACCAATTAAATATCATTTTTACTACTTACTTACTTTTTTGATTGATCGATATTTGAAATTAACACTTAATTTGGGATCACAATCCAAAATAAAAAGGTGGACCTTGAGTAGGACAAACGGACAGTACTAGTATATTTGAAGATCGAAACAACATTATACAATTCTATGCTTCAAATCAGATCATTTTAGTTATTGATCGATCATTAGTAATGATGTAGCTAGTGTATGATCGAGTATAGTATAATTAAAGGAAAGTATAAGAATGATGTCCACAATTAAGTTCAATGAACGTACCGTTGGAGTACGTACAACATGTCATTCAAAGGTATGGGGGTCTTTCAAAAAATATTGGTGTTGAGTTTTAGAATATTTTGTGTGCATTATGATAGTATAGTATATTTTATAGTCAAAGGTGCTTTCATTGTTGGCAATCAGCATCAGCATCAACATGATATACTGAAAGAAATCTACAAATTGCCTCTACATCGGCCTTTTTAAATTTATTCAAGAAGTGTGGTCGTTGAGTGGCCATGTCTTTCTTTCCCCAGGACCAATTAAAAATAGACTCCGTATTAATTTAATAACAGGTAAATAAACTAGAATTGTTCCCTTTCTCGGTTACATTTTATGAGAATAACAATAACAATGTAGTACATATTCTAATTATAATTATATTAACATGCAACAAAAGTTTGATGTAGATATAAAAGTAAGTCACTATTAATATGAGGATAAATGGTTAATTTCAATTCACAACAACTGCGTGCGACAATTTTTCATTGATTTGAGATAGAGATTCGTCAAAGATTGACTTGAGAAACATATATGCATATATAGTAAATAAATTAAAGCTACAAATAATTGATGTGGCTTTCCTTTCGTTTACTGATCAGTCAAATGCTTGGGACATTTAATATGTTAATAATAAGGTTAGTTTTCCTAAGAAAATATACTATACTAAATTATTATAGAAAGTACGGAGTATTAAATTAAGTAGTGGTAACATGCAAGATGGATATATAAGGTGTGTCCGGCAACAATTAATTTGAGTTGGAGATGAAAATGGTGGTTGAAGAATTCATTAGGAGATTTTAGAAGCTGCTTTCTAATTTAAGAGAGTTTTTTTCAATAATTTCTTAGTATTTTTATTTGCCAAAAAAAATTCTGTTTAAAAAGAGATTAAATAGAATTTCAATTCTCTAAAAAGATGGTGTCATACACACCTGCAGTGTTGTTTCCTCTTTTATTTTACATACAAGGAGTACAGTATCGCTATATATATGTATGTTTATATGGTGATGTCTAAATATTAAAAGTCGATCTATGTGATTTGAAGCACAAGTTGTTGGAAATGAAAACGAATTGTATTATTTTCATTTAAAAATAATTATATATTAATAATAATTGCGAGTTTCCAAAAGTGGAAAGATTCTTAAGCATTCGCTTCTTCCCCAAAAAGTTGCATGTGGGGGCCGGGCCTATCAACAGCTTGCAAACCTCTCTTTATTTTATTCAATTCAATGACTACTAACTTCAGAGTGTCGATCATGAATTTTCCTCTTAATAACATACTTTGCGAATCTTGTCAAATGGTTATTAAATTTGTAAATCGAGTGAAGGTGTAGGGTGTTAAATTTAGGTTTTTATTTATTTATTTATTATTTTATTTTTTTAATAAAAGACCAAAGTCGAAGTTAAATTAAGTTTGTTAAAGAAAAAATTGCATGAAGTTTTTGAGCTTTAAAATTAAACTGGTTTATGAAACTTAATTCTAATAAAAAAAAAGTATTTTGAAGCTTATTTGAGCTTAAACGAATACGATGAATTTAAAAATACTTAGGTGTTATTATAGTTTAATTTGAATATTCTCCTATGTTTATATGTTACTAGTGTTAAATTCGTAAACTTGTATGTTGGCCGGTTATAAATAATAACTTTATATAATAAAACTTATAAAATATTAATATGAAAGGTTCATACAATTCTAAACAAAAACATAATTGTTAAGACATATATGAGAATTTTAAAATAAGTTACAAATCACTTGTCGTACAATTAATAACTTTGACATCTTAATCATACATCAATATCTTCAAACCACTTTGACTCTTTACATGTGATAGAGCAACGTACAATATATATGTAGTTCTAGAAAACTTTCACATTAAATTTTAAATACAAACTCTTCGTCTAACAGAAGATGCTACAATTCTTTTGAGTTCTATCATAAAATGATTGACGTCAACTATGTAAAACCCTTACTTTGATACACTGATTTTGGATTCTTGGGTTTATCTTCAAAACGTTATTAATACCCATAGTTTTGAACATCTAAATTGATTATGATATCTACAAACGAAAGTAAAGATGAATTCAAAAATCTTATAAGAGGAGATGAACACTTGTATGTTCTTAATTATCACTTAGTATCAATTTTCAAACTCAAAGTGCTAGTGAATAGTAACTTTTTAAGATTATTATATGATTTATTTTATCAACATTATGTCACTAAGGATACTTTGGTTTAATGGTTGTTTACAAAATTAAACCTCTTAACCATCTCAAGTTCAAATCTTGAAGGTAGTGTTTCTTTATTCTTTTGCTTTTTTCTTTTCGTATTCTTAAACTAAGTTACTTATTTCGACCAATTTAATAATTTAAGCAGTCTAAATTATCTTTCTTTTTGTTTTCGTATTTTTTATCTAAGTTACTTATTTCGACCAATTTAATAATTTAAGCAGTCCAAATTAACTAAATAAACGAAATAGCTCTCGAATAACATAAGATGTACAGTTCTCCTCTTATATACGTTTTCAACTTTCCAAAACAATTATAGTAATTATCATGATCGTGAACTATTATTACTATTACTATATATACTTACATTTCGACCATTTCATATATATTTCATTATATATACTTACATTTCGACCATTTCATATATAATTCATTTGGGTTCTTTTTTTGCTCCCTTTTCTTTTCTTTCTTAACTTATTTCTTTATTATTATTGTTACTGTCATTATATCTTATTATTATTATTATTATTATTATTATTATTTGATAGAGCTTTTATTATTTATCAAACTAAAAAATCTTAAATTTAGTGATAAATGTACTTATCGCAAGTCACCCGTCGCAATGCGCGGACTTTTTAATACTTGTTAATAACAAAAATCGTAGTATTTGAGAAAAAAAATGAATATATATATATATATTGTGGGAATAGAAAAGGCAAATGGATGCATTAAAGATGGTTGCAAAATGCCTTTGTTCTCAAATACATAAAATAAAGATTCTGACATGTAAAATAGATTATTATTATACATAGAGATCCTATTTGTATAATATATTTACATAAACGAAATACTTTCTTGTATCTTATTACACTACTAAACAAAAATATTTTAGATCACAATATTTTTATGGGCTAAGTATTTGAAAATGTATCAAACTTTGTCAAAATATCTATAGTATGTATCCAACTTTCAAAATCTCTATTGTATGTATCCAACTTTTAAAAATCTCTATTGTATGTATTTTGGCTGATGTGTCATCCATCAAAAGCATCCACGTGTCATTCATACAACGTGCCACGTCAAAATATTACATACAATAGAGATTTTTAAAAGTTGGATACATACAATAGAGATTTTGAAAGTTGGATACATACTATAGATATTTTGACAAAGTTTGATACATTTTCTAACACTAACCCCTATTTTTATTAATGGGTCAATGATATATTTGTAGTAGATTAGTAGGTGAGGTGAAAAAATTAGTTAAGTCAATATTTTTAATATGAAAAATTGAATGTAAGCATGTGTATAATATATTTACAGACTTAAGATAGTTTCTTGAGTCTTATTAGAATATTAAACATTAATTTTTTAGTTAGAAATATAATAATATTGATGAAGAATGGAAATAATTGAAAAACTTCTATAAATCGGGTCAACCATTTATCTTTTAGTAAATGAGTGGGTGACTTGAGAAAATTAGTTTAAGTCGATCTTTATGATATATGTAAATCTAAATGACATGTGTGTATATTTACATATTTAAGACATTTTCTTGAATCTTGTTAGAATATTAAGCATAAATTTGTTGGTTAAAAATATAAAAATGTTGATGAAAGATAAAAATGTTTGAAAACCTTCTATAAATCGGGTCAACCATATATTTTCAGTAAATGGGTAGATGAGTTGAACATTTTAGTTAAGTGAACCATATATATTTTATTTGAAAAATTGAATGTATGTGTGCGTATAATATGTTTACATATTTAAGATATTTTCTTGAATCTTAATAGAATATTAAGCATAAATTTCTTACCTAAAAATATAAAGATACTGATGAAGGATGAAAATGCATGAAAACCTTCCATAAATCGGGTCACATTTTATCAATTAAATATGTGAAAAAGATCGACAATAATCTTGTATCAAATTTAAAAATATTTGACATTATCTCAAGATTAATTACATGATAATGGAAATGAATTAATATAAGTAAATTGTTCGAGATCAAAATGACTTGTATAATAACCAACACATTAATGGAATATTTGAATGGTAAATAAATAAAATGAAGACTAAAAATTGAATTCATTACATAGACATTAATCCTCTAAAAATAACATAGTGATTCATACTCTCATGAATCATTGGCATTCAAAGTTTTTATGAACATAAGAATCACATTTAATAGTGATTAATTTTAATTGATCAGATGAAATTATTTGTCTTCATACACATTTTAATCTTCATCAAGGAGTCTTACAACTCTGTTTTGCGTATCATACCTCAATTGTTCCTTATCGTTGCTTAATATTTCTTTACCAACTCATTCTCAACATATTCCTGTAAATTAAAATGTATGACAATTTTTTAAGTAAGATAAGTAACGCATAAATTAATTTAATTTCAACGCATCAACCTCATGATCTCCATACGTCTCATCTAGGATGCTAAAATGATCTTCTCCTCGAATATAAGCCTCCAATATTTTCCCCCAATCAGATTCCTCCTACATAAAAAAGGAGATATTATGTTGAACCTTGGATATAAATAAATTATAGAATTAGTCATATGATCTCATCCTGTGAATCGTAAAGCTCAATCACTTAAACACATTTAAGGTGCTTGAGGTTTTCTTCACTCTTTAATTTTAAACTTTGCATAAGACTATGTAATTATAGTTCGAAAATGTTATTTGCATACGATATTTTACAATAAAAATGTGCCTAAGAGTTCAAACAAAAAGGATTAGTACGTGTAGTACTTCTTTTACATGATTTTCTTTCACTAGTTGTGGTCTCTATTAGTGTTTCACTTAACTATAAAAAAAAAAGGTGAAGAAAAAGCAATGAATAAAAGATAAAATAATTGTGGTATCATTAAGTTGTTAGACATGTTAGTTACCGTCAAAATATTAGATGTGCAAATGAATATGGTAAAATGATGAAATAAATTTATTTATAATAATTTGTAGTCTTTGGCAAAAAAAATTGAATTTGAAGGAAAATATTCTTTTGAAAAATGTTATGAAGACAGTGTAACATAAATCATTTAAAAAATAGTTTGATTAGTATAACTAATATAATAGACTATGATTTCATTTTCATAAAACTAGTTTGATTAGTATAACTAATATAATTGACCATGACAAATAACTAGAATAAGAAATGAGTAGAAATAAGATTAATTTGAATTCATTACAAAAATAACTCGTTGACCATGCATTCATTACAAATAAAGCTAATTTAATATGATTTTACTTGATTTAATTATTAAAAGGTGTGAATCATTAGGTGATACTTATCAAATACAATAGTTGCTATTATGTTGACACGTGTTAAAAATTATTTATCAATAAAAGAAGTTTGACACATGGAAAAAAAAGACTTGACAATTAATTATATATAGAGATATGAGATATTAATGAAAATATGTATGATAATAAATTATTATTACAGTGATGGGAATAAGTATGACTCCGGCTTTTGACCTTTGGTGTGGAGTAGGGACGGACGAGAGCATATACATTATGCACCGATACTTGTTCTGACATCAAATCGTTCGATTCTAATCACTATCCATTATTATATTCTCATTGAATTTTTTTTCTGGTTGTTAATTTTTAAATTTAATATCTGATGCAAGAACTTTTGATCGTATAAACAAATAATTAACTCCCTCTAAAGTTTATGTACTCTTCATAAGATCTAAAACGCATACCCTTTTTCTAAACAACAAACGGCAATTTATTGATAAAAGCTAGAGATTTAGATTGCTTGTTTTAACTATATATTTATTTATTCATTTTGCTTAGTCTTTGGGTCACAAATTTTGCAGATCTAACAAGCTGGCATCAAAAGAACAAACTATGATAAGGATCTAGTGGGGTTGAGTTAACACATCATGATCACTTATTTGTATATGTTTTGAATTTGTGGCAATTAATAAATGTAGTAATTTTTAACCACTCCTAGCTTGATGGCTCATTTTGGGTACCAAACTGAGCTCCGTTTTTCATTGGGCCTAAATTAATTGTAATATTTGTGTTGGATTATGAGATCTAGCCAGGCCCACACCTCTAGACACGGCGGTCTCATTTAGTTAAAGTTACTAGTAGGTTACTCCTGTTAAACGGCGGTAACTACCAACAAGAAAGCATTGTCCAGTGATCAGTGATTTTTCCGAAGGTAATTTAAAACAATTTCGATTTAAAGATTATTAAAGTTGAATAATCATAATTAAATTATGTACACCGAGGTAAATCGCGATTAAATCAGCCATATAAATTGTAAGATACAAAACTTCCTTAATTTATATTGGTGCTACTTGTAACATATCGTGCTTAGTAGATTCACACACACTCCGTATAATATGACATTGTTATCATATGTCTATGGAATTAATACTTGATGACACTGGTTAAAATAAGAAAATAAAAAATAATAAAAGAGGTATATAATTATGTAATTGTTAGATAAAATGATATAGTTGTAAAAAAGAAACGAAAAGATTTGTGGAGGAGGAATGGAATGGTTTCCATTTATATTAAAAGGGTAGTTAGATAATTTTCGATATTCAAAACTTTAAATTTTATGCTTTTGAAACAAACCTTTTATAAGGGTCATATATATAGCTTAAAGATTAATCAATCAAAGATTAAAAAAATAAGATGAATAGATGATATGTCATTTCACAATTAATATAATATTGAAGCAAGCATATATGTATATATTCAACTAACAGATCACTTAGAAATACTTTGTAGATTTTCAACTAATAAATCCCTAAAATTAACACAATATATTTATATATTGTTGTAAAGTAAAAATAAAAACAGAGAAGTATATTAGTCGTATGAATCATAAGTTTTATCATGTATTAGTATCCAAATAGAACTCTAACTTATATAGTCCATGTCTAATGGATATGGACATCCATTTATACATAACACTCTACTTTGGATGTCTATCACTCAATGAACTATACATCACTAAAATCTTACTAGATCAAACCCTATGGGATAAAAATCTAGCCAAGGTAAATAGTACATAATTTTCTCATTACGCTTGGACATGTTGCCTCGTTAAAAACCTTGTTAGAAAAGACTACCGGGACAAAATCATAGTCAAAGGAAAAAGAGTGCAACGCATATTTTCTCCCCTTATGAGAACATCACTTGATTTTTTTATCACTTGTACAAACTTATTGACGGATAATATCACCACATTTTACTTTTTCACAAGTCATGAGTATAATATAATTTTGGCAAGATAACTCATGGCTCCATGCATCAATGTATTATTCCTCAAGTTGAGCAATGTAAGAAAGTGAATGACTTTTCTAATGAAAAATGTTATATCTCGCCAATATTTAGAGAAGTGATATAAATTGTGTTGTATGACTAGTGAGAAATTTCATCATACAATGATAATGTAATACGATATTTGACGAATAATTTCCTTGTCATCCTTCGGGGGTCGAAAGGAGTTTTTCAACATCAAGTAAACTTACAATCATTGAAGTGCTTAGTGATTATCATTTTGTTATTAAATATTATTACCACTTCTTATGTAGATTTATTTTGGTGCACATATATTGTACCAATAACATGTTTAATCCTTTACCCACGGAAAAACTTTGTTTTTACTAAACCGTTTATCATAATTTCCTTCCTAGAGCATTTAATTGTTTTTGGAAACTCCCACATATTCCCAATAAGATATGAACTTCAAAATAATTATTCCCACGTAATGCGTTGCTAACATAATCACTTTATATAGCACAATTCTTTTCGAGAAATATTTGCAAAAAGGGTTTCATCACATGTGCCCAAATGATCATTAGTCGGTATAAGGGCATATTCAATTTGATCAAATAGTGTTTTCTAGAACCTTTTCTTTCTATCTTTAAGGCCTTTTAAATTATGAAACATGTTTTAAGCATTTAATATCCTTCACAAAGTTTCAATAGTAAATGAGCTCTAATAATATCTAATAGACTCGATTCATGTTTTTTATATTGCCCGACAAACTTAAAAGACAATAATACCATAGTTGCATCCACCAAATAAAAATGTCACACACAATCAAATCTTGGTCTTTGAAAAGAATATTTTTCTCACCACTCTTGCCTTATATCTAATACTTGCATACTCGTTGAACTTTTGCATTAAGACCGATATATATAAGATATGTTTTACACATTCACGTGTATAGAATTTAAGTCCAACCATCTCGCATCGAGATATTTTATTTTTCATAACTTTCTTGCGTCTTTTCATATTCGCCAATAATCTCTACATCCGCACTTCTTGCCAGGAATACTTTCACGATTGATAAGTCCCGAATTGTATATGTTCTTGTATATTAAAAGTAGTCAATTTATTAGTTATTTTGTATATTTTTAGTTAGGAATTGTATTTAAATCGTTTATATTTGCAATTAGGTAATCTTGAAGGGCCATTCATGGAAAAGAAGAACTTAGAGGCTTAAATACAAATTAAGAAGAGTTTCGGCAATGACTCACCGAGCGGAGGGATTAGCTCGCCAAGTCGAGCTGTACAACGAGTTGATTGAAGAGATAAATAATGAAGAATTGAAGATAATGTTAACGTCAGAAGATAGAAGGGGAGGTGCAGTCAAGAGTTGAGAATAATTAGTGCAGTAAAAAAGGATCAAATGCTGCTAATTCTTTGGTTGTTCGGAGCTGAAAGTTCTGCTGCTCTTTGGGCCAAATATACTGCAGTAAAATTGCATAAAATTCTGCATTTTGTGTTGTTTTGAGCATCAAAAAACTGCAATTTGGTGCCAACAACAATATACATAAATCAATTCATCTATGTGCCATATATATATTGTGAATGCAAAGTTACCTTAATTTTGGATAACTAGTGCAGTAAAAAGGATCAAATGCTGCTAATTCTTTGGTTGTTTTGAGCTGAAAGTTCTGCTGCTCTTTGGGCCAAATATACTGCAGTAAAACTGCATAAAATTCTGCATTTTGTGTTGTTTTAAGCATAAAAAAAAGGGTTAATTGTTTCGTTATGTATCGAACTTTACATTTTTTACTAATGTATGTAACCACCTTTCAAAAGTGCTATTGTATGTATCGAACTTGTGATTTTCGTATATTGTATGTAATATTTCCTTTTTTGACCATTACAAAAAAGGAAAGTTTTCTTTTTTGGCAAAGCTAAAAAAGGCAAGTCAACATACAATATACGAAAATCACAAGTTCGATACATAAAATAGCACTTTTGAAAGGTTGTTACATACAATAATAAAAAGTGTAAAGTTCGATACATAACGAAACAATTAACCCTAAAAAAACTGCATTTTGGCGCCAACAATAATATTCATAAATTTGTTCATCTATGTGCCATATAAATACTGTGAATGCAATGTAAGTTACTTTAATTTTGACTTTCACATTGTATGCGATAATAATGGAATTTCGTTTGAGTGCATTAACCACATACCATTAACAAGCCTTTTGCTAGAATTCGCAACAATTTTATCTGATGGGTTGTTTTTTTTATTTAAATTTATTTCTTTTACTTATTGTTGGCTGTCCTGATCCTGTAATTGTCAATTTTCAACTTCAGAAGGAATCTCAACTTGGGATACAATGAAGAATAATGCTGCGATGTCATTTTAATTAGCTTGGTTAGGTCATAGCTGGTGTGTTTCTATGGCATCCATCAGCAGCTGACTGTTGGTATAGTAGTAGCTACACTAGATATATAGTTAGTTAGATATGATAGGAAGACGAAAACACTTGATTCGTTTCTTTAATTTCAAGAAATATAGTTTTTCATATATGTAGGTTGTGGACTGTGGAGAGACTGTTAGGTTTGGCTTGTATCTTGCATTTCACATAAAGTAATTTAGAGAGAGGCTGTCAAAGTTTGTTCATATCGTCAACCTTTTTCTAACAAAATAGCATGTTCCGTTGAAGATTTGATAACACGAAGATTTTAAAAAATTGGAGAAATCACAAGTTAGTTTTTGCAAGGTATTTGGCCTGGACATTGAATATTACAAATCATGTCTTAGAACTTAGAAGGTGCTTGGATACGTGTGAAATAAATCATGCTTGAACACCTAACTATCCATTAAAACCAGAATCTAATCTAATAATAGCAATGCTACAAATGTTGTTCATATGCACATTTCTTATTATCAACATGAAGAAAGACACAATGAGTTATTGAAATAACAATATTGTGGAGATCACTACATGTACAGAAATGCTGGTACTATTTACTCAAACTGACAGACATACTGCAACAAATTCATACATATATACAATATTGTGGAGATCACAAATTCAGCTTATAAACTAACCCAACTTTTAGGGGTATTCAATCCAAGGCTTCGGGTTAACTGAGTTATTTTAGTGCGAGTTATTCAACTTTTCTGCCAAACATCAATCTACTTGAGACCCAACCTGAAAATGGGTCATTTGGGTTATTCCAATTTCCAATATCTGGATTCAGATGGTTATGGTTATGTAAATTCAAAATTGGTATTAAGGAAAAGTCAACAAGTGCTCATTGGAGCTTTAGGCGGGCCTATTCTAAGAAATTCCAACCAACAACTGAAATGATAGAACCAAATCAAACCGAAACTAAATAACAAGTTAATGGATTATATAGTTTATATATATGGTTGACCCGAAATATAAACAAATCTAGATAGAAAATGCCGAATTGACATAACAACACAAACCTAACATTTGGGAATTTCAGTACAGTTGGAGCATGTTCCTAGCAATCGAATTTGAGTTGCTAGCCAGCCTACTTTTTGCAATACCACTTCTTCGACTACCTCGTACTGGTGTTAAGTAAAATCGTAGAAGCCCGTTATTGACATTGTTTGGTGGATATCTTGCACTTCGGTTCCTCTCAAAAACATATTCATCTCCTTCTTGTTGTCTATTTCTATCTAGTTTCCTATTAACCCCTCTTCTCAATTCACCATTTCCTACTCTTTCACAACCACGATTCACATTCTGACGGTTGCTAAACCCCCATTGCTTCCAATTCCACCACCATGATTTCTTCTTTCCCTCTTTATTGTATGAGTCTGAACCATCATCCCTTAATGAATTTGAATTTGAATCCCTTTGGAATTCGTTTTCGCTACCAATGCTATGAAACCTTGATCTTCCATGGATGTGATTGCAAGGCGACACTTTGGCATTCGAAACTGAAGGGGCAGCATTCCGATCATCATCAATATCCGGAGCAGCCATTTTCCGAATGGAGCTTGATCTGTCAAGGCTCTTCCTTCTCTTAGAAGAAGAATTCAAGTAATATTCACGAGTCTGGATTGATCCACCGGGCTCGTCTTCTTCCACCGGAATTTGCATATCTGGGCGTGGGATTTTGACAACCGGCCGGCTGATCAAATAGCCATGCCATGAAGCCCTAGGTTGGTCAAACGAGTACCGTGGCAGGTCATCAAATGAAACCCGACCCGCATCCAGAGAGAACCGCGGGTCAATATCGCAAGATCTCCGGCCGTATCCGTAATCGGCGATTTCCGATTGTGTCTCACGGTACTGCTGTGAAATCGGCTTCTCCACAGGCAATAATGTATAACGCGACAAAACGCCGTCATTTGTCCCTACAACGGTCTTCTTATTCTGTTCTCGTCTCCAATTTTGCAATTTTTTGGTCAAAACCGACGCCGTTGACCAAAAAGAGGGCTTCTTTGAATGTGACTCTAAATCGATGTGATCCTTGACGGACTTTAAATTGTCAATAATTGCGTCAATTTTAGCCTCCATTTCAACGATGTCGTTTTCCAATTCATTCAAATTTCTGATTTCTTCTTCTTCTGAAACCCTAATTTCATCGTCATTGTTGACTTGTTGTTCAAATTGTAAGTTTTTTTGGTCGTCAATTGAAAATAATGACAAGAGAGTGTTCCGTGCACGAACGTCACAGGATTTGCGTTGAGGTCCAAAGTTTAAGTTATGATTTTTTGAGGCGGAGTAAGATTTGGTTCGGCGGAGGTCCGGTAGAGATGAAGAGGCGGTGGATGAATGATCTAAGATGTTGAGACGTTCGAAGAGGCATGAAGAGCAGAAAGCAGTGAAGTTGTCGTTGAGGTGGCGGTCACAGGTGAAGGATGGCTGCAATGGCGGTTGGTTAGTTATGGAATTCATAACCGTTGAGCAGGGGTCATGTTACTCAACTGAGAAGAAGATAACCAAAAATACATCCGTTGCCGTTGCTTTACTTCCCAAGGCCAAATGCTAGATTTCAAACACACTTTCACTTAAAGTTTTGAATACAACAAAATATGCAACTGATGTAATAAAACTATATAATTAATGTTTAATACATAGTTTGAGCTTGTTCATATTTTCCATGACTTTGATCACGCCTCACAATATCCTATTTAATCATACATTTAGGTTTATGTTATTCGTATGTGAATCATTTTTTTAAAACAATCTGCTCTTCAATCACCACCATTTTGACACTCACCACTTTTATGGTGACCACAAATTAACTATCAGTCTTTTTGTGTTAATTTATCCTAAAATAAATAAATACATGTTTATAAATTTATCAATCTTCTTACTTTACCAATTTGGTTAAACACTTTCTCAAAACTTATGTTCCGAAAAGTTGTGTACTTTAAAACCATAGATTTTGGGTATGTTTGGTGAAGTAGCTATAGGCTATAGCTGTAGTTGTAGGTTGTAGTTGTAGTTGTAGGCTGTAGGCTATAGGCTATAGTTGTAGCTTTAGATTTGGAGCTTTTCGCGAAAAGCTACTTCTAGTAGCTTTGAAAATTTGAGCTTTTCGTTTGATTCTAAAGCTACAACTTGTACATGACAAATAAGAATTTTATTTTCATACGAGCTTTTCGTTCAAAAACTAAAAGCTAAAGCTCCGTGTCAAATAGGCCCTTTGACAATAAATGCATATCGGTATCGGTACAACTATGTTTCATACGAGGTTCTTTTATAATTTACCATTTAATCTTCTTACATCAATATTGTTTTAGATCCTTCGGGATATTATTCACATGTTTTCACAATTGCCGTTCAAACAAATTAATGTGAAAAAAATCGATTCTAAAGCTACAGCTTGTACATGACAAAAAAGACATTTATTTTCATAGGAGCTTTTCGTTCAAAAACTAAAAGTTAAAGCTCCGAAAAGCTCCTAAAAGCTCCGTGCCAGACAGGTCCTTTAACAATAAATGCATATCGGTATCGGTACAACTATGTTTCATACGAGGTTCTTTTGTAATTTACCGTTTAATCTTCTTACATCAATATTATTTTAGATCCTTGGGGATATTATTCACATGTTTTCACAATTGCCGTTCAAACAAATTAATGTGAAAGAAATCAAGAGATGGGAGAAAAGAGCAAAGAAAAAATTAAAGAAGCTAAAAGTATTTGATGTGAAAAGGAGATGGGGGTATGGGTGTGAGACTATGAGTCAAAGTGAGCAGGTGAAATGGATGGTTTCTTACCCTAACTCACACAGTACGATCAAAACCCATACAACAAATTGATAACCAATATTGCACCATTACTATATTTAATTAACAAAATACATAAATATTTTTTTAATTTTAACTATTCATCTACCGTTAAATGAATAGCTTAATTGGTAAATGTTATATAAGGAAATTTCTATCTAGTGTGTTCGGTTTCTTGAAACTGCTCAATACAAACATATGAAAGTGTCTTTTCATTTTTTGCAACATAATGTAAATTCCTAGTGATGTGACTTTGTGTATTTGGTTCGGTGAATGTAAATCAAAGAGGAATTTTCATTTTTAATACCTTTGTAAAATAATTCTGTTTCATTAATTAAATTGTAGGATGGTGACAAGACTAAGAAAAATAGGAAAAAAAAAAAAAAGAGTTCTATATAGTTGGGTAAAATGTAATCCAAACGAATATTAGGAACAAAATATATTTATATGATGTATTACATTCACATAGAGTAGTATAATGGACCAATATCTCTGAGATGTTGGTATAAGAAGAAAGGAAGTATAATAGTAGTACTACAACATTGGCTAGCTAGCTTGTATTGAGAAACCATTTAGTTGATCGGTATCTAGTATTTGACTTGTAGGATCATCTAGGAAACATTTTTGATATACTGTAAGAATTACTACTTACTTGTAATGAGCTAGTTACAAAAGGATTTTTGCCATTTAATGCTCGGGATCTTGTTGTTTCTTCTGACTGACCACTGTTAGAACAACTCGAGTGGGAATGTGGCCTGTATATCCCCGGTTCTGTTAACAACTTTACATTTAGGTTAACTTTTTTTGTGAGCATCTCGACTACTTGCCTCATGGTTGGTCTTTGATTTGAAAGCGCTTGTGTACAAAATAATGCAATTGTAATCAAGCGCATAACCTCGTCATCTGGGCAATCCATTAGGTCCGAGTCAACGACTTCTAGGAGTCTTTCTTCATCTTTGAGCTTCCATGCCTAGAGAACAAGAGAAATATCCTCTTGTCACATAAAACTAGAATCAAACTATTTCTTTACTTATTCCATCTCCGTGTAGGCAAAAAGCTAGAGTTCAATATTTGACTTTACGCTGAAGATGGAAAATGGGTGATTTGGGTAACAGGTAAACATGGGTCCTATTGAAACATTTAGGAGTATCACACATTATCTTCAGGTATAGTTGGATCACCCAAAACTTTGTTTTTTGACCAATTTTATAAAGAATTTTTTTGTTAAATATGTTTACAGAATTTATAAAAAACCAATGATCTAACTTCTGGATTAAAATGATTTAACAGGTGATATACATTATAAATATACTTTTGGGCTACTTTCACACTTCAATCCCTTTCCTACTTAGTTAATTTTTCCTTATATTGGTTAGACCTGTTAGAGATGCAGTACAAACCAAACTGACTCATTCATACATATATGGATGGGACTAGCCACACTTACTTTCTAGAATTAACTACTAAATGAGTAAGTGATGCTATGTTCTCTGTTAGTTGCCCAACTGTATAAGTTGTATTTTACCAAAAAGGCTATCAATTTATTTAAAAGGAAAAGTTTTCAATCTTTAAAATCAGAAGTGAACTTGTTTCTGGGACAAATGATTTTAAAATATATGGTATCAAGCACCTAATTATAAGTTTTATTTATTTTATTTTATTTTATTTTATTTTATTATATTATATTTTATGAAAAAGGTGCTATAATGGCAACACACTTTTACTTTATTCTAAGTTGGTCACTAGACTCTGTCCTGGATATAGGAGTGCATTGTTATTTATTAGTAGTAGTGTTTGTAATTATGCAGAATTTGCTTGGCAGTAGTAAAAGATCATACCCATTCAACCAGACCCAAGAGATCCTCCCCGAAAGCCGCATGACTGCTACTTCTACCACTTATAATTTCGAGCATAAGTACACCAAAACTATATACGTCCACTTTCTTTGTAAGTTGTCCTAACATTGCATACTCAGGAGCCAAGTATCCCCTGTCATAGATCAGATTCGAACACTTGAGAAATAATACACGCTGACCTATATCAATGCAAAAACAAAAACAAAAACAAAAACAAGACGAGAAGCTATTCTTACACTGTTCCAGCAACTCGAGTACTAACATGAGTGACATTATCGGGAAAAAGTTTTGCAAGTCCAAAATCTCCTATTTTGGGGTGAAAGTCTCCATCAAGAAGTACATTACTCGCTTTTATATCTCGATGGACAATATGGGGTTCAGCTTCCTCGTGTAGAAATGCTAGACCCGATGCTGTTCCTTTGCATATACTAGCTCGTGTAGCCCAATTTAGGTCCACATGTTTACCTCTCGAACCTACAATTTAATAACTTTACACTTGGTATCAGGGGTTCATCGAGAAAACGTTAAAGTTAATTGCTAAAGCTTAATATCATAGAGATGGTAATTTCGACCCATACTAATCTTTAAATCGTTTTATCAAATGTTCTTAGTTTGTATGTTAACAGTTACAAAAACTAAGTAGTTACACCAGCAATTTATTTTAATGAATTTTCCCTAAAAATAATTGAGCAGGAGGTTGTAAGAATGAAAAAAATAGTTGGTAGCTAGATGAAATAGAATACCAAGTAAAGCACTAGCAAGGCTGTTGTTCTTGAGGAACTCATATACCAAAATCCGGTTACCGTCTTCAACACAACAACCAATCAGTTGGACGAGGTTGGGATGCTTAATACTCGATATCATATTTATTTCTGTCAAAAATTCCACAGTCCCTTGTTTGGATTCAGCTGAAAGAGACTTAACTGCAACATGAGTATCATCTCTCAGAACACCCTGTAATGTATTTTTGTTCACAATATTATACATGAAACTCTAAAAATACTAAAATTATATGTGGTTGAAATGAATGAGTGTACGTACCTTATAAACAACCCCAAAACCACCTCCACCTATCCTATTTGAGGGATGAAAGTTTCTTGTAGCCGATCTTAATGAATTGTAAGAGAATTGTTTAACGTTGTTTGTAGCAATATCTAATCAACCAAAATTTCAACTTATATACATCTCAGTATTTAAAATAAAGAAAAATAAAACCTAATGTGAAACATTTAATTATATTACCATCTGAAGGAAGATTTGTAGTTGTTGGTTTACATGAATCAAAAGCACCATAACAACAACCAATACCCATTTTCTGAATGACTTAAATCACCCACATTTCATTTTTTCCCCAAACCTTTAGTTTGCAGCATCATATCTGTTGTTCAACATATCACTAAATGAAGTCACAATCAAGACGACAGGGGTATGTTATAATTAATTGGTTATATAATATTAAGATAAAAAGTCAACGAATTTACTGACAATTAAAACTAAATTAATTAAAATTGAGAGACAAGTGCAGAGAATATATACCTGAAGAGATGATTCAAGTTGGAAGAAGAAGGCAATAGATATGTATATATGTATAGGATATGAGTTGTAAACGTAATTTGAATTGTTAAATCAACGGGACAAAATAATTATTAAATGTTGAAATAATTGATGTAAACAAATGGGAAGGGGGAGTTGACAAGAAAGGACACAAGGGAGAAGTTAACCAGTACTGTATTAATTTGTTCATTATTCGATTAGTATTAATAATTAATAATTAAAACATGGAGTGATAGTGATGCTGTTGTTGAATTACGTCACGAAACATAACAGGTTAGGCAAGTGTCAAATTGGTGGGAAAACATATAAACCAGAAGAAGAAGTGAATTTAACATACAAACCATACATATATACGTACATGTATTATATGATGTCATATAATATATATATAATTCATTATAATGGTAAATCTCTTAATTAATTAGAAATGTTGGACCGGCCCCTTGCTAACGTAAGGTTACTATATAAAGATTTTGTATATATAAATTGTCACACAAGTAACATAGCTAGCATTATATTATATCCCTTTACTAAAAAACTGCAAATTTAATTTTGTCTCACATACCTTCTATATTTATCTGTGTAAATACACAAGCATCAATACCATAAATAGTTAGTTCTTTTTTTTGTTTGTTTATATATGTATTTGACATTTTGCAGTCTATAACATAGGTGTTCAATCAGCTCAAAATTAAAGTGAAAAGATCGATGAACTATTTATTTACAACCCCACGGCGGGAGGTTAAACTGTCATTGCCCGATTGTTTAAATAGTGTGAACGGATTTGCTAATTGCTAATGCTAGTAATAAACTATTTTCATTTTCATTGATTAATTAATTAATGACCCAACAAGGATTTGAGTATTTTAAATAAGACTTATCACAAACAAATCAACGATTTGAGTAGGATGAAAGGGACCCATTACTTTCCCTTCATCTTTTACTATCTTCCTTTTGACATGTGATGGCCTTTCTTTATCATCATTTTACAACTCTAGTAGAGCTATATATATTAATTTCCACACGAGATTTACATTTAATTTTCAACAATATCATTAATTTAATGCTCAATAATTCAACAAAAGTGAACCAGGATTGCTATTCAAGTGGCTACCTAGCTAGAATTGAAATAATGGTATACAACAAAATTGGGCTTTATGGCAGTCCAAACAGCTTAAACCTTCAACTTCTAAACCAAACAAACTCTGTTGGAAGAAAACCGGGTTTATTGTGTGTTAATTCATCCGACTTATGCACAATATTTATTATATGTACCAAACTAACGAGTGATATTTTTAATAGTCTTAATATGTTGAAAATAACATATAGTGCATTGTACCCGGAACCTGCCTATGTGGATCCGATTAGCATCTTTTTTCCTAGTTAGCTGCCACTTTAGATGACACGTGTCTGCCAACTCAACCTATGTTACCAACTTATCTGCCAATTCACCTTCGTCTTCTTCCTCCATATATCAAAACAACAATAAAAATCATCTACCTTCCCAAAATCCTTCATCAACTTTTAGTCAAATGCCTTCATCAACATCATAAATTACAATAGCAGCACCACCAAGATCAGCAGCTACAATCATCAAAAATCATCTACCTCATCAAAATCCGGCCAATCTAATGGTGGTGTGACAAACAAAATCAGTAAGACATTTGAGCATTTTAAAATTCCAGTGTTACATGTTGTTTACCGAAGAATGATATAATATATATGTGGTTTTAGGTATGTTCCTACAAACAAGAGACATGATGGATGAACGACAGGGAATCCATAACAACATTTCAAGCACAGGGCCCCAAACAAACAAGTATGAGGTGTTTACTATGTTGGTGATTTATCACCAATATGATTTAAGTGTAATGGGATTAAACTTATTTGACCAATTTTGATCTAAATGAATATTAAACAAGTTTGGTGGTGCGGGGTGCACGCTTGTTTTAATTCGTTTTGGTCCAACAGGGGTTCAAGGGGCGGCAGCCCCTAGGTGGAAATTTTTTATTCGGGTCAATGTTCCTTTATGGAAAATGCATTGGAAATCCGAATTTGGAAGAAAACCCGGTTTGACCCGCCCATTTGAAAAGTGGTTAAAACGTTTGAAAAACGATTTAGTAACCGCTTTTTGGTCAGTTTTCATATGAATTTCGGTACAGGAAATCTCATAACATTCTAACATATTCATTCTGAAATATTGAATTTTATCCGATTGAAATTTTGAGTGTACCATCGAAATACTTCAATCTGAAAGTGTTTCACGACTTTCAATATCATCCAAATATTCAATAATCCGTATTACTAACATACTATCTATGTGATTTTGTGTTGTTTTAATTTGAATATGATTTCTCCTTAATTATTTGATCTAACAAAAACTATGTATACATCAACTTACAAATAAAGGAAGCACTACATATGCAAATCGAAGTTCAGAGAAGATTACATGAGCAACTTGAGGTATAATCATTTGCAACATTTTCTGCAACGACAACTCGTCACCCACCTCCCCAAAATTCCGACCCATCCTTGTAATCGTACCGGCGACAACGCCGTTGTCCTTTTATTTAAGTATTTAATTAATACCTAATATTTTGTTTAGATCTGATTTTACTCTAAACGGATTCAAAGTTGAAGCAGATTTGTTCCAGATGTGTTTCGTATTGATACATAATTCTTCAAGGAGCGGTGGTTCGTCGTCAAAATTGGTTGTTCCCCATATTTGACTAATTGTTGATTGATTTGACTTCACACCTTCACTTGTATTTTATGTCTTTCAACACAATCCTGAGATAAAACCATCGGTCCATCTCCATTAGTTCCAGCGAGACCTGCAACTCTGGCCAAAAGATCGACCGACAACTAAGCAACACCAAAAGATCTTCGTTTCTCGTTAACAATTTCGGAATTTTCCTTCATAATGTCATCACCACCACAATCATCTTTAACAACATCCATCACTTCATTTTCACCAATTCCACAATCTCACTCACACCTCCATCCTTATACTATTTAGCCCTAATTTTACGATTTTATTGTACAGACAAACATGATCAGATGTTAGGAAGTTGTATACAACCTTTCGCTAGAAGTCTCACAAGTTATGTGCTAAACCCGGTTTCTTCCGAAGATTGATCTACTAACCTTTAGAAAACCCCAAAGCTTTGAATCTTCCACCTTAAGTCTACAAACCTGATATCTTGTACACCAAGTAATCACTCCCCAAGAAAAAAGCTAAACCTTACTTATCTTTCAAGAATCAACAAGACTTGATTCCAAGAAACCGTAGAAACCTTCAAATCCCTTTAAAACCAAGACCTTCAAGAAAATAAAGAACTTTAACATCGACTAAACCTTGAATACACCTTCAAGATCGATTCTTTAACCAAATTCTCAAACTCGTAAACTTGGAAACTCAAAGATTCAACATAGTCGAAACCCTTTTGAAGTTGAAACCCTTGCAAACTTTGACACCTTGAACCTCAAAACTAAAACTCCAAAATACCTTGTACCAAAAATCGATAACCAAGAAACCCTATGATAATCGATCACCTTTTGCAACCTTCTCGTACTAAACCTTTGCAATACCGAACTTCATAAACCCAAGACTCTTGTAAGAAAACCCGACAAACTTTCAGCCTTCAAACCCTTGATCAAAATCTGCTTTATACCAAACCCCTCAGAATTTTGAAAAACAACTTTGACTACTTGTATATCTCTCTAGAAACCTATGATTGAATATCCATTCGATCGGAACCTGGAACTATGTGTCTTCAACTTCCAGTTTATATTTAACAAAGATCCAACGGTTAAAGAAACCGTAGTAGCAATTCTCCCGGCACTGGGCAGAAAGCAACGAACCAAAAAAAGAGGATCCTAATTGTTGGGATCGTTTACGATTGATTCGACCTAACTTCAAAATACCAACGTAACCTTGGCTCTAATACCAATTGTTGGAAGAAAACCAACCGACCTTAAAGCTAGCACGGAATAATGAGTCAAAGAAACCACACACGTGACCTCAAACGTTAAACCTTTATTAACCGAATGAGCAAGGAAGAATGTTCAACTAGCATCCCCCCTCACCACCTTTATAGAGATGAGAGGGGTATGAATCCCTACTGAATACGTCCTTCATAAAACCGCCTTTAAAGACCCTTTCTTGTCTTGCAAGTCAAGTAGTCCTAGTTTTAATCTAATCCTAACTTTATTTACCAAGTACAATTCAATCCCTTTACTAAACAAAGCTACACTTTAAACCAATAAGACTTGCTACTATATCCTAACAAACTCAAAATCAGTTTTTCAAGGTAATTTATTATACCATGTACAATTTGGATTCGTGATATAAGAATATTATATTATTACATATTACAATAACAATTAATTCAGTAGGAAAATGTTTTCTTAGACGACTAGTATTTGTCAAATTTGAACAATATAGATATGTTTGACAATTATTTCCTTTACTATTTGAAAGCCAACCATGGTCTAATATAACCAGCCCAATAAATAAATGAAAATATTGATTGAGTTTAGATTACGACACTTACGCAGTTTTAGACCACAAAAACCATCGGCCTTTATTTCATGACGTACCTTTTCTCCTTCCTGTGCTTATAATACTCCTTTGCTCCTTAATCTCATGTTTACTTGATAAAATAACTTGAGTTGCAGGGTTTGCACCATCTACAAAGCAAAATTTGCTACAACTAGACCTTATTTAATTATTATTTACATGTTTAACGAAACTATCACCAAGATGACCTAGTAGTTGGCTTCTTGATATCCTTACAAGAGGTCTTTGGTTCAAACATCACTAGCTGCACATTTTTGGGGTGGCCAGAGAAGGGTTCGGAAACGGTCACGGATACTCCGGTTAAGCCCCGTACATCTGAATAAAAATAATCACCCTCTCCGAGTAACCTGAACAGGAAAAACTACTCCGTTTAACCTGTTTGCATGTTAAACCACAAACTACATGGCCGGGTAATATAACAGCATATCAGAAATCATTTTTGCAACAACCAACCTGATCGAAGAAGCAGACAAGTAGACAACTCTCTGCAGTCGCATTTAATTAATTCATGACTATTTAAAAGAAGAAACAATGATATAATTTTGCACATACAAAGACCATAATACATATTATGCATGCATGCGTGATCATAACGCGAGTCCTTCATGAGGAATTCTTCTAGCAACTTTACTCATTTTCTGTGGCGGCCACACGATACGAGTGACCCTTCCCTGAATCAAACCCAATGGAATCTGAAAGTAATATATTTAAAATCCTCTATACCCCTCCGTTGAACACATGTTTGACAACTACTCAAACGTTCAACATATCCTTTATGACAAACATCAATACAATCAATCATTCGAAACAATATTGATGGGCAATTCTGAACTACGCAAAAGAGAGTAGATTGAGGCATCTTAACACGAAAACTGTTGAAAGTTCATGAAACAAAGATAGTATGCTTGACGTATCCAAAAAACAGGACCCGAATAGATGAGTGAGGATCTTCTGATGAATCATGAACGGACCCTAATCGCATAGACCCTTCCGAGAGTTCACTCGTCCCCTAAGTTTCCGTCATTCAGACTTACCATTCAGAAAACTTAAATAATGTCATTTTCACCCTTTGAATTTGATTCATTTAGCTTTAAATTACAATGTTCTATGAAACAGACTCTCAAACATCCTAATCTCACCACCATTTTAGGAGTTCCCACAAAAATAGATGAAAATGTTGAGCTCTCTCTTCTCTTCAAGTTATTCAATCTTTACTCTCTTATAATATAGGCCACTACCCTACCTCTGGTTCTATCTTTTGGACCGATGATGCGTTATATTATAATTATAATATATAGGCAAATTGCGAAATTCATATGACAAAGGGAGTGTTATATTCATTATTTTCTGCCAACCTGAGGGGTTCTTATTTATCTTCTCCATATTTTCATTCAAATTTTCTATGGTTTAAATGGGTAATCCTTTAACACAACTGATTAGCAGGCTAATGTTGAGGAAGAGCTAGAGATGGCAACCATCTAATATCCTGGTGCATTTGCAGAAAAATGGGCAGGGCGGATAGCAAATCAAAACCAGTTGGAGTTGACCCACCCATTTTTTTGCATCTCCGAGTCTCATAAAGAATTGATATTAAATAAAGAATACTTAAATAGTATAAGAAGAAATACAGCTATAATGTACAGAATTAATTTTCCAAAAAGAAACATAAGGAAAGAAGTTAACTGCCATGATTGACCATATAAACCTCTCCCATCAATTTAAAACGGCTCAAAGCAAATGATAGGCTTCATGAATCTTGAAAACGAGTATTTATCTTTGTTAAACAAAAAAGTTATCTTTACACCTTTTACTTCAAAGTTATCTTTGAAAACAAGGTTATCTTTGTTAAATATGTTCTTTGCCAACATAAATGCAGGAATATGAATTAAGAAGACGTTAGCATCAGAATTTAGAATACAGGACCATACCGGTCCAAATGATCTTGAATCACAGCTAGAAGCTGAATTGTCCACCTCAGCAATGTCCATCCGGGACCTTTGTAGCACCATTCACATTGCTGATATACTCACCTTCCATGGCCACTATTCTTTTTACGCATCTCTCTTTAAAATCAGTTGGATCGCTGCAAAATGTTAGGCATTATGGACTATATATAGGACATTCATTATCCATACTGAAATTTCAAATCAGAAAGAAAGTGAACACTAGAAATGAAAATTTTGGCCTATTTACTTATGAATGGGTCAAGTAAAATAATAGGCTCAAAGGAAAAGGTCAAATGGGATGCCATACACATTCTCACAAAAACCAAGAGTGAACCCAATGCATTGAGGCTTTTACAATTTAACCATTTATCCTTGTTTTTTATTAAAGTTGAAAAATGATGCTAGAGGCATTCGTTTTTGAAGGTCTACAAATACCAAATTTACATACATATGAGGATATTATAACCAGAAAACGGTAACACATACATACCTGATAATGACTACATCACCGTGAGAATTTGTATCTGTCAAGGAAAAATTTCTCCAAGAAAGTATAATCATCTGCAGCAGCTAAATTAGTGATTAAGGAGCAACATGTAGGTAGCATCATGAACACTATTTAGATCTAAAATTGCTACCAGTAAATGATCCCAAGGAAGGATTATATGTTGGAGACTTTGATGAACCTCGAATACGGTACAATCATTTGTGAGAGTGGTGCTTGGTCAAAGATCGTATCAGATCATGCCTCCCATTTTTCGGTGAAGATGACCAGCACCACTGGTCCTAAATTTGTTGACGATAACTCTCTCAAAACACAACACTCATACGTTGTCTATTGTTTACAGCGTTTTGATTATTTCTTCATATGAGGCTTCTCTAATTTTTCTTCCTTCCGAGATTCTCTTCCACCTTCTTCTAGTTATTTATAATAAACAAAAAGACATATAGAAGGCTTTTTTCTTCTCTCCATGTTCTTCCCACGATTTTTTTAAGTCCATGGAAACATTGGACTCTGATTCATGCATGGAAATAAGATGGTTTAATTTAATACCCACTCATCCATGTATTGCGAGAAACTAGAAGTATAACTCCCATGATTTCTTTTACTTTTTTCTTTTAGTGACTTGCAACATATGTTTTATGCATACAGGCTTTTTCTCACACGTCAAGGGTACCTTTTTCTTCCGATTTTCGTCAGCAATAATCGCCACATATTACGCCTCCCCTTCTCCCGGCAAAGAACCTTTTCTTAGGATCAACTATGAGAAAATTGGATTAAACCAACTTCCTTAACATTGTTAGTAGTTGATGTCTCGGAACAATTTCATGTTGTGAACGTGTACAATCATGGGCTAAATTGATCTCTCATGCAAATGCATGAATTTAGGAATTAGTTACCCACTCACCCACATTCATAGGTAAAAGTGGAATTATTGGTGAGAGTGGTGCTTGGTTAAAGATCGTATCAGATCACTTATGGAGCAAGAAAATTTATATAGTATTGACAAATATATTTTTGTCTTTCATTTTTTATTCTCCATTTTATTTTATTCTGATAATTACTTAAAATTAAATTCAAAATGTCGCTCTAAGATATCTTTAAAATAAATAAATAAATAACATTTAGAGAACAAATAAACATTTAGCAGTTACATATTTTCATTGCAGGCAAGCATATGAAGATTGATATAATTGAAAGATGCTATTCATATGTTGATACCAAATTAAAGGGAGTAATTGTCTTAAATTTTGTTAAACACACAAGTATATGGTTCAAACTGGAAGAATTGTATAGATCATGTACTAGCTTTTAAACCCGTATATGCACACGGGTATTTTAAGCCAGTAAGATAAAATGACATTAATAAATTATACTTTTTGACAAAAAAAAAAACTCGATAATTATCATGGATTAACTTAATTTTATTAATCAGTTGTTGTGTTATTTTTTTATTACGATAAGACTCACATATCACACTATTATCCTTGTCCCTATAGTTGTCTCAATTCTCAAATCAACAATTATCGAGTAAGAGAATTGGTAGTCTTCTTAGTATATTTAGTTAATTAGGAATTGAGCATGGTAAATATAATTAAAAATGGTATTGACATTTTTAATTTCGAAATTCATTTTGTAGCACCATCTCTCATTCTTACTTCGTACACCCTTTAAATTTCAAAAACTCACTTATTATCTACTTAGTTCATGTGAAATCAAAAACTTTAATAAAAATAAAAATAAAAGAATATACATGGTTTATAAAACAGTGTAAAATACATTAATATGACTATAATGTTGTTTAACGAAAAGAGAGAAAAAATAAATAATAAATAATAAACTGCTCTTATTAATTGGCTACCAAAAACTCATTTAGAAAATATAACTATAATATCAGTAAGAAGGATTATTGTGAATGAGAATCGATCTACACTAATGGTGTTATACACACTGATATTGACTAAATAACCGTCTTTTATTTATTTGAACGTTTATTAAGTTTTATCTTCTTCCACTTGAATCTTATTATTAGATGATTCTTAAACTATGTTTTTGAAATGAAACTACCTAAAAACAATATTCATTACATAAAGTTATGATAATAGAGCTTCTAATCACAATGAAAATCATTTATCCATCTCACTGCACAAAATATGTCTCCTTCCATCGTAAATTAAAACCTATTCCATAAATTCATGAAAATACAAACAAATTGTAATATTAATATAGTTTGTTGAATAAAAATTAATATAATATAGAATCTTTAATAAATCATATTATATTATATTAATCATAAGTCATAGACATGCTCATGAAATGTTGAAACCTTATTAATTAACTTGAAACCCAAAGCTACATACCTAAATAAATTTTACATAAATTGGACGATGGTTTTTCATCCGATTCCTTTTGTTCCTAAATATACGTTTTTAATAAATATAAACAATATTAATTCATTACTTAATTAATAGTATATAATTTAGATAATGTTAGTAGTATTATTTACTAATTATTTTGTTTACTATGTTTATCCTTAAAATAGTTATTTGTTTTATTTTTTAAAATCTTATGATATCATCAAATCCCTAATTTTACTCAATTTAAAAAAATTTAATTAAATTATGATTTCTGATTGGTTAATTAGATTTCAAATTAAAATGATAATATTATAAGTATGATTCTTATATATTATTTATATTAAAATTTTAAAACATATATATTAATTTACCTTTCCACTTTCCCTTGCTTCCCCTTAATCCCGATGTACTTTTATTCTATTCTATATTTGGACACCTAAAGTGGAGATAAAACTTAATTATAGCTAACCCATGTTTATTTCGTCGGGAAACAAAAACAATAAAAAAGACAGAGTAAATCTGAGCCACGTACATGATACAAACCGAAGAAAACATAACAACTTCAAGCAACCAATAAATAACATAAATGATGAAAGTAGATGACGTACAATCGGCTAACATGCACTTGATTACTCACTATCTACCTCGATCCCCCTACTTATCTTTTCCTATTTACCTTTTTTCTAACCTCTACTCATAATATTTACCATCACACAATATTTAAAATTTATAAATAATAATCAATAGATTTACTTTTTACTAATTATATTTTGAAAAAATAAAATAAAAAATATATATATATATATATAATTCAAAAATATAAATATAACTAAAGTACACCAAGTTAGATTTGTAAAAAAAATTCAATAGAGATAATTTCTTAGAAAACTGAAAAAATTGGAAAGAGTATCATACCTTCAAAAATAATATTACGACTGATTTGGATAAATGAATTACAAAATAGATAGATTAGATGAGTCCAAATTTTGACAATGGGCCGTGCCAAAGTAAGTGTGATTTTTGGATCATGTCTAGATGCGTGTGGAATCTACTAATTTGACTAATTCGTACTCTTTTTCTATCTGATCAAATATGACTAAAGAAACTACATATATAATACCTTAACTCTAATGATAACTGGAGTGGAAGAGCATGTAGGTGATCTTTCTTGCTTATTAATATAGATATTTTAAATTTCTTTTTATTTTCAGGTTGCAGTAATATTTTGCCATGGTCCTTAATTAAAGGAGGTTTTTGAGAGCTTGGATTTAATTACCTTTTTGTATTGAAACTGGCCGTGGCACAATAACCGATCAATAGCCTTTTTAGAACTTGTTCTATTGCTTTAATGACAACTAGCTGCTCTATAATATATGATCATATGTTGATCTATTAGATGTGCATATATGCAGACAAGAGTACCTTTCATCCTTTTATAAATTGAATTTCCGTGTGGTCAGAGTAGGCGTGGGGAAATCGAGTTTCTTTAGACAAATTTACCAAATTGAATTAGATAAATGCTAGCTACTTCTTGTTTTTGTAGAATTCAAAATTATCAGACAATTACAGTCACTAAGAAGATCAGAATCCTTCAGTTCAGTCACTAAGAAGATCAATCAAGTTAACCTATGCACATGTGATTTAAAGACCAAAAAGGACATGTACAAGTAGATAGGTAAGGCTAAAGAGACAGATTAATTTGTTTTGGATCTGGGAAATCTTTTTTTCGCCAATACAGATTTGTATATGAATTAGTAATTTTTTTACAAATATGCAACAAATATTTGATTCCAAGTATCAGGAACTCCTGGCAAACACCAATGTATGCAATCTGCGAATTTTAATGGATCGGCTTTTTGGTGATCGGTCAACAATTTGCCTCCCAATTCAGTGTAAATGGAGGAATGAGCTTCTACTCTATATTCTGATAGTTGTGTTACGTTGATCAAAGTAACAGGAACTTTCATTTTCCCGACCACACTCGCAACGACTTTCATCATCCTTTTATCGGATCCACTTCCCCAGTGTCCTTTTTTCTTCACTGGTTCTGTTTCATTGTAGCATTTTATCCCTCCCCTGTTGTCCCAGTCAGCACTCCTACATCAACACATGCATCAATATATACTTTCTGTAAAATATGCATCAAATTAGCAATAGCTAGACAAATTAACTGAAACTAGGTCATACCTTTGATGAGTAGGGGACATGGTGGTGAAAAAAACCCGGGTATTGTTTTGATCCACATTTGAGTCAACCCAGTTTGCCCAAGTTTTCAAAGCTATTCTATAGGAGACTGGAGCATCTAGTTCTTCGTAACCATCTTCCGCATTTGCAAATGAACCCCATCTGTGACACAAAAAAGAAAAATGTATCATGCATAAAGTAGATATATATTCTTAATTAATATATGGTTAATTTAAGAAGATAACTTACAGGGATTTGATCTTGGAACCAGTCATCCACCAAACATAAGTATTGAAAACAAGGACATCCACTCCTCTCCAATGTTTGGCATGTTTTTCTACGGTATCCACTCTTAGTATTCTCTTCTTCGGATCTCCTATTATATTTTCATCAGTATTTGAATCTATTAAAAATGGCGCCCAATAGAACTCAATAGTTGCATTGTGATCCTGTTACAATCAACCAATCTATTGTTAGCTTCTCTAAAACAACCTTGAATTCAGTTTTTATTTTTTTCAATACTATCCCATTTTTGAAATAGCAATGAACAGTAAAGATGTGTTTGGGTTTTATTCTATCTGAATTACAAGATCTGTACGTTATCCAACAGTCCAATGACCAAAAAAACTACATAACTAATATTTAGTCTAATAAACAAAGCCCTAAACATGTTTTACTACAAACCAAACTACTTTTACTTTGAGTTCATGAGATGGAGCACCTTTATCTTGAAGATTGAATGAACTTTTCCACGTCGCATAGATTTCTGATCGTTTGGTATGAGAAATTCAACCAAACAAACAAAAGATTGCCATTGTCCTCTTTGTAGTGAGTCTCCAACAAACATTACCCTCTTTCCTCGGATTTTGTCAAGTGCCAATTTTGCATCAAATCTGCCAAAGTCATTAACTAATTAAGCTTTCATTTTAATGAATAGTTGGAAAATAGTGACAGTCATAAAGTGAATTTAGTTAGATAGTATCTCTATATATGATATCATAGCACATGCATCTCAGATTGGTACGTATGTACAATGTACCTGGGGAGGATGCAATCATCGAGCTGCCATTCCCAGTGACGATAATCAGAATCAGGCTTCCCGTTCTTAACACAAGAGACTTGCCTATCAAGGTATGGACAAGAATTATCTGTGTACAAGGGCTTAAAAGACCGATTGTAGACCCATTTCCCTTGATCAACATTGCATTCATCTGGGTCGAAGGTGAACCTATCATCTACAGTTGACTTAAATTTTCTATTATCTTCCGTAGCGTTCCTGCTTTCAACTGTTGTAAAATAGTATACATGAATTATCAGTACATATATAATTCCATTAAAAACACACAAATAAGAGCATATTCGTATATATATAATTATAATATAATTATACTGCCTACATAAGGTAACACTTAAATAACCACCCTAAATCTTACTGTATAATAATCTCTTAACGACACATTATCTAAGGGTTGTACGTAGTAGAAATATAGATTCAAGACCTTTTTTTGACTCCTTTGTAGACTTGGAATAACCCCTTTTTGTGCAAGACTTGGATTTGAAAAAAGTTGGGGAGGATAACAAATTGATTCTCTCAGTATACAATACAACAATGAATGCCAACAAAAAGATCAACACTGTGATGATAGAAAGAGAGAGCTTCACACGAAAAGCTTTTGGAACGATGACACCCATCAAATTAATTACGATCGTTGATCGAGCTGAGGGAGATTGATCGAAAGAAAGACTAGCTAGCTAGGTTGATGGGAATATTAAAAAACTTGTGAGTGCGTAATTATATGGGGTTGAGGATGATTTTATCTATTAGTGATCGATAATGCAAAACTGATTGAATATGATTTTTTGTTTGTTTGATAATTTTGGAGTAGGAGTGAAGCTAAAGCATTGGATTCGTATTATTTCTTTTTTTACAACAGTACACACTATTTGTTTATAGTGGTTAGGGTGCAACTACAATCAGAAAGTTAGTTGCAAGGCCACTTTCTTCATTTTACTTCTTCAGTCTTTGCATCAACCTAGTAAATAAGAAATGTACGTCCTCGATCACCCATAATTTTAATTTAATTTTGGGGTTCCATTCATAAGCTTAAGCATCGAGTACGTCTTTTGATTGTATTTAGATTTTTTACCCTCTAACTTTATTACGTACCATACAAATTTATTTTCTGATTGATATTTTAGTTGCAACATAAATAATTTGTGATCTAGACTGAAATTAATAACACAAATTGAACCTGTTGGATTCACACGAATACCAAGAGCAATTTTACTAACTATCATTGATTCACACGAATACCGACAATTAGGATAAATTTAACTCAAAATTGAGAGAAAAATGAACTTTCATAAAAATAAAAATAAAAACTCTTCCACAACCTTCTCCAAACCCTAAACAACAACCAGAATTTCGAACGGGCCAAAAAAGATAAACGGGTCGGACTCTAGCCCAAAAACAAAGTCCACAAAAATTGAAAAAAAAATATAAATAAGCCCATAACTTCTAAAATAAAGCGAATTTGGACCAGAAAGTTGGGTAAACTGCATCAATTTATCCTCCACACTCGTAGCCCAAGTTATGACCTTTTTCGTGAAACCCTTTTGTTACACGATCTTGGACCTCAATAAACATAAGGGTTCGATCCTCCACAGTTGGGCCGCATCAATTTGTCCTTGTATATTGTTATTTTTACAGTACACAATAATTAAATCAAATGAAATTTTCTATCATCGGGTTGAATTGCGTCTCTATTTGTTGCCCACATGTCCTTTTTTTTTTAGGTGGGATCTCGTTATCTATTGTGACTTGAAACTACAGTTATTATGATAACAACAGATCGAGAGTAATTTTTGCATATCTGATAGCTTGGTACCTAACACAACTTCAACATGTTAATTTACAACATTAATCAATGATTATTTTTAGATAAAACAAGGTTCAGTCATTTCAATTTCAACATGTCAATTTAAACACGGTTCAGTCATTCCCTGAAAATTCGATTGGTTTGAAATGTAACCATTAACATATAACAACTAGGAGTTCAAAATTACATTATATGAGTTTATAGTGAAGATTTTTGAGTCATCTAATGTATACAACCACATCTAGTACCGGAAAAACAGATGGGTGGGCGTGTTTGGGCAGCCGGGTCAAAATATGTTCGGATCTAACGGGCTCGGGTTTAAACGGGAAAATTTTGAAACAAAAAATCTAAGAAAACTAAACTTATACAATAACCCTTGAATATGTACTTAGTAGAAAATAGTTATCCCATATACTACTCAATATATACACCTATACTGTCTCCAATTCGTATATCTATTAGCATTCAATTCTTTTAACCACCACATGTAGAAAGCCTTCATGCATTTCTGCCTTTACTCAATTTAGACCCATACATTCACTGACCACACCACAATCACCAAAAAGAAGTCATACAATTGTATAGACATGCACACGTTACCTGTTAAGACCAAGAATGATGCAGCAGCCCAATTGGATTTTGCAGTTATTAATCTCTAGAAAATAGAAACACCGAGAAATTCATTTATTAAAATCCAATTTTAATCGACATAATAAGCCGTCAATGCATATATCCATCGGTGGTGATTGAACTCCATGGATCAGCCGTCAAACATACTCTACCGGTTACTTTGCCAACTTTGTTTTCATAATTATCTTCTCTCTCTTTCTCTCTCTCTCTCTCTCTCTCTCTCTCTCATATATTAAAGATCATCTTCATTCATTCTCCTCCCTCCTCCCTGATATTTTGGAGTTCCGACATCTTTACCAACTATTTTATTTATCTAAAGAAATAATAAGTAGGTATTATAACAAATAACAATCATCACATCGTTCTCGATATCTATGCAATTATGAATGTAGATTATTAAAATTTTTTACATAATTGATACCAAATATTAAGTTGATATATGTATATTGTATACTGGCAACGAATTCAACTTCTTTTTACAGTAATTTAATTTTAAACATTGTTGCAACAATTGGTTAGTTTGCAAAAAAATCAAATAGAAAAACCCCAACTTAATCAATTCTCAGACTTACAAAACTTGCACAAAATTGTTTGCTAAAATGCAATTCATGATATGACAATTTTAGGGTTTGTATAAATACAGAAATTTAGTTAAAGAAGTCCAAAACTTAAATCGATATCTTATATAAAAATAGAGTGAAATAATTAATTGGATCAAATTGTATATGTAATTATGTATATATATGCTTACTTACGAACTAAATACGAATGATGGACAAAAAGAGATGGCGACAGGAGGAAGGAGGTCGGAAGAAGGTGAACGGAGGACGACAGCCAAGAAGCAAACTGGCAAGTCGGTAATGATGGTTTGCGGATATCAGTAATTGTGAGAAGCGATTACATTCAAAATAGGGTATTTACATTTTTTTAGTTTTGGAATAAAGAGTAGTGAGTAACGATTAAGGATTACCCAATTCACTCATTCAATTTTTCTAACTTGTCCATATGAGCCTAATGCGTTTCCTAGTTCAGTCTAGGATAACCCATTTGAAAGCTCTATATTTACTAGGATAAATATAACTATTCAATGAATAGTAAGTTTTTTTTAAAAAAAAAAAATTTATTCAAATCTTTAGTAATTACAAAGTTATAAAATTTTGATGTATTCACTTTAGATGACTAAAATATAATGATTTGTTATAATTTAAATTCATATACATAAAAAATCATTTTAGTTAGAATATTAAAAAAATAAAAACTATAGAAGATTACTAACTTTAGTTATAATTTTTAGATTGTATATTTGTAATATGTCTATAAGTTACTTTACAAAAAAAATTCAAAACCTAATTGATCAATGTGTCGTCTGTAAGAAAATCACTTAACTCGATATAATAAAAAAACACAACTTTGATGTGTTTTATTTAATGGTAACTGTCATTTTTCTTTGATCATTTCTTACAATTGAAAAATTTGTTGCTAAGTGTGACATATTAGAAAATCATCTAGGTAATTATTTGATCACTTTCTAACATATCACATAAATATCTAAGTAATTATAATCATTATTATTAATTATATATTATTAATAAATATTGATTTTACTTGATCTATAAATACTTGAGTCAGTTATGTACATCGAAAACTATTCATGATCATATTTAACATATATTAATTATAATATTTTTTTTTGTGATAAAAATTTATATTGAATCATACACATCTTACGTCTTATATCAATCATTTTAATGAATGATGCAGGATTATGCTATCTTTTTATGGATATAAAAAAATCAATGAGATCAAATATTATCTTAAATAAGAATGCTTAAATTTAATTTTTCTGCCACAACGCGCCGGTTAAAATTACTAGTTTAGAATATGAATGAAGTCCAAAGTCAATCATTAAACAAAATTAGTTCAATCTAGGATAACCCATTTATAATATGAATGAAGTCTAAAGTCAATCATTAAACAGATTTGAAGTCCCAAAGTCTCCCATAATTAACTATATGGGATTATTTTGCTGGCTCATCACATCACAATATATTACATTGCAAAACTTAAATCTGTAAGATAACTAAATGTTGGTTCAATATGTCCAAGGATCAGTTTAGAATGACATTGCCAATTTACATATGAACCTATAGGGTCAAACTTTTAGCAAGTAGACTTTAATTCAATACTAATAAGGATTTGATCTTTGATTAATATTATCAACTCTTGTATTAATTGGAAATAAATCTTTTAGGAAAATATTTATATTTCTAATGAAAGTATCATATATAAGTTGTTAGACACATTTTATATGTCATGTACATCTTTTCGACACTTAAAGGTTAATGAATAAAAGATGTACACAACTTGTGTTTTGATCAAGTGTGTAAAACACTCCACCTCCCCCTCCCTTCTTGTGTTGGTCGTAGGTTTGCCCCATGTGGGCAAGCATGGGGCTTGTTACTTTTGGGCTACTCCTAATATGATGCTTAATTGTTTATTAGACAAAGTATGGGCTAAGGAAAACGCTTGGAAGTCTTATATGCATGGGAGAGGATAGTAAAGATCACTAGATACTTTTTACACACACACACACACTTCTCCTTTGATACTAACTTGAGTCTTAGCATTCAAAGGCTTTAGAAGTTTTACAAGAGAGTTCTAGCAAAGTTGAAGTCTTACACTTGTTGGTGGATACATGTGGAGGATTTCATACACTTTGAGTCTTGCCATCTTATACAATTCCCCAATTCCAAGTGGGATCAAAGTCTTCAAAGATTATCTCTAAAGCACCCTATGATTGTTTCTCTCTTTCTACTACATGTATTTGGATCCATGGAAAGGGTTTTATAAAATGTCAGCAAAATGGTTTTGATCAACTTACACCCTGTTCCCGAGTTTTTTAAGGAAAGAAAAAAAAAGAAATGAAGAGGAAAGAAAAGAAACGAATTCAAATCTCTCCAATTTGGGAGGAAAGATAGGAAGGAAAATTAGACAAAACTAATCATTTCTTTTCTTTTCTCTTCCTTCCTAAAAAACTAGAGAACACAAATAGTTTTTTACTTTCTTTCCGCTTACTTTCTTTACTCTCCTAAATAAAACTCTGTTAAAGCTTTCGTTGCAAAACTCGATTTTTGTGTTCATAATTTTATCTAAACCCCTACACTAATCACAAACAGAGAAGCTACTTGAGTCCCAGAACAAATTGCTAGATTAGTAAATTCAACAATGTCTTAAACCATGATTTATGTGTTAGATATAACCACCACTTTCAGATGTTAAAACTAAATAGGAATTACCTTCTAATATCATATTGATATATTTAGTACTTTTGCAAGTGACAAGTTCTCAAAACAAACAAATACCATAAACCAGTTTATGAATGCAAAGTTTTTGGGACATATTGTAGCCAACCAGAGTGATCCATCAAAACCCATCTACGACTCTTGAATTTGCGATTTTTTTGCCAATAAGTTCTCGCAGTTCAATTTCTCCAGGGAATCTCCTCTCTCTCAGCTTAGAGTAAACCTACATTCCAGTATTCCACACAACATAAAAACATACAATAATAATCTAAAGCATTTACTAAGACCATCGAGAGATTGTATACATCTAAATATAATTTAAGCAACTTTTAACTAGACCCATTTGACCTATTCCCCTTTTACCTAATTTATTTGAATTAAAGGCTTCAAGATAAAACATAACCATATTCAATCCATCTAGAATCTAGAATATAGGCTAATAAGCATAAAAAGAAGTGAAGAATTACCCGTTCGCCATTACATGAAACTTCAAAAGCACTGGAACTTTGCAGGAAACCTTGAAGGAAATTTCCCAGTAGCCAAGTTGAAGAAATGGTCCCAAATCTATTAGCCCGCATTGAGTAATACCAAGAAGGTGGTGCTGCAAATCCCAACCTTGGGAAAATATGCTCACCCACCATGACAACACCAATCACCCCAAATTGAAATACAGGCACCACTTTAGCTAACAAACGTTTTGGAAGTGGAGGTGGATAGTTAGCTAGAACAACATTTAGTCCCGGAAAAGCTGATTCCAACATGTTTTTCATTGTTTCCGCATTCCCCCTGTCATACTTAACCAGTTTTAGATCTTGAAAATAAGAAACAAAGGCAAACGTCAACTAATTGTACCACTGTAAGTAACAAAATCTCTAGCTTGTTTTTACAAATGGACATCACCAAAGAAAACCCAACTAGAGGTGACAAATAAATACAGTTAACTAATAAGGGAAACGGTTAAACTGGTTAAAAGTTGTGTTAAGTATATTTCTAATGCAAGCAGCACATCCTAAATTGATGTAGTCAAAGTTTAATGCAAGAAGCACAGATAACAGCACTACAAGCGCCATGTGTTAATTTTTACAGAAAAAAAGGCAAAAACACTTGCATAGTTACCGTTAAACGAGTTAGATGGGATAAGGCACATTAGTGGACACATATGAATGTTCGTTCCCAAACAAACAACTTTGTGCTGAAGTGAACACAGATACAGATACATATATATATATATATATAATGTATATTAGATACAGATACAGATAGTTTAATTTTGAAATAATAGTGATTAGTGAGTAACATGTAAATCGGGTGCCCCAGGCGAGACTAGTGAAGGTTGTTAATAGTGTAAGAGCGGAAATTGATTGAAGATGGATAGGATTAGGTATTTAGTACGTAAGCAATAAGAAAAGAAAAAAACAAAATTGAAGGATAGGGTTTCCGTACCTGTAAGAACAAGAGGCGCAAAAGTCAATCTGGACGGTGTTACCTAAGCCGATCCCTCCAGTACCAAATCCAGATGCACCTTTCTGCTTAATTAATAATCAATCAAATCAAAGGAAATAGTACTTGAATTAAAATCAATCAAATAAAATAACGCAGACCTGTGTAGTAGGGAAGTCGAGAGGTTGTTGGATAGATGATGAGGTTTGAAATTGTTGATGATTATGATTATGATTATGGGCAGCATTAGCAGATGAAGATGAAGAAGGAGGCGCGATGAAGAAGAGATTGAAAACATCGGAACAGAAGAGAAACAGCGGTAACCCTACCAGAACTATCTGACTTGCTCTTGCATCCATCGCCCCCAATAAATTTCTCTCAAACAAAATAAAACACAACCGGTAGCTGAGTTTGTTTTCAACCAAGGTTAAAATACTAAGTTGATATTCTTACCATTTACACCAAATTGCACGAATCGTCCATAAATTATATCAACATTAACTCAATCGTCATCTTTGAAATTTCATTTTACAAGACACCTCCATATTTGATATTTCTTTCACAAGAAGTCTTTTTAACTAACTTTGTTAACTTTTATCATTAAATTTAGTCACACACCTATCATGCGAAGGTATTTGCATCATTTGACTTAATAACTCACAAACTTTCTTTTTCTTATCTCTCTTAAACACTAATTCTCATCTTTAAATAATTAAGACTGGTGAATGACAAATCATAAAAAATTAAAAAATTTAAAACAGATCTTCTTATGTATCTATTTCACAAACACTCAAACCTCTTAATAGCAAAAACCCAACAGCCACCGATATATATCAAAGATCTAGTAACCCACCAACATCATCACCCACTAATATTAGCAAAAGAAAGAGCTAATAATGACCCCCTGAATCGCTGATATTAAATCTTTATCTTTATATATAATTAAAAGAGGATATCATGGAGAAATCTTAGCCCTTCATTGCTTTCCACCCTTTACGATCTAACGATCTTAATTTCTTTCGTATAATAACACATTTAACCCCTCAAATACTTGATATATTTATTTTAATTAAAAACTTAGACTAAATATTATATTCATTTATAAAAATTAAAGAGTCTATAAATTATATAAGAAAATCGGTCACAATATTTTATTCATTTTATTAAAATCAAATTTGTCTCGCATTATAGCGGGTCTATAAACTACATAAAGAAATTGACCAAATAAAAATTAAATTACGATTTAACGATCTTAATTTATTTCGTATAATAACACATTTAACCCCTCAAATACTTGATATATTTATTTTAATTAAAAACTTAGACTAAATATTTTATTCATTTATAAAAATTAAAGAGCCTATAAATTATATAAGAAAATCGGCAACAAGATTTTATTCATTTTATTAAAATCACATTTGTCTCGTATTATAGCAGGTCTATAAACTACATAAAGAAATCGACTAAATAAAAATTAAGTTCGACTCCAATCATTGCAGGTCTATAAACTATATAAAAAAACCGTTCACAATATTTTATTCATTTATAAATATTAAAATCGTCTCGCGTTATTGCAGGTCTATGGACTGTATAAAAAATCGATCAAATATTTTGTTCATTTATAAAAATGATCAATATTTTTTCGTATAATTACATTTTCGCACCTTAAGTATCTGATGTATTTGTTTAAATTAAAAAAGTCGGTCACAATATAAAAAAATCGAATAAATATTTTATTAATTTATAAAAGTTAAATTCGTCGCGCCTTATCGCAGGTCTATAATTATATAAAAAAATCGACCAAATAAAAATTAGATTCGACCCGCGTTATCGCGGGTTTATAACCTAGTATATAATTAAAAGATAATACCATAAAGAAATTTTGACCTTTCATCGTCCTCCTTCCTTAATGATCTAACAATCTTTATTTTTTTTCGTATAATTACACTTTTGACCCCTAAATATTTGATATATTTATTTAAATTAAAAAATTAGACCAAATATTTTATTCATTTATAAAAATTAAAAGTCTATAAATTATATAAGAAAATCGGCTACAATATTTTATTCATTTTATTAAAATTAAATGTGTTCGGCATTATAGCGGGTCTATAAACTATATAAAAATTGACCAAATAAAAAGTAAATTCGAGCTGCTTCATCGCAGATCTATAAACTATATAAAAAAATTGGTTACAATATTTTATTAATTTATAAAAATTAAGTTTGTCCAACGTTATCGCAGGTCTCTAGGATGTTTAAAAAAATCGACCAAATATTTTATCCATTTATAAAAATTAATTCGTCCAGCGTTATCGCGGGACTATAAACTATATAAAAAATATCAACATTTTATTCATTTATAAAAGTTTAATTCGTCGCGCCTTATCGCGGGTCTATAGATTATCTAAAAAATCGATCAAATAAAAATTAGAATTCGAACCCGTGTTATCGCGGATTTATAACCTAATTCATATTAAATGAATATATATTCCATGTTTTTGATATATTTTCATATTAAAAGTGATGATCTTGATTAAGTAGAGAGGTTCTACGTTATTTATCAAAGATCGCACGTTGATAAACTAAGACTTTTAGTACTATATGTTTTTTATTTTCAAATCAAAAATAATGATGTCAAATAATCTAAATCACGGGCCATGTGAATTATGAAATGTGAATTGGTTTAGGATTTTAGAGAATATTAAAATTTGGGTTTAGAGACAATTATCGGTTGTGGTAACATAGCGGTAGAGTTTCTAGTGTATTTAAGGATTAATTGTTTCATTATGTATTCAATTTTATATTTTTTACTATTGTATGTAACCACATTTTAAAAGTGTTATTGTGTGTATTGAACTTTACAACTTCGTATATTGTATGTAACGGGTGACTGGATAATAGGTATCTAGTTTTTCTTCTTGAAAAAATGTCTATTGTATGTATCGTACTTTGTAAAAATGTTTATTTTATGTATCAAACTTTGTAAAAAAAATATCTATTGTATATATTGAACTTTGTAAAAATGTCTATTGTATGTATCGAAACCAGTAGTTATGGTCATCCGGTCACCCGTTACATACAATATACGAAATTGTAAAGTTCGAAACATACAATAGGAAGTTTTAAAGGTGGTTACATACAATAGTAAAAAATGTAAAGTTAGATACATAACGAAACAATCAACCATTTATTTAAGGTTGCAAGTTCAATCTTCACAAGTCAAAATGTTCCTTTAGAGCCACGCCTGCCTTTTTATAGGAAAGAGATTTGCTCAATTTATGTCGAGAGTGCTTTGCATAAATTATGTGGATTGTTGACCGTCAAAGGTGGTGTCGATATCACGGTTATTAGAAAATGTGACAACCGTCAAAAATCTCAGGTCAAAACCGCACTTAAATTCCTAGTACTTTTAATTACGTTTACAGCACTCTCAAATCCTAGTGAAAAGTCTAGGTTACGACTCCTTAAGTACCGAAACCATAAATTACCGAAATCGCGTAACGTCTTAGAAGATTGGTTAGCGAACTTTAAGACGTGAGGAACATTAAATTAGGTTACAAAGTGCCAAAGAAAACAAATGAAATTAGATTTCATAAGTCATCACAAAATATTTATCATATCACAAAAATTGGAATTTAACTAGAAATTCCGTAACTCGATAACACGACTGGAAATCTGTTTATTAACTCGCAAATGTCAATCGTGATCGAATCAAATACATTTTGATGAATGTTATAAACTTATAAAATAAAGTTTTATGACTCACACTTTAACCAACAAAAACAACACAAAAAAAATCGGAAATTTACCGAAATTTCGTAGCTCGGCAAACGCGACACGAATCGAATAAACAAAACTCGAATCCGAAAAACTAATACTTGAATATCCATTATAAAAAATCTAAAATAAAATTTGAAGTATTTTAGAAATTTAGAACATCAATTTTTATAACCCTTATATTAAGCATAAAAACAACACAATTTAAAGCTTTGAAATGTGCAAGACTTGTGAGATTTTAATACAAATAAATACCACAACTAATACATATTATATTTTATCATAAAAATAAAATAAAAACTCCAAATTATCATGCCAAAACCGGACCTCCCCTTCCCCCACTCAATGTGACAACCGTCAAAAAAATCTCAGGTCAACAGCGCACTAGAATCCCTAGTACTTTTAATTATGTTTACAGCACTCTAAAATCCTAGTGAAAAGTCTAGGTTCGACTCCTTAAGTACCAAAACCGTAAGTTACCGAAATCACGTGATGTCTTTGAAGATTGCTTAGCGGACTCTAAGACCGTGAGGAACATTAAATTAGGTTACAAAGTGCCAAAGAAAACAAATGAAATTAAATTTAATAAGCCATCACAAAATATTCATCTATCTCAAAAATCGGAATTTAACCAGAAATTCCGTAGCTCGGTAAACACGACTGGAAATCGGTTTATTAACTAGCGAATGTCAATCGTGATCGAATCAAATACATTTTGATGAATGCTATAAACTTATAAAATAAAGTTTTATGACTCACACTTTAACCAACAAAAAAATCACGAAAATCGGAAATTAACCGAAATTTCGTAGCTCGGCAAACGCGACCCGAATCGAATAAACGAAACTCGAATCCGACAAACTAATACTTGAATATCCATTATAAACAATCTAAAATACAATTTGAAGTATTTTAGAAATTTAGAACATCAATTTTTATAACCCTTATATTAAGCATAAAAACAACACAATTTAAAGCTTTCAAATGTGCAAGACTTGTGAGATTTTAATACAAATAAATATCACAAATAATATATATGATATTTTAACAAAAAAATGAAAATAATAACTCATTTTGATGCCCAAAAACCGACCTCCCCCTTTGACCACTCAAAACCCCCACTCACATATCAAGATTCCATGCAAAAAGCCTTCTACACTTACACACTCGTCCACTTTCATCATTTCTCTCATTTCCACTTTCAAAAACACACACAATTCTCTCTAAACACACACTAAACTCCAGCAACTTATCATCCTTAAATCATCTCTTTGAAGGTGTTCATCCACCTAAACCAACATTCCAAGGTATGAACACCATCTTTAACTTCCATTCTTGCATTTTCATACTTTGAATCTTGTAAAAACATGATTTTTATGCCTTTTACCATGGCTGAAAATCTCATACAAGGTTTGATGGTTTGTAGGTTCCCTTACACTTGTTTAAGTGTTAAAACAAAAGGGCAACCTATGATCAAACCGAAAAGTCGACTTTTTGATGTTATAGAGTTTATTTACATGTTCTTGCTAGAATAAATGGTTAAAATGTTAAAATATGTTTATGTTTCTGTAAAACACATGTTCATGCATAAAAGACAAGACATCAATCTTTGGAATAGGTCTAAAAATCGTTTGGTAGTGAAATCACACCAAAAAGATCACTTTGTCATGCATGCAATCTGTCCAGATTTTGACCCTACTTGAAACGACCATAACTCAGTGAGTAATGGTCCAAAAATCTTGATTTTTCTTCTAGAATTTAGCTTAATGTCTTACCTTTAAAATCCCACTAGTCTCACTCAAATCCATTGAGTTTACGACCTCCAAATGTATCACACAAAACTGATGCGCAAACAGTAACTTTTCTTTGAGCACCTTATTGTGATACTTGTTCATGGGTCTTAAGGTGTTCTATAAATCTAAGAAAAATTATTTTTAGATTCCTAACATGTATATCTCATTAGTATAAAAAGATAGGAATTTATCTTGGATAAACACATGTACATCATGCATTATTCTAGCCTTGTAAAATGTAAATAATTGTGTTGTGATGAAGCAAAAATACAAAAAACGTGTTAAAAATTTGGGGATGATTTTTCTCAGTAACTATATCTTGAAAAGAATCTTGAAAATAAAAATGAGAATTTTTGGATAAACACAAGTAATTTTTCCTAGATTAATACAAATAAAGACTACAAAAAGAAAAATATTCATGAAAAATACTTTTTGACATCAAATAAATATGGGAAAATTCCTGTGTCATTTTACACAGAAAATGACACTATCCTCAAAATTTAACACTCCTTGGAAGTGTTTTGATATGTTTTCCGATTTACGTGTAGGACCGTAAAGGACAGACCTTTAACAATGAATCAATAATTATAGCTAATGAGCGGAAATCAAAAGCTAAACAGAGTACGTTATAAACCAAAACAAAACACACAATCACAAATCAATTATATTAAACAAAGCACATATTGTGATTTACAAATGATTGACTAGAGAAACGACACAGGCTGCACAAATTCGTATATGTTGAGCAACAGCAGCTCTGAAACCCTAAGCGACTATTTATAGGTAACTAATCAGTGATGTAGGCGATATTGGTGATATCGCCTATGCGATATTGTCAATATCGCCAAAGCGATATTGCCAATGTCGCCATTTACAGAATCTAACTAATTAGTTACAACTCGAAACCTAGACCAAGTGACAGACACACTAAATGTACCAACAAACTCCCCCATGTCTGCAGCTTGGTCTTCAAAAATAATCTTCAGTCAAATCTTGGTCTTCAGCTTGTTCTTAAAAAATATTCAGTTAAGTCTTCAATCAAACTCCTCTATGTCTTCAATAATTAGACACTCCCCCATTGAGATAGCATGGTCTTCAGAATATTGATGTCCAAATTCATGTGACTGACACACCTTTTTTATACAATAAGATCTTCAAACTATATGACCATCTCTCAATCTTTAGCAGTTTCCCCAATAGAGTTTATCTTCACAGTCTTTGGAGAACAACTAACATTCTTTATATCTTCAATATTTGACTTTGACAAGATATGTGATATTGAATAAAACCAACAAAGAAATAAAATATTTTTGTAATTTCCTTTATAATTTAAAAGTAAAGAATACAAAAAGAAAATAAATCGGGGATAAGATTGTAATATGTCTGCTTAAGGATCATATCAGGATAACATGCAGTTATTAGGAAATAGCAAGTTTTATTTCGATTATCAGTATATTTGTCCAAATTTAAATTTACTTAGCATATTTAAATCACCGGGTATAAATATTAGTTCAAGACGATTATTGGTATGTTTGTCCATATAAACATCTAACAATCAGAATTTACAAGTGCATTTTGAATTATTATTCATGATTACCAGAGAAGCTTTCCTTTTGATATACTCTTATGATCAGGATACATCCATAACATCCATGTAATGAGTGTGATTATTGTATTCCATCTTTAAAGTCAAATCATGAATAAATATTCAAGTACATTTGTATTCAATTAAAGAATAAATTTGACTATGGTTAGAGACAAACAAATCTAAAATCAAACTAGAGGTGACAGGTCTGTACTTTCGTACAACAGAGCGACATAGTTTGACTAGAGACCTTGATAATGATATTCTTGTATCTTGGTCTAGTTTGCTCTATGTTAAGATATACTGACTGAAGCTAGGTTAACATATTTCTGGATGTAGCAAAAGAAACACTCAGTATATCTCCCAGATGAATTCTTTAGGATACTCAATGACATGTGTTATGGTAGTATCTATCACATAAGAATTAAGTTTATTTTATGCACTTAAAACCTTTATGTTAGATGTCTACCAATACATCATATGATGAAGCTAATATTTAGAGAAGGCGGATCAAGTATGCTAGATAAATCTACTGACACATCAAACATAAACCTTAAAATTTCCATTTTGTGTACATGTCACCTGATGAACTATCATATCCCAAGTTATTTACAAACACAATCCAAAATGTTTTTCCAGAATTAAGAATCTTCCAGAATTAAGAATCTTGCTGTTCAAATTTCTGATCGAAATCATCAGAATTTTTAATTTTTTAAAATTACTCCCCTTGAACAGCAGCTTCTTTTCTCAATTTTAATTCAAAGGTTATCCCCGATAAATAAAACTAATGTTTAAATATATATATATAATTTTTAATTTAATAAATTTCGCAACATTACATTTCTTTGATACTAAAAAGTATAAAGAGTGGTTGTTGCATTACTAACAAAATGAACAAATAATGACTAAATAAAAGTTCCAAAATCACATATCAAGTCAAATCAAATGCTTTTAACCACGTTATGCCGTCTCGAAACTTTGAGAATCTCATCCAGTCAATCACAATGCACCACACCTAACTTCCACAATACGCATCCTTGCAGTCAAGAAAAATATAATCTATCAAAGAGCTGACTGCAACACCACAAACAATGAAACATTAGATTTTATGGGACACCCAAGCCTTGATAGTCTTGGGGTGTCCATTAGCGTCCATAATCATTACATCAACGAGTTTATGATATTTTAAAAGGTCACTTGATTTCATTGATGTTTTGTGTGTGGATTTTTGTTTCCACACCGGCTTAACATTGGATGATTGCTGATTAACTACATCAAACTTTCTAACCAGCGGTTGAGAAGGTATAATGTTATTAACCTTTGAAATTTTCACATTACGAGATGACTCATGTTTTTTTGATCTCTGAAGGTTTCTATATTTAGGATGACGTGGATCATTTCGTGATGCCCATTTTCTAGCAAGCACCGGACACTGATTAATAAGATGACCCTGCTTCTTACAATAGAAACATGATCGTCTCTCTCGGAAAGTTTGGTCATCACTCGACAGTGGTTTCGGTGAAGGAGGTGACTTACGAGGCTTGTTTTCAGGTACATTTACAGCACATGAACACTTATGTAAACATGATGGAGTAGATGTATTTGCAGTTGAGGAAATCTTTTTAGAAAATATTTGACCTCTACCTTCGGTAGTAAGTATTAAATTTTCTGGTTTGTTGTTATTCTTCTTAACTTTCTTTGTAACCTCGTGAGTTACATCCTCCACTCCCACCACCTCTTCAACATGTGTTGAAGGCGCAAACATGATTGGTTCAAATTTAGGCTTAATAGGCTCAGCCTTTTCAACATTTTCAACCTTAACAATCTTAGGCTGAACAGAGCTCTCAATAGTAACTAGTTTAACAATAGGACTTGTATCCTTTTTAAGAACAGAAGGAACAAAATCTTTAATTTCATCCTGTGAAAGACTGGGTTGATTCAAGTTTGAGGGAGGAGGGTGGTTGTGATAACCAATTCCTACCTTACTCTTTGTATCAGTCCTTTGACTTTGCAGGATGTCGGAAAAGACCATAGTAGATGTTGAAATGTTTGCAAGTCTTCGTTTTAAATCAATGTTATCAGCTTGAGTATTAGCAAGATCCTTTTTAAGATGAGCAATCATTTTTAAATAGCTATCAATCTCATCTTGTTTGTTGTAGATCATAGCTTTTAAATCTTTCTTTTCTTCGATAAGTGTCTTCTAATTTATTTCAAAAACTTTTTCATTATCTTTTAACACTCTGTTCGCTTGAATAAGACTTGTTAGATCTGTATTCAAATGATCATTATCTACTATATACCTGTTGATTTTACCAGTTAATTTGATACAGGTTTCACAATTAAAAGAGTCACATTCTACCTCATTCTGAACATCTGCCATCAGCGCTACGTTATCTTGATCATCCATAGCCGAAAAATCATAGGCTTCTTCATCTTCTAACATAATAGCTGCCTTGGCTACTTCATTATCCCTTTCTAAGGTAGAAGGTCTTGTAAAACCCGTAGAGGGTTGTCTTCCCTTCTCACATTCTCGTGCAAAATGACCTAGGTTTTGACACTTATAGCATCTAATCTTTGATTTGTCAAAACCCATGCTTGTCTTATCAGTGACATCTTCAAGAGATCTCTTTCCAGTTCTCTTCAAGTATGTTTTAGTCCTTCTGGTAAGCATGGCCATGTTCCAACGAAGGTCCACCATCTCTAGCTCATCAGGGTCAACTTGTGCAAAATCTTCATCGGTAAGATCTACCGAGCTGATCCTCTTTGATAAGAAATCATCATAAGATGATAAAAATGCGTTGAAGATAACTGCATGCTCATTGTGTGATGCAGTAGCAGAGGAAGATGGTTGAGTTGGAAACGAAGAGAATGTGCCAGCAGAGTGATTTCCCTGAGAGTAATTGGGTTTAGACGTAGAGGTAGACGGCCCAGATAGAAGTGCTGTACTACCATATCCAAAATTACTATTATCAGGAAGCAAGGAACCAGATCTTGTGCTTTTCTTTTGAATATCCAATGCACAAGTCTCCAATTTGCAAATGAGTTGATCTAAAGTCATTGCCAACACATCTGGATCATTTTCCATCATAAGCACTCGAGTTTCCTAGTGAGAAGGTAGAGCATTTAGAAGTTTCTTATTAACCTCAATTGTACTGAATTTATATCCTCCCTCTGTCAGTTCATTCACAAGACGTGAATATCTGCAAAACAGATCCTTAACTGTTTCATTCTTCTGGATGTCAAACAGATCATACTGTTTCTTCACAAGCTCAAGTTTACTCTGCTTGTACTCAGTTGTACCTCCACATCGTTCAGCTATGCCATTCCACAGATCATAAGCAATGTCATGTTGTTTAAACATTTTCATCGCATCAGTAGGAAGAGCCATGGTTATGGCAGAGTGAGCCTTTCTCTCACATCCCATGCTTTTCGTTCTTCAACAGACATTGAACGAATTGGCTTTGGTGGAGGAATACCCACATGCTCTCCACTTTAAACAGGTCTAGCGTATCGTTCAAGTAAAGGTATCTCCATTTCTGGATCGGTAAACGCAACGAACGATAAGAATCTCCCACGCCATTCAGAATACTCCATTCCCGGAGCAAAGAATGGAGGTTTATTTGCAGAACCAACTTCAGCATTGTGTTTCAACATAGCATTCACAGCTTGTAAAGTCGACATTTAATAAAAGTAAGCTTTGACTTATTTTTTAAAAAAACTGATTTAAAAATAGTATAGCGATATTGTTGATATCGCTGAATGAATTGATAAGGCGATATTGATAAAATCGTTATCAATGTCGCTAGTTAAAGCACAAAACAAAATCAGACAACAAAGGCGATATAACACGCGATATTGAGACTAATATCGCTAAAATTAATCAAGCGATATTGATGATAATATCGCTAAGATCAACTAGGCGATATCAAGTAATATCGCTAGTTATATCGCTCAAATTAATGAGCACAGAACAGACAATGTCGCTGAAAACCCTAGTGGCGATATTAATAGTAATATCGCTATCAATATCGCTAAAACGGCTGTAAACCTTAAAAAAAAATCTTTGCGAATTAAACAAAAATTGGGTTTAAAAATGACGAACACAGCTCCAGATATTACTAAAAAATACTGAATAAATAGCTTTTAAGACTGATAAACGATTTGTTTATAGCAAAACTAATTAAAAAGATTTTTAAACGTACTAATATTGATTTAATAAACCACTAATCCAATGATTAAATGGCTCTGATACCAATTGTAGGACCGTAAAGGACAGACCTTTAACAATGAATCAATAATTATAGCTGATGAGCGGAAATCAAAAGCTAAACAGAGTACGTTATAAACCAAAACAAAACACACAATCACAAATCAATTATATTAAACAAAGCACAGATTGTGATTTACAAATGATTGACTAGAGAAACGACACAGGCTGCACAAATTTGTATATGTTGAGCAACAGCAGCTCTGAAACCCTAAGCGACTATTTATAGGTAACTAATCAATGATGTAGGCGATATTGGTGATATCGCCTATGCGATATTGTCAATATCGCTAAAGCGATATTGCCAATGTCGCCATTTACAGAATCTAACTAATTAGTTACAACTCGAAACCTAGACCAAGTGACAGACACACTAAATGTACCAACATTACGACTTGTTAAAACACATAAAGTTGGAAACCAAAGTTCCAGTGCTCAAAACGACCTGCAAATTTTACACAAACCTAAAAATGACTTAAAAAGGATCTAGTAAAAATTCCAGAATTTTTCATGAATAATTACTATTTTTCCCATATTTATCACACATTTTAGACACTATTTGATTAAAAATAATCTGTAAGTCTAAAAATCCTCAAATTTTCACAGAAAATTTGTAAATTATATTGTATATTGTATACTAAATTTGATAATTTTTGGAGTCTGTTTTCATGTGTTTTCATTATTTTATTCTCAACCCGAATAATTACCGACAACGTTAATTAAACGACAAATCAAACTCTAACGGCACTTTGTAACGTATTTGACTAGCTAAGCAATCTTAACAAACCATATTAGACGAGAATCTAATTAGGAACCTTGTATTCGTAGGTCTTGGATAGGAGTCACACTCGGTCGAAACGCGCATTACATCCATTCCGTACGCTCATTAACGATTGTGAGTTACACAGCCCCTCTTTTTAACGTTTTACTTAAATGTTTTGGGGTGAAAAGCATGCCTATATGATTTAAATTCTATATTTGCTTTACAAATACTATGCAATACTTGATTTACGAATGCTATGCTTATGCTATGCTCGTTTTACAAATGCTATCCTTGATTTACAAATACTATGCTCATGATATGCTATTGCTATGCTTATTTTGAATACTTGACAAGGTTAAGATGTCATATTGATTACAAATAACGTCTTGAATGTTTACCGTTTATACGAACGTGATTATATGCTTGTTTTCTATCGTATCTAAAGTCCCCGGTATATCTACACGACCATTAACTCTATATGAGCCAAATGATGCATATGAATAGTACTATTTGGGAGCGAGACCACCTCCCCACTCACGCGGCCACGTGAGTGCATCCCATCATCCTAAATGCCAACGATAGGGCATCTCTCTTTGGGGCAAAGGTTTATCGGTTGTAGGTTTGGTTGTGGACTCAAGCATAATAATTCATTGTGACTATAGACAAAGATGCGATAGCATAGAAATTCATAAACGACTATTAACGTATGACGTTTCGACTTTTGAAACGATATCTCTTTAAAACTATAAACTTTACGACACGAGTTTTGCAATGACTTTGACATCGGAACGATATCCCTTTTAAACTATAAACCTTATGGCCCGAACTTTACAAAAACGTTGTCATTTGAAACAATACTTCTTTAAAACCATAAATTTAAAACTTGAGTTTTACACTATAAATCATTGTGGTCGTGGACAATGAGACGTCGATTCATAATAACGCTTCGCATTCTTATGAACTTCGACATAATAAACCGTTGAGATTATAAACGTTTTGATATTGATTTGATGATCCATTGACTTTATAAACGTAACCTGAATCTATTAAATACTACAATATGAGTTTTATAAACATAACTTGAACTTATTAAACACTATATCTTGAGTTTTATAAAAGTGAATTGAACATTTCTTCGAAAATATGAGCGTCGCGTTATGAACGAATTATGACTTTTAATTGAGTTCCAAAGGGAATCACTCCTAAATGAATCTCGTACTCAAATAAACCTCTTTTGCAAAAAAAACATCGATTTACAAATGAATCTAACTATCAAATGGGTATCGCTCTTAAATGAGCCTTGTTTTAATGAATTACTTTTATAATTATCCGCGCAATAGCGCTTGACTATCCTAAAAATTGATCTTATGAAATTATCGGATGATTTTCGTCATTGTATGAGCCTCGGTACTAAACAAATTACTTTTGTGAACTAATCACGTAGTAACGTGGAACTTCTAAACTAAACTTTGTAAACTCTTGATAAGGGTCTTTCCTTACGCAAAACCTGTGTACTCACCAACTATGTTTCATAGTTGACCTGTTTATTTTTACATGCTTTTCAGGAAATAGTCACAACTTGTCTATTGAAGCTAAACCTGTTATATGAGCTATGCTGCTATAGCGTTACGTAATTTTGTCTCCTTTGGATGTAATCGCATGTTTAGATTATTTACTTTTGAGCTGTAAACGCTTGTAAGACTTTATGTAATGTATTAATTGTACACCGTTGAACGGTGATCTTTTGTAATTTTCGATTATGAAATCATTGTACTGTTACATCTCGTGTTTCCGCTTTAGCGGGGTGTGACACTCAAATCCTCTCTTTTTCTTACAAAACACCACTCAAAATGTTAAGATTCCATGCAAAGCCTTTACCATTTTCACACTCTTTCTTTCCATCATTTCCTCTCTTTTCTCTCAAGAAAAACACACACAAAACCTCTCTTTTCACACACTAAAATCCAGAAAATATTCATCCAAAGATCATCATCTCAAAGGTGTTCTTCCATTAAAACACATCTCTTAAGGTAGAATCACCATTCCTAGCTTCCATTTCATACTTTCTTTATGTTTATTTCATGTAAATACATGGATTTTATGCCTATTTCATGGCTAAAATTCTCATTCAAGGGTTTATGGTTTGTAGGTTCCCTTACACTTGTTTAAGTGTTAAAACAAAAGGGCAACCCATGATCAAACCGAAATCAAACCGAAAAATCGTCTTTTTAGTGTTTGAATGCTTATTTACTTGTTCTTGCTAGAATAAATGGTTTAAAATGTTAAAATATGTTTATGTTTCTATAAAACACATGATCATGCATAAAAGACAAGACTTCAATCTTTGGATGATGTCTAAAACTCGTTTGGTAGTGAAATCACATCAAAAAGATCACTTTGTCATGCATGTAATCTTTCCAGATTTTGACCCTACTTGAAACGACCATAACTCAGTGAGTAATGGTCCAAAAATCTTGATTTTTCTTCTAGAATTTAGCTTAATGTCTTACCTTTAAAACCCCACTGGTCTCACTCAAATCCATTGAGTTTACGACCTCCAAATGTATCACAAAAAAATGATGCGCAAACAGTAACTTTTCTGTGATTACCTTGTTGTGATACTTGTTCATGGGTCTTAAGGTGTTCCATAAATCTAAGAAAAATTATTTTAGACTCCTAACATGTATATCTCAGTATTATAAAAAGATAGGAATTTATCTTGATGATTAAGTATTTTTAGAAAATGCATGAACATCATGCATTATTTTAGTCTTGTAAAATGTAAATAATTGTGTTGTGATGAATCAAAAATACAAAAATACTAGATAAAATGTGTTAAAATTTTGGGGATTATTTTTCTCAGTAACTAGATCATAAAAAGAGTCTTGAAAATAAAAATGGGAATTTTAGGTAAAACATAAGTATTTTCCCTAAATTAATGCAAACAAAGCCTATAAAAGGTGACATAATCATGAAAAATACTTTTGGACACCAAATAATTATGGGAAAATTCCAGTGTCATCTTACTCAGAAAATGACACTATCCTCAAAATTTCACACTCTTTGGAAGTGTTTTGATACGTTTTCCGATTTACGTCTTGTTAAAACGCCTAATAATTGGAACCAAAGTGTTAGTGCTCAAAATGACTTGAAAATTTTACAAAAACCTAAAAATGGTTAAAAACTGATCTGGTAAAAATTCCAGAATTTTTTGTGAATAATTACTATTTTTCCCATATTTATCCCACTTTTTAGACATAAAATGATTATAAATAATCCATAGGTCTAAAAATCCCCAAATTTTCACAGAAAATTTATGAACTATTTTTCGTAGTTTGGTAATTTTTAGATGTTCTATTCATGTATTTTCATTATTTTGTTGACAACTCGAACAATTACCGGCAACGTTAATTAAAGGGAAATTCGAACTTTTTCGGCACTTTGTAATTTAATTAGCTAGCTAAGCAATCTTAACAAACCGTATTAGTCGAGGAATTAATTAGAAACCTTGTGTTCTTAGGAATTGAATAGGAGTCAAACCCGGTCGGTACACGCATTACATCCATCTGTACGCTCATACTCAACAATGAGTACACAGCCCCTCTTTTAAACGCTTTACTTAAATGTTTTGGGGTGAAAAGCATGCTATATGATTTAATTACTATATTTGAATTACAAATACTATTCTTATGCTATACTTGATTTACGAATGCTATGCTCGTTTTACAAATGCTATGCTCGTTTTACAAATGTTATCCTTGATTTACAAATGCTATGTTATGCTATGCTATATGCTATGCTTACTTTCGAATACTTGACATGGTTAAAATGTCGTATTAAATACGAATAACTTCTTGAATATTTGAAGTTTATACGAACATGATTATATGCTTGTTTTCTATCGTATCTAAAGTCCACGGTATATCTACACGACCATTAACTCTATATGAGCCAAATGATGCATATGAATAGTACTATTTGGGAGCGAGATCACCTCCCCACTCACGCGGCCACGTGAGTGCATCCCATCATCTTAAATGCCAACGATATGGCATCTCTCTTTGGGGCAAAGGTTTATCGGTTGTAGGTTTGGTTGTGGACTCAAGCATAATAACTCATTGTGACTATATACATTATAACGTGATAGCATAGAAATTTCATAAACGACTATAAACGTATGACGTTTTGACATTTGAAATGACATTTCTTTGAAACTATGAACTTACGACCCGAGCTTTACAATGACTTTGTCATCTGAAACAATATTTCTTTGAAACTATAAACTTACGACCCGAGCTTTACAATGACTTTGTCGTTTGAAACGACATTTCTTTGAAACTATAAACCTTACGACCCGAACTTGACAATGACTTTGTCATTAGAAACCATATTTCTTTAAAACCATAGATTTTATAACCTGAGTTTTATACTATAAATCAATGTGGTTTTGGACAATGATAAACGTGGTTTCATAATAACGTCGCGCATTCTTATGAACTTCGACATAATAATCCGTTGAGACTTTAAAAGTTTTGATATTGATTTGATAATCCATTGGCTTTATACACGTAACATGAACTTATTAAATACTACAATATGAGTTTTATAAACATAACTTGAACTTATTAAACACTATATCTTGAGTTTTATAAATGTGAATTAAATATTCCTTTGAAAATATGAGCGGGGCGTTATAAATGAATCACGACTTTTAATTGAGTACAAAAAGGGAATCGCTCCTAAATGAGCCTCGTTCTTAAATAAACCTCCTTTGCAAACAAAACATCGATTAACAAATGAATCTAGCTATCAAATGAATATCGCTCTTAAATGAGCCTTGTTTTAATGAATTACTTTTATAATTATCCGCGCAATAGCGTTTGACTATCCTAAAAATTGATTTCAAGAACTTATCGGATGATTATCGTCTTTGTATGAGCCTCGACACTAAACATACTACTTTTGCGAACTAATCACGTAGTAACGTGGAACTTTTAAACTAGACTTTGTAAACACTGGAAAAGGGTATTTCATTACACAAAACCTGTGTACTCACCAACTTGGTTTATAGTTGACCTGTTTACTTTTACATGCTTTTCAGGAATTAGTCACCATTTGTTTATTGAAGCTAACCTGTTATATGATCTATGCTGCTATAGCGTTACGGGATTTTCACTTTTGGATGTAATCGCATGTTTAGATTATTTACTTTTGTGCTGTAAACGCTTGTAAGACCTTATGTAATGTATTAATTGTAGACCGTTGAACGGTGATCTTTTGTAATTTTCGATTGTGAAATCATTATACTGTTACATCTCGTGTTTCCGCTTTAGCGGGGTGTGACAAAAGGAGAAAAAAAAGTTTTTAAAAGAGAATGTCATTTTTTTCTTTATATAATGGTGAACTTATCCTCATGTGTTGCACATATTATTTAATTTGACGGAAGAAAACTAGCAGAGTTAATGAAAAAGACGTTTCACGTAAGAAGTATCAAAATAGGGATATACAATGAAATGAAAATTCGAAAAAGATTTTAGAGGTAATATTGACATAACACATAGACACAATTCATGGAATTTGCTCTATTATTTAAATAAATAGATATAAAACTAAATCAAAGACAACCATTAATTTAAAGCATCTTAGTATGGAAATGTAAACTATCAAATCCGTAAACAACACTTTGGTAAACTTTATTTCTATTCAATGAGTTCCAAGTAATACTTGTACATTCAAAATGGGTGTACTACTATCTAAAGCATGATTAAAAAGTGATTAACTTGTTATCAAACTGAGCAACAAGCTCATCATTATTCCTGTGGGTTTCTTGCCTAAATCGCCCCTTGATTCACATACACATATAACAACATAATGGTAAGCAAAATAGCTTAGTAAGTAATGGGCTCTATCAATACATAACATATACAACATTAATGATCCTTAATTCTCTAACATGTCAATACATAATAATCAACCTCTAACTATCAGTTAAATTTACATTTAAATACACATGTATTCCAAATGTCATTACTTGGCTTTAACCATCAACATAATACACATTTGACCACACTAAAATTTGAGTTATAGATTATTAACTATGATTTTTCAAAAACTGACATGTTTCAACTAAACAAGCTGACCAAATTCGAGTTTTTGTAATAAAAGCTACATAAATCAACTCAAATCAATTCTATCACTTTTATTAGCAAACCCCAACTTATTAAACACCATTGAGACTAATTCGACAAGATTGAACATGGCAACAATGGTTATTTCATCATGTTATAATCTCTAACCATTCATTCTACCTTTTTCTCATCAAACACACATGTCATTAGGGTATTTAATTATTTTTCTTATTTCACCATTTCTTAATCTTTTCATACATAAATCATCAAACACCCATGAACATGTACACTTTCTTTCTTTACTATTTTATATACCATCAATTCATTATTTTAGTCTTTCTTTACAAGACATATGTACTTTTGGGTGTTTGATTATCACACTTGACTTTCTAGGATATCAATCTACTATCAAAGAATAAGTTAGTAAGGGGCCCTACCAGTATTAACTTACAAGAAAGATAAATTGTGTTCAACATGTGTACTTGGTAAAAAAGACTAAGACCCTCTTTCTCTCTAAACTACTAAACTCCATTGATCAACCACACATATGCTTCATTTGGACTTATTTGGTCCTATGAGCACTAGAAGTTTGGGTGGAAAGAAACATACACTTTTGATTATAGACGAATTCACAAGGTATACTAAGAAATTATTATTAGTCTAAACAAGAGAGAGCAACTGCATAAAAGCCTACTAGTGAAGCAACTTAAGAGTGATCATGGCACAAAATTCAAGAATTCTATACTTATTGAATTTTGTGATGATAAAGGTGTTATGCAAAATTTTGATCTGTGAGAAATCCTCAAGAAAATAGAGTTGCTGAGAGAAGAAACAAAACAGCTATTGAACCTGCAAGAACTGTGCTATGTCAAGCTAATTTGAAAATCTATCTCTGGGAAGAAGCAGTTAACACTGCATGTTATACCCAAAATAGATCCATCATTGTGAATAGGAATGGTAAAACTTCATATGAGATGTAACACAACAAGGTTCCTACTTTTCATTAATTCTATATTTTTGGAAGTAAATGTTATATCATAAATCAAAGGAATCAATTAGCTAAAAGTGGAACTTAAGTCTGATGAGGGTATATTTGTATATTTGTTGTTATTCTTTTGTATCCAAAGCATTTAGGGTATTCAATAATAGAAGAAGAAAGGTAGAAGAAACTATTAATGTTACATTTGATGACTCTTCAGTAAACAATGTGCAAGCCTCTAAGTCTGAGATTGATTTGCTTGAAGATTTATCAATAGTGGGGTCCGAGTCTGGGACTTCAAATATACAGATTCATCAAATTGACTCTTATAGTGAGGAAAAATCAACAAATGATATACCAACACAATATGAAGATTTCCATCAAACTTAAGAAACTCATATTACACCTCAATTCCAACCATAGACTCACGTGCCTAAACATGTCGAGTTTGAAGAAGATGATGATTTTGATAATTCTAGAATATATCAAGATGACTCTCAGACTCAACAAGAATCACCAAAAGGTATTAAAACTGAAAAAGATCATCATCTTGATCAGTTTATTGGTGATTTGGAAGCTGGTGTACAAGCAAGAACTCAAACTTAAGATCAAGCTACTGTAAATTTTTGGCTTCTATAAAAACTTCTTTTCTAGAATGGAGCAAAAGAAAGCTAAAGGAGTTCTATAGTATGAAGATTGGGCAGAACTTATGCAAGAAGAGTTGACAGAGTTTGAAAGGAATAAAGTCCAGACTTTGGTCCCCGCTCCAAAAGACAAATCAATAATAGGAACCAAATGGGTGTTCAAAAATAAGATGGGGAAAGATGGAGAGGTTATCATAAATAAGGAAATGATGATAGCTCTGGGGCAAGAATAAGGGATTGATTATGATAAGACTTTTGTACCTGTTGCCAACATCATCATCAAGTTACTTGCTATAAGTTTTTATGATTAGGAAACTTTTATTATTTTGTTATTTCATTATTTAGTTATTAGGATACTCTAATTATTAGGAATTTTTAATTATTAGGAAAGTTTAGGTATTTCAGGTTATTCAGGATTAGGACACTATAAAATAACGACCCACTCTGTTTTATTCACGTCCGATTTCAATTAATAAAATTTGCGTTCTTTATTTTCTTCGTAATCGTGAAGTTTAATCCTTGGTGACTTGCATTTGCAATTCTTCCGGTTTACAACGTGATTGTAAGTTAAATCATCTATTGTCCTACTCCGGTTGGTATCAGAACTCGTTCTTTATTATCATCTTATGAAGTCAAGAATTCTTTAGATAACCTGCTTATGGAAGTTTCCTCCAGTACATAACGTGATTGTCAATAAAAATCCTTTTGCTGTCCTACTTCAATGGGTTGGTTATCGAGTTTCATAGGTTGGTCAATTAAATCGGTAAGCCATTAAAAAGGTAAGCTTTATGGTTCAACATAAAATGTGTTGAATATTCAACCTAAAAACAATTGTCAGACTGGCACATATTATGAGTCGACTCATACGAGTCATGTCAAATTAACTCAAAAATGAAAGCACTGGGACTTAACTACTAGATGCAACTGACTTGTGAGTTCTCAACCAACTCGTTCCAAACATATATACGGAGTGCTTCACATGCACGCCAACGTATCTGAACAGAAACAAATTAACAGGTGTTTGGTGACACTGAATATTAAAATGAAATTGTTAGTTGAAATTGAAGTCGGTAACTGATACTAATATGGTATTTTTAGTTACACTCCACGGACGCGGTCATACACTCACACCGTCAAGTCAAGTGGGAAAGCATCAGTATAATTAACCCACTTTCTACCCCATAGTTTTAAATAAATTGAATTATTATTCTTATTAATTAATTAATTATATGAACAGAATCTCTTCACTATATATACACACATATATATTCCCAACTACAAACTCACTTCACTTCTCATATGCGGGGTTATTATTATTTGTCAGCTCTCTGGATCATATACATATCATGAGCAAGTCACAGGTACTGGAGGATTCGGATGGTACAAGGAAGTGCAGCTTCACTTCCATCCTCCGTCATCTTGTATGCGCTGGTGGCCATCTATATCTTTCCGGGAACAACTCACTACCCCAACTTCTTCACTTGATATACTGCCTATTAATAAGCCTTTCATCACTACTACTACTACTACTACTGCTGCTACTCATCCAATACAAGATGATAACTCAAAACAAATTAGAGATGAAGTTCGTTAACAACTACTACAACAAGCAGAAGATCAACAGCAACAAGAAACATCAAAGTCAAAGAGTCATGAACATTGACTAGTAAAGAATGAACAGCAACAAGTATCTACTCATGTTCCCTTGAAGATCATCACAAGGAAGAGGGGTGCGCCAAAAATAGTAGGAAGAAACTGGTAGTTGATGGATTATTTCCAGAAGCACGAATTAAGTCTGCTGCAACATACAACCACAACCACCCATTAATGCCAAACATGGACACAAATGATCACTACAAAAGGTACGATAAAGAGGTCGACAAAAGGTGATTGCATCAAGATGTTGTTACCAGTATACAGGCTAACAACGGTGGACATTCAAGAAGTAGCTGGTGTTTGAATGGATACAAAATTACTGGTTAAAAATAACAGTAGTAATCTGCAACAAATAAGCTATGATATTGCCCAACAAATCCTCCAACTTCTTCTCTATGAGATGGTTGATGACTTATGTACCTCTATGTACAATTAGCACCCTTAGTCAAACACTCGATCAATATAATTTCATAGCATATAAATCATGTATCATTTTTTTATATTTAAATCTTAGAATTAGAATAGTCACTATAAGTCTTTTGTCGCATTATTTAATAAGATTGTTCTTGATATGTTGTTTTATATTGATTTATTGAACAGGTGCTAAGGTACAACGAGTAAGCATTAACTATGCTACCGCTAAATGACTAATGATGAAAATCTCAACAATCCTTAAATAAAATAACAGTCAACACTTCGTAATTAATAATTAATATGATCGATGAACTTGAAAATGATCCCAAAAGAAATATATTATATTTTCATAACTATTGCCCTTAAGGCATTGGTTAAGCTTTACTAAGATAAATTTGTACTATTAAATAAATACTAACCTTCTATGAAAACTATGAATAATTGATGTTTAGCTTTCACATTATGGATGGTATCGCTACTTTCCACGTTTAAACGGATGGTCTTCCCATCAAGAAGTAAGTCGGAAGGTGGACCCAGGTTCTGGATGCAGTAAGTCGCAAGGACTCTGTTCTTATCAAGGTCATCTTCAGTATATAAGCTATGATATTGCCCAACAAATTTGCAACAAATCTGCAACAAATAAGCTATGATATTGCCCAACAAATCCTCCAACTTCTTCTCTATGAGATGGTTGATGACTTATGTACCTCTATGTACAATTAGCACCCTTAGTCAAACACTCGATCAATATAATTTCATAGCATATAAATCATGTATCATTTTTTTATATTTAAATCTTGGAATTAGAATAGTCACTATAAGTCTTTTGTCGCATTATTTAATAAGATTGTTCTTAATATGTTGTTTTTTATTGATTTATTGAACTGGTGCTAAGGTACAACGAGTAAGCATTAACCCTGCTACCGCTAAATGACTAATGATGAAAATCTCGACAATCCTTAAATAAAATAACAGTCAACACTTCGTAATTAATAATTAATATGATCGATGAACTTGAAAATGATCCCAAAAGAAATATACTATATTTTCATAACTATTACCCTTAAGGCATTGGTTAAGCTTTACTAAGATAAATTTGTACTATTAAATAAATACTAACCTTCTATGAAAACTATGAATAATTGATGTTTAGCTTTCACATTATGGATGGTATCGCTACTTTCCACGTTTAAACGGATGGTCTTCCCATCAAGAAGGATCATCCACAAGACGGAAGGTGGACCCAGGTTCTGGATGCAGTAAGTCGCAAGGACTCTGTTCTTATCAAGGTCATCTTCAGCATATACCATCTTCACCCCTCCTCCACCCATCAATTGGAATGAATTCCATATAGCAGTATTCATAAGAAATGCCATCCATTCAATATTTCGATACCCTGTTTTTCCATTTAACCGGCTAGAGCCAGGGTTTCGACTTGTTTGACCCATTTGATTCGTTTATTAAGTAATTTAATCTATTTTACCAGTTTGGCTCTAAAGAAATACAACTCGAATGAACGCATATAATTGGATGAACTCTTGCCTGTACACAAAACCCACTGGGTGAATTGGTGTCTCGATAAACACAAGGGCTTATGTTTAGCCATTGTGTTCTTTCAACTCCTTAAAGGCCACGCCTAAAGTTGGGATGGCCTACAGTTTGACCGAGCCATCTTTAGGTTTTATAACAGATATTCCTTATACACATATCCATTTCGTTCACAATGTGACTAGTTCTGGAATCCTTACGATGCCAGAAAATTTTAGTAACATATTCCAGTTGTTTATTCTTACAGAATTTCTTTAAATGGAATGGACCCACATGAGGATCATCTCACTCGGGTCTTGTAAAATTAAAAATCACTCTAACTTGGTGCAAACAATGGGTATTAGTATTCCAAATATCTAAGAACTTGACTGGTGGTTTTCATCTTTATCGTATTCTTTGTTCAGAGGGTGTTAGGCGTTGTGTTTTTAAGAGCGTGAATAGTTTTTCATATGTCTAAGCACCTTTAAGTGATTGGATACAGAAAGACTTTGTTCTTGATTGTGTATTTTATGTTGAGAATATAGCATATTATTTGTTTTGAAATAAGCTTACAAATGCATAAATTGAAAATTAGACAATCCAAAACACCTGCTAAGAAATGATCTGTTTTGATCCATATTTGTACTGACAAGTTATCTGCCTATCTGGCCCAAAAATGGTTTCCAGAATCCAGACTGAAGCCAAGTGAAACTTAGCTTCGTAAATTATTTCTTGGAGGCAACATACAATCACCATTTTCACCCAACCAATGTAATCTTGCAAATAATAATCATGTGAAGTATTTTTATGTTGAGAATAGCGCATATTATCTGTTTTTGAAATAAGCATAAAAAACAGCACAATCAATTCCCTTTGATGAAAACGCAATATAGCAAAACACATATGTATATATATAGATAAATTTCTCCACAGTATAGTAACATAACAAACCAAAAGAGAATCATGAATAAACAAAATGTAATTGAACAGTAGCAGCTATTTGAAAAGAAAAGATGTTGAGTAGTAACGTTCTAGAGTTGTAATTCTTTCAACAAAATGACTTAATAACAAAACAAAACATAGATCAAACCCGGATTAAGAATTGTTAGACACGAGCTGCAACAGCTGGTGCAGCGGAAGCAGCTGCATTGGAGGCGGCACCACTAAGGAAGGAAAGGAAACCAGTAGAAGCACCAGGCTCTTGTTCATCAAGGAAGAGATCCTCTGGAGTCCTGAAAGCACCATGTGCAGATACAATAGCCGTTCCAAGAAGCAACGCAGATATCAGCACAGATCCAACACTTGTTAGAAATATCACAACGATGCTCGATACGATCAACAGTCCTAGGGTTTCACGCTCTGAAAACGTACGCCCTAATATCACCAACGGCGGATCTGACGGACGGAACAGGTACAGGAACAACCAAGCCGCCAGAAGACCGAAGAGGGTGATTAGAGAGAAAGGATTGGTCAAAAGAGAGAAACCGAGAACGGCGGCGACGATGGTGATATAGTTGACTCGGAAGTAGGAGTAATTCTTACGGATCCTGCCAGCTGCATCAGTTATGGATTCAGGTTTAGAGAAGGCAGAACGATCGACGAGTTCAGACCATGGACGGCGACTAGAAAGACCAGATCTCACGTTTTCAGTTATGTTGTTGATGAAAGCACGAAACGCAGGGGTTGCCACGGGAGCATCACCAAGGTTTTGTTGTTGATTTGAGATGGGAAGGATCGCCGCTTGTGATGAACCCATTCCTTCGATTCGATTTTGATTTTGATTTTGATGTTGATTTAGATCTTGATTTTGATATTTGCTTCTAAGCTAAGGAGGATTTAAAGTAATTTTGAAAGAGGGATTGGAGGGGGTTACTTGCTTTACTTTACTTACGCGTCGGTGGAGACCTTATTTCAACAATTACATCAAAGGGCTGTTGTGCGTCACATTTTATCCCTTGTAACTTGTAACTCTGCGGCGGGTCGGTAAAAATGAAATTTTAATTATTTGTACACAGTGATATCTGTTAATTATTTTCACGAAAGTTTCAACCGTTATAAATTGAGAATACAAAATTTTGATCCTTTTAATCAGAAAAACGTGATAACAATAATAGGGGTAATCTATCTATCTATATCTGATATAATAAAGGAATCTTAACCTTTCATTATTTTTCACCCTTTACGATCTAACGATCTTAATTTCTTTGAGATAATAACACATTTGACCTCTTAAATATTTGATATATTTATTTTAATTAAAAAATTAGACTAAATATTTTATTCATTTATAAAAATTAAAGAGTGCATAAATTATATAAGAAAATCGGCCACAATAGTTTATTCATTTTATTAAAGTCAAATTTGTTCCGCATTATAGCGGGTTTATAAACTACATAAGGAAATCGACCAAATAAAGGTCTATAAACTATATAAAAAAAACGATCACAATATTTATTCATTTATGAATATTAAATTCATCTTGCGTTATCGCATTTATTAATTTATAAAAGTTAAATTCGTCGCGCCTTATCGCGGATCTTAAACTATATAAAGAAATTTACCAAACAAAAATTAAATTCGACCCACGTTATCGCGGGTTTATAACCTAGTAACCCTTACATCAATATCAATAATAATAATAATAATAATAATAATAAATGGAGCAATAACAGTACGATAATTAATAATATAATAAGAGGTAAGAAGTTAAGAATATAAATTATTTAAAGTGTTGAACACACATCATATAATTTACAAAATGAGCACTATTTTTGTTATGAAAGACGTCAATCTATTTGTATTTTTCTTTCTCATCATTTGATTATATATCATTCCATATTTTTGAGATCAGTAGATCTCAATGATACATTCTATCATACATAGAAAATATTTTGTTTTTAAAAATAACAAACACTTAATATATGTGTGTGTAGGGGAGAGTTCCAATAAGAACACTTTAAAAATAAGAACAGATAAGAACGCTTCATATCCACAAATGTATCCCAGAAATCAATAGATTCACATTCATACATCTCAAATATGTGGAGAAAAATAGATGTGCATTCTTATAAATGCATAAAAATCGAAAACACGATCGATGCACGATTTTAGATGAAAAATGTAAAATTGTGCATCAATCGTTTTTCTCAAATTGTATACATTTTTAGAAATGTGCATTCATTTCTCTTTGCATATTTGAGATATACAAATGTGAATCCTATAATTTTGTCCGAATATAAGTGCAAATTTTAAGCGTTCTTACCGTTCTTATTTTTTAAGTGTTCTTATTTGATCCATACTCTGTGTGTGTGTGTGTATATGAAATTAAAGATGTTACTCTTGTATACAATACAACTAAAAAGTAAAAATAACATAATTTTTTCAGTAAAATAAAGATATTATATGAAAAGTAGTTCAACTTTATGATAAACGAAATGAATTACAAATGCTAATAGTCGGTATTACACGGGGTTTTTTAGCTAAAAAGATTGTAACACATGTGACTTTTAGTAAAATAATAAATAGACATTTAAAAGAAAAAAAAAGATAAATGAGAAAATAAAGAATTTTTTTTTATTGGTCAGGTTACTATTTCACAAAGTGCCTAATGTATATATAGGTAATAACAAATTGAAACAAACTGTCTCTCAACTAAGCCCTGTAAACAAACCAAACATTCAATAAAAATTTCATGAATCATTCGACGAGTAGTTCGTTTATATTCATGCATTCGGTAAATGAACGAACATGAGCACGAACATAAAAGACTATTGTCACTGAAATAGGATAACAATACACATCTATAGGCTAAGCACATCCTCTCTGGGATTTCAAAAACTTCAATTATTTTTTATGATTGCAGCGGAATGTGTTGGTTCTATATGCTCAAGGATCATTATAAAATGACATTGACAATAATATATGATCCTATAGGGTCACCCCAATAACAACTAGACACCAATTGAATATTTATAAGAATGTGATTCTTGATAAATATTATCAACTCTTGTAAATATATCATTGGAATTTATTATTTTGTGAAAGTAATAATCTTTCAATGTTAGTATTTGTATCTTAGAATAAATATCATATGGGATGTTTTTATAGTGTGTACATCTTTAATATTTATAAAGGTTATATGTTATATAAGATGTATTGAGAGTGGGACCCACTTTTGAGTGCAAGACACCATTTTCTCCTCCTCTCTCTCCACATTTTCAGCCAAGGCATGGGTAGTGGTCAAATGAGATTTGTGAACAAATAACTTCTCCATTGCATGTCATTTTCTTTAAAAGAGGTTATCATTGTGTTTGCATGTTGAATAAGGTTGAAAGAAGGCTTCCACTTCTCCCTCACAACCTCTCTTGGCCAAAAATATAGATATACACACATACATAAACTTTGTTTTGCTCTCTAAGCTAGTTGGATATAAAGTAAACCTACTCTCCCTCTCTTGAAGCAAAAATTGATTTTTTGCCTTCAAGCTTAAGGAGATCACTTAGGAAAGGGTTAGTACTAGCATACTAATGTGTTGGAAGATTGTTAGTGGACTTCTCTAAAGGAGCTCTCTCTTGAGTTCTTGTCATCACCATACCCGATTCAACAAGGAGTTAACAAAGGACTACAAATGTTATATTTTCTTTAAAAACCGATACATGAGTGGCAAAGCATTACATGTATATAATCGTCTAATAAAATGAGTAACAAAGTCACTACATCCATATAATCGTCTAACCGTCCATACACCTTACATGGTCTAGAGTATAAAGTGCAAATCGTCTACCATGAAACCCATTCGAAAATCATACTTTGAGCTCATTAATTGTCGTCAACTTCTTTATTATTTGATTATCGTCAATTTCTTTATTGTTTATGATCATCGGCTTCTTTTTAAATATTCAAGCAACATCACACATAGGCCCCTAATCATGAATGGCGTTCTAACCGTCAAATAGTAAACTAGTGTAACTAGTTCTAGCATATAACTGATCAAAGTTCAACTAAAGCAACAAATAACATTGGCAATATAAAAAATAAGCCAAAACACCGATCCTGCATATATATATATATATATATATCCCATATACCCACATGAATCATGATCATCGATTATTTAGTCTTTAACAAAAGCAATGCAAGTATTAAAGAATTTAAAATAGAACTTAAACGTCAAAACTCAATGTTTTGATTGTGCATCTGGTTTTCACAAATCAATATCTTACCTCAATTCCGAGCAAAGCTTTTACGCCCATCTAAACGAAATCTCCTACAAACACATAAAAATGTACTAAATATCTTACTCAACAATTACAATTCAATCCTAAACATATATCCTATTTCCTAGCTAGTTGATTCGTCGAGGTTCATGTACGCAATAACAATCCTACGACATCTAATAACGTTTAAACTATGGGAGGTGATTTAATCAAGTCTCTTGGGACTACAGAAACTCGCTAGACAATCACAAAGCTTTTACGCCCATCTATTGACACCCAATCTGATCAAAAACTTAATTCACCAAGTATATCACATATATGCTATATTTAATTTATTTATATGCTTAATAGTATTATTGGATCCAACCCAAATAAAGCCAACCCATGGTGCCGACAATATTAACTTAAAGTTTGAACTTCAATTCGTATTTTAATGAATCACCTTCTTCTTTCTCATGTAGACAGACACCATGAATATCCATTTAAGTTTTCAACCTTACGTAATTATTTATTTTCTTTGACAGCCAACTTAATAGGTCTGTTACACCCTAACTTTTAGTAAATTCTTTTTCTTTTCTTTTTTTTCTTTTTTTTTTCCATTTACAATCAAAATGCAACCCATTGTTTCCACTGATCATTTACAACTTATAAACCAACTTAATTTATATATATTCATCATTTACAATCAAATTCATACCAAAACGTTATTTGACCCATTTTGACACCATTACAAAAACTGGGTTCAATGCAACAAGTGCATGGATCTTGGCTATGATTCAAAGAGATTAGCACTTGCAAACCTGTAACAAGTGCATATCAATCTGTAACATCCTCCCCATCGGCCTAGTATTTTTCGGTAAATTCATTTCCTTATTTACTTTATTTAATTGGATCAATTTATATGAAATGTTTGAGTGGGTAGTTGTTAGGAATGATTAAATGGGAATTACGGTATTTTTAGTTTAAAATACGGATATGCCTAAATATTAGAACTAATACCATCGTGTGTTAGATTAATGATAATAATACATCGTAGTATACGTAAATCAATATATATAAACCAAATTCAGGAAATTAATCCTCATTTCATCACCATCTTCATCTCACACTAGAACACACCAAGAACACACACTAAAACACACACTTGCAAATTGAAGCTCAAATCAAGCCCAAAACACCTCCAAATTGTGTCATTAGATTCGGAATTCATAGAAGATCATTCCTACAACTTGTTTCTGTGGATTAAATCAGATTAAAGTTAGTTTTGATTAGTTTTGGTTTTTACAAAAAAATGAGAGAAAAGTTAGTAGGTTGGATTTAATTATGTGTTTTTATGTTAAATTGATGAATTTCGAGTATTTGTTTATGTATTTACGAAGTGTTGGAACGTTCAATTGGTAGAAAAACGCTGTTAGAATTTGATTTGGGAATTTTTGGTGAAAAAACAGCCCAATTTCTGCAAAAACGCAGATGAACTGGTTTAGGCGATATTGGTGATATCGCCACCAATATCGCAGGTAATTTCGCGATTAATTTCGCTTGCAATATCGCTAGTGATTTGGCGATATTGGCAATGTCGCTTCTAATGTCGCAGATTTTGAAAATGCGTAAGTGTTACTAAGTTTTGTGAAAATCTTACTAAAAATTAGATTTTGATGAAATTCGCATGGTCACTCGGAATCGACCAAGTAATCAAGACTATGTACCATAGCCCAGTCAGTTTTTGGCCTTTCGGGGTCGTCTTGGGCTTCAAAATGGCATTTTTCAGTTTTTTAAATGACATTCCGGGATTTTCGAGTTTCGTTCCAGATTGAACTCTTATTTCCTTAGACTTCAGGGAATTACCTGCTTGTAAGAATGTGCTATTATGATGATTTAAACTTGATAAATGTTTATTATCTAGATACTATGCGTTGAGATATGTTATACGATTACGAAATGAGTTACTAACTCATTATCTGTTGTATTCTCAGATCAGTCGAAGACTCAGTAATATTAGAATTCTGAGAGGTGGACAGTAGCAGACAGGTGAGTGGATCTGCAACTCATAATTTGAGTTAGTTGTAATGGTGTGATTACAACAAGTAACGTAAACCTTGATTGACTGTTTAGTCTGAGTTATGTTTGTGTATACCTGCTTGTTATGCATATGTGGCCTTCGGGCATCTGTGTTATTCAGAGGTCAATTGCGATTGGACTTGGTTACTACTGTGTTCAACACAGGTTCCAGGTACATGTGTTGTCGCTGGAAACTGTGTTGTTGTGTTGTAATGCCAAGTTATCGGTAAATCTTGTATGGGCCTATACAGATTGTGATAAGCGTTATTTGAGGGCCACCGCGGCTGTAGGGTTCCTCAGTAACCACCGATCCTCTTGAGTTTATGTGTTTTACATGCTTAATGTAAACGGATTGTTATGCTAAGTTGAATTATTAGTTGTACATTCATTCACTTAGCTTCGTGCTAATCCCACCATTTCTCTTCCTGCAGGTTATGTTTAAGATTGTGGGTTAGGCAGGAAGATGGTTTTTGAAGAATGTTTGACACGTGCTAACTCTGATATATTTACTGATGTTTTGTAAATTAACATATATGTGGTCTTTGTATAACAATTATAAGTGTTTTGTTTCGGAAATAGTTAAATGTTATAAATTCGCGAAAAAATATGGAATTTTCTGTAAAATAAGATATAATATTATTGTTATCCATCGCTTCCGAGTCAATTTACATATTTAACCCTGAGATAATTTAAGGGGTGTTTTACAATCCTTCTCTAAGCATTCCTCTTTTCACGAGTCTCCTTCTTACCCAATTCACTTGTGCCTACAAAATGTATACAACTAAAAGAGTAAGCGAAACGCTTAGTGAATTCATATGCAATTAAACAACTTAACAACTTAACAACTGAGTTAACATAAGTTGACTAGCAACTAGCATATACATGATATGCACAACTATACGGATCCGTAATCTGCACAACTTTATCAACTCAATTGAATTAGCACAAGGCTAATAATCTCTACATGTAGAGCAACTGACATGTGGTTCATTTACAACATGAAACCACATACTCCACTGCCCACTGGATCCTCTTACACGGATGTAATCCGGACCCATTTTGCAACTCAACTGTGTGATTCATATACAACATGAAACCACCTATTCCCCTTTTGCAACTCAACTGTGTGGTTCATATACAACATGAAACCACCTACTCCTCTGTCCAATCGATCATCTTACACGGATGTAATCCGGATCCATTCAATCAACATAACTCATTTAATTACAATATGAACTCACCTTGGTAGCTAAATGAAGATAACTTGTCACTTGAACTCTCCACTTCATTAAAACCTATCAACATTACATAACCAATTCAAACTACACAATAAACACGTATTAACATTCATATAACTTCTCTTGCCAATAATCAACAACTAATTCAATTGTGCCCAGTTTGACTTTTAAAAGTCAAACTAGCATAATCTCATCATTCTAGCCTATGAACCAATCTATAGTCCAATTGCTTGAACCACTACTTTAATCATAACTAATAACATTTAAAAAACACTTTTTATCTATCAATTTAGTGGGTTATTATGTAAAACCCATTTCAACATTTCTTCTACTTGGGTTCATAAGATACTAACTCAATTTCACCATTTAATTGTTCTCCATCAATACATACTAATCATAAACAACTACTAGCATCAATTGAACATGATTCATGGATCAATTCATCATATATTATCAATTCTATTCATGATCACCACCTTCCTCCATTTCTAGGTCAAAGAAGCAAGAATAAAGACTTACCTTTGATTAGAGATGGAACTTATAGCTCCAATTTGACTTTTCTAGCTTCTATTTAATGATTGAGGCCTGATTTCCTTCCTTTCCTTCTTCGTCTTTCTTATTCTAGTATGTACAGGGTATGTATGTATGTATGTGTACGTACGTATATGAGTATTGTGTAGAAGATTTTAGGGGTTTAATTTAGGATATTTAAATATCCAACCTCCTAGTCTCATATATTCCATTTTACACCCCACAACTAAACATTTAACCAACTTAAACATTTGGGTACCAAAAACTAATGGTCATAGCCTCTAAAATGACCCTCGGATATTTGAGTACCTAAGACAAGTAGTCAAAGTCTCTAAAATGACCTTGAGGTATTTAAGTACCTAAGACCAGTAGTCAAAGTCTCGAAAATGACCTTCACTTCCTTAATCCACCTATTTACAAGGATATCTATGATACATAAAATTTATACAATTAATAAAATAAAACGCATAAATACGTATTATTAAATTACTACGATTTTCGGGGTGTTACAAGGTCATCATGGATTTCTTCATAATGTAATTATTCTCGTATATATAAAACACTAGCTTTTCAACCCGTGTATACACACGGGTCGTTTAAGCCAGTAAGATAAAATGACATTAAAAATTTATACTTTTTGACAAAAAAAAAAACTCTATAATTATCATGGATTAACTTTATTTTATTAATCAATTGTTGTGTTATTCTTTTATTACGATAACAGTCACAAATCACACTATTATTTTGTGTCTCTATAGTTATCTCAATTCTCAAATCAACTATTATCGAGTAAGAGAATTGGTCGTCTTCTTAGTACATTTGGTTAATTAAAAATTGTTCATGGTAAATGTAATTAAAAATGGTATTGACGTTTTTAATTTTGAAATCCAACTTGTGGTACCATATCTCATTCTTAATTCGCACACTTTTTTTAATTTCAAAGGCCCACTTATTATCTACTTAGTTGATGGGAAATTAAAACTATAATAAAAATAAAAATAAAGGAATGTACATGGTTTATAAAACTGTGTAAAATACATTAGGTTTGATGAATAAAAAAGGATCATGATTCGTTATAAGTAGTTTTCTTATACAATTATTCGTCTTAGTAGTAATGTATATCATTACTTAAATCATAGAATACAAATATATATAATTTTATATTTTGATACTTAACGAATAAAATAAATTAATCATATAGTATGTATGGTAATGAATAACAATTGAATTGAATTTGTAATTTAAGTCAAATGATTTTACACGTTTAACATAATTACTAAAGCAAAAGTAAAACTGGAAATATCAATGTGCATTGACATAGATTTAAAAAGAATGTAACAAGTATTTTAGTCTAATAGTCTATTAAGAAATATAAGAATGAAATAAAGTAATATAGAAATAATTAATTGCTTACTAAATGTTTTTTAACGAAAAGAGAGAAAAAAGAAGAAAAAAACAATAAACTGATCTTATTAATTGACTACCAAAAACTTATTTAGAAAATATAACTATAATATCAATAAGAAGGATTATTATGAATGAGAGTCGATCTACACTGATGGCCAAATAAGAATAAATATAAATAAAAAAAATAAACGTATATATAAAATTATAATAAAACTAATTATGAGTTATCTTTTATTAATTAAGATTGATAGTTTTAATTAGTTTAAATTAAAAAGATGATGTCCTATTATTAGATTAATATAGATAAAAGATAATATATAATAAATTTTTTTATAAATGGAAGAAACACATACGCATGTGATGGGGTATTAATAAATTTAATGTAGATAAAAAGATAAAATTGCTATATATTGGAAATCATGAAATCGAAATTGACTAATTACAATTTGAAAATAGAGAGATTAGATGAAATTAATTAAATTTAATAAAAAATATATTTTAATTAAATTATGACTTTTGATTAGTTAATTAGATTTCAAATTAAAACTATGATGTCACAAATATGATTCTTATATATTATCTAAAATTGGATTTGATCAAAAACAATCATATTAATGTTATAGAGATCGTGGCTTGATCGACATCCAAACACGGACTATTCGTTAGTTGGAAAAAAACATTATGACACTCGAAACCTTAACCAATCAACTACCACATGACATCAATTCTAACATTGAACTAAGTTATACCTTCAGATGTAACCAAAACTCCAGACCCAACCCATGAACTAATGCTCACTGCGTTTCATCCTTCCTTTGCTATTGCCGTCACATCGCACGATCCTTTCTCACTCTTGATCCAGTCTTTTTATTTTTATTTTTATGTATTTTTGTATTTATAGTTTCGTCGTCAATGATGACGAGTCGTGAGAAGGAAAACTCGTATTTTTTTAAATCGATTTGATTGACTGAAAGATAGCGAAACTCTATGAATTTTAGAAATCATAATCGTAATATATTCTTACAATGGAATTTATAAATCACTTACAATTATAGTTCATCAAGTCTTGTATATTGACACAATGAAGGGTTAATAGACAGATTGGGTATCGTGACGCGGAGTTGACAGTTCAGTTTTTCAGTTCACTATTGGGAGTATTCTTATAGAGATAAAACCTCAAATTTTGTAGAATATTAAACCAAGCGCAAGCTCAATATTAGTTGAAAAAAATTGCAAATACATATACGTAGCGACCAGGACAACAAATGGCATTATGTGAGAGATATAAATAAATAAAAGGTCCTTTTTTTAATTTAACAACTTTTCATTTTTGTCTTTTGAACTATTATACTTATTTTATGTCCTATGAGGCAATTATTCACATGATCCATCAATAGAGCTGGTAAATTATTGATGATGAGGTCAATAGTGTAAATATGATTTTATGATATGAAACTGTATTTTGAAAACGTAGGAATATAAAAATTATATACATATGAAGCGACATCGTTTTACTTGTTAAATTTTACACGTGATTTGAAACCACCATTCGAATGGAATGAATTTCGCTTATGTAAAACGACGTCGTTTTATGTGTATACATTTTATTATTTTTTTTGTGTTTTTAAAATACGATTACATGTCATAAAATTATATTTATAAAATTGATCCATTATCAAGAATTTATCGACTCTATCAATGTATTAGTGAATAATGTCCCAATATAACATAAAAGCTAGCTTGTAATGGTTTCGTAAAATATAAAATAAAATAGTGCAAGGATTCAAAAGAAATAATGAAAAACTAAGTTGTTATGTTAGAAAAATACCCATAAATAAATAGGAATATAGCCGTTGGAGATGGTCTTGGTCAAAACTCTAAAAATCAACCCGTTGTTTAATTCATAGGCTGTCTCTCATGTAATCTGAGCGAGTGGTATCAGACACACTATTAATATTATTTTCTTACTAGCCGTTGTCCCCAACGGAAACCAAAGACTTGACCATTTTCTGCTGCTGCATCATCATCTTCAACCCCTACATTATTAATTAATCAGTTAACAGTTAATTTTCACTCTCCCACCGCTATATCTATATCTCTATCTCTGTTATCTTTTCTCTATCTCTATTAGTAAATATATAAATCTCACCATCTTTCATTCTTTTTTCTCTCACTCGCTTGATCTTTGAGAAACCCATCCCATCCCATCCCATTCATCTTTTCCTTTTGATTTTAATCAATCTATTCTTTATTTCAATCAAATTAAGATTATTTCTATTTCTATTTGTTTTTTTATTATTATTATTTATAATTGGTACTTTTTTCTTCATGGAAACTCAAAATGGCTCTTTGAGTCATTTTCACGAACAGTTGGGGTGCATAAATGAGCTACAATCTTGTAGTTATTTATTATGCTGCAGGAGGGAGAATTCAGGCAACAATAGAGAGAAACAACCAGCAGTAACAAGACGATATTTGTTTCATCACAATGCAGCAGCACTCTGTTTGCTTACTCTTTTTGTTTTGATTATTTCCTCACCTTATCATGTAGTTTGTGCAGGCGATGTTACATCAGCCGTGAGACTTGAAGATTATTCAGCTCTCCGAGCCATCAAACAAGAGCTTGTTGATTTCAGAGGAGTTTTGAGGAACAGCTGGAAGGACAGAAAAGCAGTTTGTTCAGGTGGATGGGTTGGAATCAAGTGTGATGATCAAGGTCAAGTCATCGCCGTACAGCTTCCATGGAAGGGATTAGGTGGCACGCTGTCATCACATTTTGCAAATCTTCATTCCCTTAGAAGAATCAGCCTCCATGACAACCTCTTATCTGGTCCCATTCCACAATCTCTATGGCTATTACCTAATCTAAGAGGTGTTTATCTCTTTAACAATCGCCTTTCAGGTTCAATCCCACCATCTATTATTACACAATCTTCTCTACAGAATGTTGATTTAAGCAACAATCAGCTCAATGGCACCATCCCTCACCACATTGTTGTTTCCAATTCGACTGATAATAATAAGATTTATAGGTTTAATCTTAGTTACAATACCTTTTCTGGTTCCATTCCACCAATTTTAACCCGTTTACCTTCACTCACATTCCTAGCTCTACAACACAATAATCTCTCTGGTTCCATTCCAGACACTTGGGCCTCTGGTGGTGGTCAACTCAAATCTTTAACTCTTGATCATAATTTTCTTACTGGTTCCATGCCACCTTCTTTGAGTAACATGGATAATCTTGAAACCATTAATCTCAGCCATAATCACATTGATGGGATGATACCGAATGAGCTAGCTGTTAAACTTTCCAAGCTTCAAATCCTGGATTTGTCAAACAATGCTATCAACGGGAGTTTTCCTTCTTTTTTTACTAATAAAAATCTTTCGGTTCTTATATTGGATAACAACCGATTAAATGGCCCAATTCCTGATACTGTTGGGGATCTTTCTTCTCTCACCCAACTCAGTTTATCCCACAATAATCTCAGTGGTGAAATTCCCAGATCTGTAGGTAATTTGAAGAATCTTGATTCTTTGAATGTTTCCTATAATACCCTTTCAGGGAGTGTTCCTTCTTCGCTATTGAGCAAGTTTAATTCAACTTCTTTTGTGGGTAATGTTCAGTTATGTGGCTACAGCGTGTCAACACCATGCCCTTCTCCATCTATGTCACCTTCTCCATCTTCTTCACAAGTTCTTCCTTCAAACAAGAAACATGATAACCGAAAACTCAGTACAAAAGACATTATCCTTATAGTGGCTGGAGCCCTTCTTCTACTACTGCTTCTTTTATGTTGTTTACTTCTCTGCTGTTTAATCCGAAAGAAAGCAGCCAGGTCCAAGTCTAAGAAGGTCAAAACCAACATTTCCATGCCTGTACCAGTACCAGCAGGGGATGAAGTTGTTGAATCTGGAGAAACTGGGGGTAAATTGGTCCACTTTTCGGGTACTTTTGTCTTCACTGCTGATGATCTGTTATGTGCAACTGCTGAAATAATGGGAAAGAGTACATATGGAACATCATACAAGGCCACATTAGAAGATGGTAACATGGTTGCAGTCAAGAGACTAAGAGAAAAGGTCACGAAAACTCAGAAAGAATTCGAAACCGAAGTTTCTGAACTGGGAAAGATTCGGCATGCAAACATCTTGGCTCTTCGAGCCTATTATTTGGGACCGAAAGGAGAGAAGCTTCTTGTATTTGATTACATGCCTCATGGCAGCCTTGCTTCTTTCCTCCACGGTATGTTTCTTCCAACTTTTGATGCATTATAATGAGTTAAATGGATCAAAACAGCTACTTCTTATAATGAGTTAAAACTAGTTGGGTTGGATCTGTCATATTTAAAGTGGTCAAAATGGATTATTTGTTTCATTTGGGTCAAATGGAGCTGGATTTGGCTTTATAAAAATGAGTCAAATGGATACTTTCTTAGTACTTTAGTACGGATCAAAACGCGATGGGAAGTGTCATACTAAGACACCTACTTTTGTAAATGGGTATGTTCAACATTAACTGTTATTTTTTCAACTAAATTTCACAATCCTTTGTATTATTTTAGGTTTAACTGTTTCGTTATCCGTTTAACTTTAACTTTTTACTATTGTATGATCACAACTTACCAAGATGAGAGTCATCAATATCTGATGTGGATTTATATATTTTTATATCATTGTACAGCTCGCGGCCCCGAAAGTGTGATAAACTGGTCAACAAGATTGAACATAATTGTGGGTATAACAAGAGGTCTGGTTTTCCTTCATAGCCAAGAGAGCCTGGTCCACGGGAACCTCACTTCAAGCAATGTTTTACTTGATGAGCAGAAGAACCCCGCAATAGCAGACGTGGGTCTATCCAGGCTCATGACAAATGCCGCCAACACCAATGTGGTTGCAACTGCGGGAACCCTTGGTTACCGAGCGCCAGAGCTTTCAAAGTTGAAAAATGCCAACACAAAAACTGATGTTTACAGTCTTGGTGTGATTATTTTGGAACTTTTGACCGGGAAATCTCCTAGTGAGGCAACAGATGGTCTAGATTTGCCACAGTGGGTGGCGTCGATTGTGAAGGAAGAGTGGACAAATGAAGTTTTTGATTTGGAATTAATGGGGGATCCAGCGAATATTGGTGGTGATGAGCTTCTTACTACTCTGAAGTTGGCTATGCATTGTGTTGATCCTTCACCAGAAGAAAGGCCAGAAGCTGCGCAAGTTCTTGAAAAGCTTGAGGAGATTAAGCCAGAGTTATGTCACAGTTCCAATGCTGCTGAGGCTGTTTGCATCTAGAAGTGAATAAAAAGAATCTATATGGTCAAAAAAGCAACATTATTTTGTAAGATACATACATATATGATTGATTGATTAGATAAACTAAGTGTGTATTAGATTGGATTTTTTGATTCTTTTTGTAATAAGAAAAATTTATTATATTTGTTGGAACATAATAAACAAATGAATATTCATTGAGGCTTGCACTTTGATTGATAATCATTCCAGAGCTTTATTTCTTTATTATTATATTATTATAACTCTTTATTTCCATAAATATTAAATACTTACATATGTATTTATGGAAAGTGAGTATAAATATAGAATATAATCACTTTAATTTATTGTGAACTAAGTTTGTAATGTTATTTAAGGCAAGCTTAGTTAGCATTCTCCTTATTAATTATATAACAATATATTTATACAAAATAATTTAAAAATACTAACATCTATAATTCCACTATTTTTTGCCCCACATTAATATCGATAGTACACACTGATAATACCTATTGATAACGCGTAAAAATTCATACTTTTACATATGTTATCCTATCCATATCAATTAGATGACATTTCAATGCAAATATTACATTTATTCGTGTTATATTTTTAATTAGAAAATTACGAAGACAATGCGAAAAGAATCACGAAAACGGACGAATAATGAAGATTCTAGAGCCAAAACGATGAAACAAGTTACGATCTCGCGCACTAGTCTCAACAATCCTGCGAATACGGTTGCATGAACCATATACGGCTCTACAACAAGTATATGCATAAATCTTTAAGCTTTAGATGGCTTGTGCAATACGGATGTGTTTTCGCAAAGTCAAATATGGGTAAAGATGGTCCAATACGGGTTCAAGCTTCAACTATAAATAGACAACCTCATCAACATTCAACACACACCTTCATATACCTTTCTCTCTCTAATTAACTATTAATCAAGCATTAAGATTAATAATTAACTAAGAGATTAGTTAGGGTTTAATCAATTTCTATGAAGGTGCTCCAAGACACTACGATCTGGCAAAGTTATTTGTAAGTTTTTATCATGTTTTAATTATTATTCTGTCCTCACATTTATTTTGAAGTATGTCCATGGGAGACGTGGAGCATGAGAATAGAGATAGATTAGATTCGAAATCAAATAGTGTATTATTTTTTTAAAGAACTTTCGAAATATTTACAACTTAGTTAATCATTCGAATAACTTATTGAATTAAATGTTGCCTTTACATACCTATTGCATGTTCTTGTTTGATTGTTGCTCGGGTTTAGTCGGTACCAGTTCATCTACTATCAGATTGAATGTACAATTAGGTCTTCATAGATAATATGATTATTATTTAATCAAGTAATGTAGTAAAGTAGTGATGATTGTCTATATGAATGAATGATGACAATTAACTAGCCGCTAGACAAGGATAAACCAACTTGTCCAGGTGAGGTAATACCCGTTAATGTTATTGTTTTATTCAAAAATTCATGTCATGATACGGACGTCTCTGACGACCAAAAAATGAGGAACAAGATTCGACAATAACCGTTGGTTAAATTGGTTATTGCATTTGGGAGACCTTCCGGTGCTTAATTACACTTCGTGTCCACTATCCAAGTGACATACCCTTCCGGTGCTTAATACCCTTATCTAATTATTACAAGTTCTTGTCAAATAAATGGTAGGATTGTAGATATAATTCATTAGGAAGTATAGGTATACATCCAAGTTTAGGTTAATACATCTCAGTAAACATCGTTCATTCCACTGATCATAATTATTTTTTATGTTTTATTGGTTATAATCATATCCTTAATTGCTTGTTCCTAAAAGACATATTATCAATCGTTTACTTGCTTTCAAATGAAAGTTTAATTATTGTCTGTGACCACCGTCAAAAATCTCAGGTCATTCCCTCACTTGAATTTCTAGAATCTCAAATTACGTTTACAACATTCTTAAAATCCTATCGAAAATTCTAGGTTACGACTCCTTAAGTATACTGAAATTGTGTAACGTCTTAGAGATTGCTTAGCGAACCCTAAGTTTATGAGAACTATTTAATTAGGTTACGAAGTGTTAAAGAAAACTGAGAAAAATTTAACTTCATAATTCGTCACAAAATATTATCTTATCACAGAAATCGGAAATAATTGGAATTCCGTAACTCGGTAACGCAACTCGAATCAAATAATTAACCCGTTAACATCAATTATAAACAAATCAAATACAAATTGAAGTAATTTAGAAATTAGGAAAATAAATTTTTATAACTAAAAAATTAATCATTAAAACCTCACAAAATAAACCTTATATTTTACAAATAGTTATACAAATTAATGTGTTACAAGAAAACTATATATTAAACAATTTTTTTTTATCCCCCCTAACAAAAATCCGGCCCAAACCCCCTTTTCCCCCCTCACCCATCCATTTTCCCAACTTTTAATGCCCGTAAACTCACATAATCATTTCACTCATTTCCCTCAAAACACACACACCTCTCCACTTTTCTCTCTAACATTTTTCTCTCAAAAACCCTTTCTAAATCAGCCAACTTTTGGTAAATAATCCAAGAACTTGAAGGTGTTCTTGAGCTAAATCAAAGCTAATAAGGTAAAACAACAATTCCTAATCTTATATCTTTCATTTTAGTACTTAAATTCATGTTTTCTTTCATATTTTCGGATTCTATGCCCAAACCATTGCTAGAATCCTTATATTAATCTTGATGTTTGTAGATTATCCTTTTATACACTACAAGTGTTAAAATGAAAGGATTATCCATGATCAAACCGAAAATCAAAGCCAAATGATGTACTTTTATTTTTAATCTTGCAAAAATCACGTTCTTTACATTTTTGAATATGTTGAAATTTTAAAAACCATTTCTAAGGCATCATATATGGATGTATTTCAACACCATGCATGTGTTAGAACATGGATTTAATGGGCAAAAATCAAAAGCTCTTTCGGTTGCAAGTTGATATTCTTAATTTAAGAACAAAATACCCATTTTTGGGCATTGCATGAACCAAAAATCATAGCTAGATCTTGTGCTCATAATGATAATATATTATTCTCTGGAAATAATGGTGCATGCATGTAAAACTAGGCCTAAGTCAATGATTAAGTCCTAGGGATTAAATTGGTAGTTTAAACACTCCAAAACCTAGCTTATATTTTACATGCAATCTGTCCAGATTTTTGGTCCGACTTCAACATACCATAACTAAATAAATAATTGTCCAAAAATTATGATTTTTCTTCAATATTTTATCCCTATGTCTTAGCTTTCAAACCCAAATGGTCTCACTAAAAAACATTAAGTATTCAACCTCCAAACATGTCACACAAAACTGGTGCGCCAACAGAATATTTTCTGTAACCACTAGTTTGTGATGCATGTTCAAGGGTTCTAAATATCCTAAAAATCATATAAAAATGTGTTTAGTCACCTAACATGTGGATCTCAATAGGGTAAAAATATAGTGTTTTGATATGGTGTGCTTTTATATTTAGAAAATTCATGAACATACAACATTACAAAAATTCTAAAATGGATTAAAAGTCATGTTAAAAATGTGAATGTTATTTTTCTCAATAACCTTCATGTATGAAGAATCTTGGGAATTAATTTTAGAATTTTTGAAAAATATATGTATTTTCTTTATAATAATACAAAAATATTGTCATAACAAGAAAATAACTCATTAAAATTAGTTTTAAAATCCAAATAATTCTGGAAATTTTTCTGTGTTATTGTCCCCATAAAATGACACCACACCCCAAAATTCTCATCATTTAGGTGTTTTATGATATTTCTTCCGGTTTGCGTGTTAATAATCATGAATTATTGGGAACCAAAGTTCCAGTGCTTCAAACGACTTGAAAATAATTAACACAAGCTTTATAATCATTAAAAACTGACTTGGTAAAATTTCAGAATTTTTCAGGATTGCTTACTATATTTTTCGAATTTCCATCATATATTAGACATAAATTAAAAAAATTAATAATAAATAATCTAAAAATCTAAAAATTTCTAAATTTTCATAGAAAATTTTTGAACAATATTATACTATGTATGTAAAGTTTGGTAATTTTTAGATGTTTTGTTCAAGCGTTTCTATTATTTTGAATACAATTCGATTATTAATCGTTAAGAAGATTCAAAGGAAATTTCATCTAGTATTGACACTTTGTAATTTAATTAACTAGCTAAGCAATTCTAACAAACTAAATTAGCCGATAAACTAATTTGAACCTTTGTGTTCATAAGACTTGGATATAGTCGTACCCGAATAGCACGTGCATTACATCCAGCCGCTAACGCTCACACCCAATCGTGAGTATTCACAGCCCCATCTTTTTTTGTTTTACTTAAATATTTTTGGGGTGAAAAACATGTTGTACTTGATTGCGAATACTTGTCTTGAATGCTTACTATTTATACGCACATGTTATATGCTTGTTTTATCTATCGTATCTAAATTCCCCGGTTTTTCTATTACACGACCATTAACTCATTTATGAGTCAATGGTGTTTATGGATAGTACTATTTGGAGGATGGCCACCTTCCCACTCACAAGGCCACGTGAGTGCATGCCACCACCGACATGCCGACGATATGGCATTGCTTTGAGGCGTAATTCGGGCCAGTAGGGTTGGTTGTGGACTCAAGCATTATAATCGTATACATACACAAATAACATTATCGCTCTTAAATAAGCCTCGTTCTTAAATGAACTACTTTTGCGTATAAACCAACTACCCGCTTAGCAACGCGGATCTTTTAAAGTATGATTTCGAGAACTCTTAAACGGTTTTTCATATACAAAACCTGTGAACTCACCAACTATATTTTATAGTTGACCCGGTTATTTTACATGCTTTTCAGGATTTGGCCAGTGAATTTGGTTTGAAGCTACTCATAACCTTTACTATATGCTACTATCGTGTTATGGACTTTTGTTTATCATGGATGTAATCGCATGCTTACTTCTAAATTTTGCGCTATAAACATATGTAAAACATTATGTCATGCCCTAGTAGTAGTGGGATTTGAACGGTGAATATCTTGTACTTTTCGGTTATGAATCTATTGTGCTGTTACATCTCGTGTTTCTGCTTTAGCGAGGTGTGACATTGTCTCAATCACTTCCCTATAGTACATTTACATTGTTTTTGATATTCAAATTTACAAATGCTATATTACTATTCGATTATGAATATGCCTAGGGTGGATTCAATTGTCACACCCCGCTAAAGCGGAAACACGAGATGTAACAGTACAATGATTTCATAAACGAAAATTACAAAAGATCACCGTTCAACGGTCTACTACTAGTACATTACATAAGTCTTACAAGCGTTTACAACACAAAAGTAAATAATGTAAACATGCGACTACATCCAAAAGAGACAAAATTCCGTAACGCTATAGCAGCATAGCTCATATAACAGGTTTAGCTTCAATAGACAAGTTGTGACTATTTCCTGAAAAGCATGTAAAAATAAACAGGTCAACTATGAAACATAGTTGGTGAGTACACATGTTTTGCGTAAGGAAAGACCCTTTTCAAGAGTTTACAAAGTTTAGTTTAGAAGTTCCACGTTACTACGTGATTAGTTCACAAAAGTAATCTGTTTAGTACCGAGGCTCATACAATGACGAAAATCATCCGATAATTTCATAAGATCAATTTTTAGGATGGTGAAGCGCTATTGCGCGGATAATTATAAAATTAATTCATTAAAACAAGGCTCATTTAAGAGCGATACCCATTTGATAGTTAGATTCATTTGTGAATCGATGTTTTGTTTGCAAAAGAGGTTTATTTAAGTACGAGATTCATTTAGGAGTGATTCCCTTTGAAGCTCAATTAAAAGTTGTAATTCGTCCATAACGCCACGCTCATATTTTCAAAGAAATGTTCAATTCACTTTTATAAAACTCAAGATATAGTGTTTAATAAGTTCAAGTTATGTTTATAAAACTCATATTGTAGCATTTAATAGATTCGGGTTACGTTTATAAAGTCAATGGGTCATCAAATCAATATCAAAATGTTTATAATCTCAACGGTTTATTATGTCGAAGTTCATAAGAATGCGAAGCGTTATTATGAAACCACGTCTATCATTGTCCACGACCACAATGATTTATAGTGTAAAACTCAAGTCTTAAATTTATGGTTTTAAAGAAGTATTGTTTCAAATGACAACGTCTTTGTAAAGTTCGGGTCGTAAGGTTTATAGTTTCAAAGAAATATTGTTTCAAATGACAAAACGTCATACGTTTATAGTTTCAAAGAAATATCGTTTCAAATGACAAGGTCATTGTAAAGCTCGGGTCATAAGTTTATAAGTTCAAAGAAATATCGTTCAGATGTCAAAGTCATTGCAAAGCTCAGGTCGTAAAGTTTATAGTTTAAAAGAGATATCATTTCAAAAGTCGAAACGTCATACGTTTATAGTCGCTTATGAATTTCTATGCTATCGCATTTTTGTCTATAGTCACAATGAATTATTATGCTTGAGTCCACAACCAAACCTACAACCGATAAACCTTTGCCCCAAAGAGAGATGCCCTATCGTTGGCATGTAGGATGATGGGATGCACTCACGTGGCCGCGTGAGTGGGGAGGTGGTCTCGCTCCCAAATAGTACTATTCATATGCATCATTTGGCTCATATAGAGTTAATGGTCGTGTAGATATACCGGAGACTTTAGATACGATAGAAAACAAGCATATAATCATGTTCGTATAAACTTCAAACATTCAAAAAGTTATTCGTAATCAATACGACATTTTAACCATGTCAAGTATTCGAAAGTAAGCATAGCATATAACATAGCATATCATAGCATTTGTAAATCAAGGATCGCATTTGTAAAACGAGCATAGTATAAGCAAAGCATTCGTAAATCAAGTATAACATAAGAATAATATTTGTAATCAAAATATAGTAATTAAATCATATAGCATGCTTTTCACCCCAAAACATTTAAGTAAAACGTTAAAAAGAGGGGCTGTGTAAACTCACTATTGAGCGTGAGCGTACGGATGGATGTAATGCGCGTGCCGACCGGGTTTGACTCCTATCCATTTCCTAAGAACACAAGGTTTCTAATTAGTTTTCGACTAATACGGTTTGTTAGGATTGCTTAGCTAGCTAATTAAATTACAAAGTGCCGTAAAAGTTTGAATTTCCATTTAATTTACGATGTCGGTAATTGTTCGAGTTGGGAACAAAATAATGGAAATATATGAATACAACATCTAAAAATTACCAAACTTGGTATGAAATATGAAATATAGTTCACAAATTTTCTGTGAAAATTTGGGGATTTTTAGACTTATGGATTATTTATAATCATTTTATGTCTAAAAAGTGGGATAATTATGGGAAAAATAGTAATTATTCACTTAAAATTCTGGAATTTTTACCAGATCATTTTCTACCAATTTTTAAGTTTGTGTAAAATTTTCAAGACGTTTTGAGCACTGAAACTTTGGTTCCCAACATTATGCGTTTTAACGAGAAGTAAATTGGAAAACATATCAAAACACTTCCAAAGAGTTTGAAATTTTGAGGATGGTGTCACTTTCTAAGGAAAATGACATTGGAATTTTCCCATAATTATTTTATGTCCAAAAGTATTTTTCATGATTATTTCACCTTTTGTAGGCTTTATTTGCATTAATTTAGGAAAAATACTTATGTTTTTCCAAAAATTCCCATTTTTATTTTCAAGACTCTTTTCATGATATAGTTACTGAGAAAAATAATCCTCAAAATTTTAAGACGTTTTATCTAGCACTTATATATTTTTGAATCATCACAACACAAGTATTTGCAATTTACAAGATTACAACAATGCATGATGTTCATGCATTTTCTAAAAATACTTAATCATCCAGATAAATTCCTATCTTTTTATAATACTGAGATATACATGTTAGGAGTCTAAAATAATTTTTCTTAGATTTATAGAACACCTTAAGACCCATGAACAAGTATCACAACAAGGTGCTCACAGAAAAGTTATTGTTTGCGCATCAGTTTTGGGTGATACATTTGGAGGACTTAAACTCAATGGATTTGAGTGAGACCAATGGGGTTTTAAAGGTAATACATTAAGCTAAATTCTAGAAGAAAAATCAAGATTTTTGGACCATTATTCACTGAGTTATGGTCGTTTCAAGTAGGGTCAAAATCTGGACAGATTGCATGCATGACAAAGTGATCTTTTTGGTGTGATTTCACTACCAAACGATTTTTAGACCTCATCCAAAGATTGAAGTCTTGTCTTTTATGCATGAACATGTGTTTTACAGAAATATAAACATATTTTAACATTTTAACCATTTATTCTAGTAAGAACATGTAAATAAACTCTATAACATCAAAAAGTCGACTTTTCGGTTTGATTTTCGGTTTGATCATAGGTTGCCCTTTTGTTTTAACACTTAAACAAGTGTAAGGGAACCTACAAACCATCAAACCTTGTATGAGATTTTCAGCCATGGTAAAAGGCATAAAAATCATGTTTTTACAAGATTCAAAGTATGAAAATGCAAGAATGGAAGTTAAAGATGGTGTTCATACCTTGGAATGTTGGTTTAGGTGTATGAACACCTTCAAAGAGATGATTTAAGGATGATAAGTTGCTGGAGTTTAGTGTGTGTTTAGAGAGAATTGTGTGTGTTTTTGAAAGTGGAAATGAGAGAAATGATGAAAGTGGAAGAGTGTGTAAGTGTAGAAGGCTTTTTGCATGGAATCTTGATATGTGAGTGGGGGTTTTGAGTGGTCAAAGGGGGAGGCCGGTTTTTGGGATCAAAATGAGTTATTATTTTCATTTTTTTGTTAAAATATCATATATATTATTTGTGATATTTATTTGTATTAAAATCTCACAAGTCTTGCACATTTGAAAGCTTTAAATTGTGTTGATTTTATGCTTAATATAAGGGTTATAAAAATTGATGTTCTAAATTTCTAAAATACTTCAAATTTTATTTTAGATTTTTTATAATGGATATTCAAGTATTAGTTTGTCGGATTCAAGTTTCGTTTATTCGATTCGGGTCGCGTTTGCCGAGCTACGAAATTTCGGTTAATTTTCGATTTTCCTGATTTTTTTGTTGGTTAAAGTGTGAGTCATAAAACTTTATTTTATAAGTTTATAGCATTCATCAAAATGTATTTGATTCGATCACGATTGACATTCGCGAGTTAATAAACCGATTTCCATTCGTGTTTACCGAGATACGGAATTTCCGGTTAAATTCCGATTTTTGAGATAGATGAATATTTTGTGATGGCTTATGAAATTTAATTTCATTTGTTTTCTTTGGCACTTTGTAACCTAATTTAATGTTCCTCAAGGTCTTAAAGTTCGCTAAGCAATCTTCTAAGACGTTACTCGATTTCGGTAACTTACGGTTTCGGTACTTAAGGAGTCATAACCTAGACTTTTCACTAGGATTTTAGAGTGCTGTAAACGAAATTAGATAGACTAGGAATTTAAGTGCGTTAATGACCTGAGATTTTTGACGGTTGTCACATCGATCATTTTCTATGTCTTAGCTTAATTATAACATGGTAGACGCATCACACGTAAGCTAGTACCTGTACAACTAATAATGCAAACTTGAAAAGGAAAAATAATGACTACATGCATGATGTATATATATCTAAATGAAATGGTGGTAACGAGAGTATTAATTTTTGGCTTGAAAGACTTGTGACGAAATTAAGAGAGTGGAAAAATGTTAATGAGATTGAAGGGCACTTAGGTAATTTTAAACAATAAGATCGATCTCAAAGTTAATTTCTGCCTTTTCATTCAATTTTATTATCAAAGACGATCAAGGATATACTTTTTTGCATTTTCAAAATGTAATAATTCAAAAATTACCATAAAAAAGCAATGCCGAACACCCTCTAACTATGCACTAATATAAATAATTATGAACTTTTTAAAACAAGAATGAAAATGGAGCGAGTATATTAAAAAGAATGAAAATGGAGGTAGTATATATATATATATATATAAGGTGGAGATCAAAAGGGAAGCAAAAAAATTAGGGAAGGAGGGAAGCAAATATAAACCCTTGATTTCATCATAAATGAATTTTTAAAATAAAAAATAATTTCAAAATTTAACATTCATCACCAATGAATGTTAAAAACGTTTTTTTATAAAAAAAATTAAGGGCTAAGATTTGCTATTCTCATTCCTCAAATTTTAGAGCTTCCCTATGGATCCTTCCCCTATATATATATACATATATATATATATGCACCACTGAAGACTCACATAAAAGGAAAACCGGCACTCGATCTCTCTTTTATAATTTCCACCCAATTTCTCTCTCTCTTTCTCTCTCAACAACGGTACGGAAAATTAGAGAGAGAGAACAATCTCAATCTCATCACCAAAGGTAAACATACCAAAATCATATCATATACATATATCTATATCAATTAAATATGGACCAGATTATGGGCAAGGTTGGAACCTATTGGTTTAGTAACAAAGCCAGCCAAGATCTAGGTTCCGTGAGCAAGGATATTAATGTAAGTTTGTTTTTCTGTTAGATAAGAAACTTTTCATTTCAATGTTATGATATGATCCAAGCTTATTGACATCTATCATTGTATTCATCTTTATGTTTGGATAAACTAAAATTTGATATTACTCATGGTTTGTCAAGCATACATGCATGCATGGTTAATTGTATTTAATTTATATATGCGTTTCTTGATTAATGTTCTATATATTCATCGAGAATTTTTTAAATAAAAATGATATATATGTTCATGCAGGCATCCTTAATTGGATTATGACTCGGAATTCACACGTTTTGTGATGAGTTATTTTATTTTAATATTAATAGGTACATTGGGAAATCATAGAGAATATAAGTTGTAGCTAGGACAATGTGCCATCTTGAATCTTTTGGGTCTTTGAACAAAATATATTTGGGCGCCCTATTTAGTTAGAATGAATAGTTATGATGAATAGACGTTAGTGGAAAGGTTTACAATAGTGATATGCATTAATTTTATCGAGACAAATAATTTTATCATATACGGCCCGTGTGTATGCACGGGTTTAAAATCTAGTTCACATCCTACATCTAGTTTAAATGACTCTGCATAATATTAAGAAACCTACCAAATTAGTAATCAAACTTTGATGTATATTAGATAATTATACAAATATGCATACATGTTTATGTATATCTAAAAATATATATACATACGCAAGTCTGCAATATCTATCTCTACAAATAAATGATATATATACATACATAGTTTAGTAAGAAGATAATTTATTATATACATAAAAGTGTGTGTATATATATCTATACAAATTATCTAATATATACATACATAATTTAATGAAAATATATTGCTATTAAAGAAGATTATTATTAATCTATATAATATTATAAAGTAATGGATTTTACCTTACAAACGTGTTTAAAGAGATGAAATAAACGAATGTAGATGTTTTTTTTTTTGCTGAAATTAGCTTTAATGGAGAGTAATAGGTTTGAAGGAAAAGAATGACATGTATAAAAGTTCTAGCCGGGTATAACATTAATGCGTGAGTGGAAACCGGATATCTAGTTGAAAATATCCAAAGGGTTGGGAGGAGAATACATACAGGTTCGCATACATAATCCGGTTTCTATTAATAAAAACCATTTGTTTTACTAAATCGGTCTCTCAAATGTGGTTGGTATCAACAAAAGGGTTGGGAGGAGAATAGAAATCGGTTGGTACCAACAAAAGGGTCTCTATGTTTGTTTTCCGTATGTGTCTCAGGAAATCAAGACGTGTTTTAAAACCGTTTTACTACTAGGTCCACTAAAATCGGTTTCTATTGGGGTCTCTATTATGTTTTTTGTAGTAGTGCCTTCTAGTGCTGTCTCTCCCTCATAATCCTTCTTTTTCAATTTCCCTTTTAATTTCGATACTCTAATATATCAATACACGCACTGAATTAAACTATACTCTGATTGTGCCTTAGAATGTGCCAAAAAATATCAAAGGAGGAGCACAAAAATTGGTCACTTCAGTAACAGGTTTGTCTTATCCTATGATGTGCACCTCGATCTATGCTTGCAATATCTGTTGTATTATGTTACTTGGTTCTCTGTATTCAATGTGCTTCTGCCTTTTAGTTTTTCTTCTACTAAAAGGCTAGCAGGCCGGGTAGATACTGTGGTCATTTTTGTGGATTTTAGTTAGATATCTGGGTTTGTTTAGATCTGCATGTCACTGCACCATTTATATATATATATATATAACTCTGTGCCAGCAGCCGCGGTAATACAGAGGATGCAAGCGTTATCCGGAATGATTGGGCGTAAAGCGTCTGTAGGTGGCTTTTTAAGTCCGCCGTCAAATCCCAAGGCTCAACTCTGGACAGGCGGTGGAAACTACCAAGCTCGAGTTCGGTAGGGGCAGAGAATTCCTCTTTATTTTCTTGGGTGTTCAGCGAAAGAACTGCCTAAGCATACTTTTTCGGATCCAAACTTCTTTGTTCTTTCTAAGTCTTATATATATATAGACCATAACTTCATCCGGCCTCTTTAATCATGTTCGCAATATATAAATGTTAATTCTTATCAATAATCTCTTTTTCAGTTCTTCTGAGATTTCAGAGTAATTAACTTTAGTAACCATTCTACCTGACTCATTTCAAATAGATAAAACTATAATTGCATTTTCCAAAAGCTAAAAACCCAAAAAAAAAGATGTCCAGGTAAGGAGATTTCTTTTTGTGTTTTTTAAGACTATCACTAATTATACTAAGCATCCGTGTCTTGTGTTTGTTGTTATATATGCAGAAAAAAAGCAAAAGCCATTGGGTGAACTGCTGCAGGAGTTTGACTTACCATCTGGTATCTTTCCACGTGAGGCCAAAAAATACGAGTTTGATGAAGAAACAAAAAAGCTAATGGTTTTTGTACCCACTATATGTGAAGTGAGTTACAGAGACTCGTCTGTTTTAAGATTTTCAACGACTGTAACAGGTCATATTGAGAAAGGAAAACTAACAGATATTGAAGGACTAAAAACCAAAGTGGTGATATGGGTTAAAGTTACATGCATTGCTTCTGAAGATTCCAAACTGCATTTCACTGCAGGGTTGGGGAAGACCAGGGAACGGAAAGTGTATCAGGTTATTAGAGATGGGGTGCCTGTAGATAAGTTTTAATTAACAATTTATCCCCTATATAATACTCTATTTATTGGTTTGTACAAGAAACAGTTCATATATTGTTATATGTGAAAACCACTAACAAATGGAATTCCTGTTGTTAGTTATCACGCTGGGAAAAATAGCAGTTCATTTTGAAAAACCTTAATGCACCAGCCAGGAATCGAACCTGAGTCTGTAGCTTGCACTAGAGTACTAGACCAAATGGTACTATTCTTTAACGGTAAAATAGAAGTGTATATAAATGAAATAGACTATAAACAAATTTGATAGTCAAAATCTTCTCCCTTTCTTACCGGATGTTATATAGATATTAGAATGGTTGAGAAACATCATCCCAGCCCAAAAATAACCAATTTAAAAGGAAATTGCGTCAAAAACAAAGCTTGGCTAATTCGTATAATTCCATAAGGAATTGAGAACATAGTAGACAATCTCAAAAATAACATAGGCTACATTTAACAAAAATCTATCACTTAGGAACCCAATTAAACCTTCAAAGTTTTACGGAAATGCAAAACAAAACTAGTTTCTCAAAAACAGGCCGTATTAATATATAACTATAGCATCATAACCAAGAACAAAACAACAGAACAGAACTTCCAATCACCCAATTCAGGGTGTGGCAGCTAAAGCAATCTGCATCTTCCTAGCCTCCTCAATGATGGTCAGTTTGATACCCTTGCCCTTGGGCAGAGACACCCAAGGGTTTGATCCGTTTCCAAGGGTAAACACATTGCCCAAACTGGTAGCAAACTCATGACCCGTGGCATCTTGGATGTGTACAGTCTCAAAACTACCCTTATGCTTTTCCCTGTTCTTCAGGATTCCAACACGACCTGTGTTTCTTCCACCAGTCACCATGACAACTTTACCAACATCAAAATTGATGAAATGTAACAATCTTGTTAGACTCTAAATCGAGTTTTACGGTGTCATTAGCCTTGATAAGAGGGTCAGGGTAGCGGATGGTCCTGCCATCATAGGTGTTGATGTAAGGAATACCCTATTGGCCAAACTGGACAGACCGAACCTTGCACAGCTTGAACTGCAGAAGAGAGTTTTCTTAATACTCGATTACAAGATATAAATTAATAAGGGACACAAGTCAAGGTTTTATCCAATAACTTTAGCTTTATTAACGGTCTAGCGTTTATCGAGTTTGTGCACAAGCTCGTGCATAAAAATGAGATCAAGCTTATAACAGCTCGTCTCAAGCTATTATCAAGGTTTTTTAATTATTTGGAAATGATATTATAATTGGATTTTGGTACTGTTAATCGATTCTAGTTGATTTTTGACTATCCGCTTTCTTTAGTTAAATAAATTATTTTTCTTTGTTAATATCAAAAAATGCAAGACAAAGTTAGACTATGACGGAACAATTATCTCATAATTTTATAGTTTGCCTTAATTACGTTTGGTTTGAGAAGCAAATAACATTACAAAATGCAGATAAAGTAACCCATCAACAAAGAGATTACAAGTCATACTATATAAAACGAAGACAGTCAAAGTAAAACCATAAACAATACAGTAAAATGTGACTGTTTAGTCATGGATGATGGAGTGTATAAGAATCGAAGCCTCATCCGTCGCCGGAGCTGTCTCCTCTGTTTTCACAAACATGAACAAATTTAGCAAAAACCAAAAGCGTCCAAAAAATAACAAAAAATTAATTAATACCTGAAAGAGTTCTAGGCAACTGAGCAACGATGTTATCGATGACACCGTCGTTCTCATTCTGACCGTCATCCACCACTTGGGCAGGGGCAGCATCAACAACACTATCATTTTCCACCACCACCACCACCTCTTTACCATTATTATTATTATTATTATTATTATTATTATTATTATTATTATTATTATTACTAGTAAAGTTATTTAAAATAAAGTTACTAATAACCCCACCAACTTCTCCGTGTCCTAAATGGTCATTCTTCTTGGATTCATCATCGTCATCATGAGTTTGAAGGTTGGATTTAGGGCTATTAGCCAAATTGGTAATGAGTTGATTAAACAACCCAGTTCCAGGACTGGGAGTAGGAGTGGTTTCCTTTTCTTCTTCGTATTTGACACCATTAATCATTTCATCCCCACTGTAGTCGTAATTATTGATCTGCTCTTCTACTTCCTGCTGAAGCCCTGACACCTGATTAACCATCATCATTCCACTTGGCCTTTTTTCAAGTCTTGCAGTAATTTCACCATCATCCCCCCTTCCTCTCTTGTTACCAATCATCTTACTCTCATCCTCTACTTCGACTAACACATCAACACCTTCCATTCTGATCTGATTTACTTACTCACTCCAGAAACGTAGCTTAATGAATACGTACTACTAGTATATATGTTAATTAATTTTATAGTGGAGGATCGAGAGGGATATAAGAAGAGCTGAGGTATTTTGTGAAGATCTGTGCTCGGTGACACGTGCTCTCTGCTACTGTCCTCGTATAGATATTTGACCCAACCACTTCCCACCACGTGCTATCCTCCAAAGTGGTCGGTCGTTTCCTTGAATGGATAAACTTCTGGATTTATATACAATTTTGTTTTCATGTATATTAACCCACTCACCTTACTTTCATTTTATATTATACATTATATACATTATATGTTTCTTTAACTTATGTCCATCTGTTTTGGCTTTCCGAAAAAGAGTCATGTGGTCCACTTATTTTATATATCTATTTATATGTTTCCATCCGCTGCCAGTTTCTTAATTTGTTATCACTTCCTACTCGAACGTAAAGCACCTCATGTAATATGTGCACCATTGAGATAAATGATAGTACTTCGTTGTACACACGGTCTGTTAACCTTTTTTTTCTTATTAAAGTGTGAACGGAGATGGAGAACAATATAGATAATGAAGAACTATAAGAGTTATTACATTTTTATTAACATTTGTTATTAAATTATGCTTTTAAGATTTTTTACCGAGTAAGATGATTACCTTTTGAAATTCAAATATAACATCAGCAAAAATGTTACGAGTTACTAGCTTGATTACCAGTTGCTTGCTTCTCTCTCTCTTGTTTTACGCATTACATTTGGGTGCAAACTTATGAGGGTTTACAGGTGATTAATCCTTGACACTTCGATAAACGTGCAAACTTGATTCGAGATTAAGCTCAATCGAGGGTGACCAATGAATTAATCCTTGAAATTACACAGGGAGGCAATTCAAGTGATGTTGTTGGGAAATCAAGTAAGGTGTGGGTTAGCCGAGCTCATGAATTATGACCTATGAGCTTGGATAGAGCTAAGAAGATTCCACTTTTAGTTTTGGGAGAGCAACTGTAGTGCTCATGGGACCTCGTTATGAAAAGTGACATATGAGGTCCGAGCTCCGTGACGAGATGTGCTAGACTTGCTCGTCTAAGGTAATTTTCAATACTTGATAGTGTTTTTTGTGATTTTGATGATGAAATGTACATCTTAAGTCCTCCCAAGTTGGTATTATATTATGAAAGGGTGTGATGCCGAATCAAGTAGGTTTTCCGAGTTACACCATTGCCTACTGCTCTTGTAACACCCACTTTTTTTTTTTTTTTTTTTGACATTATATTCAACATAGTAAATAACACTTTCATTAACATATAAACAACACATTTTTTACAATTATTACAAACGTGAGTTTTCCCCTTTCAAAAGACTTCGTCAATACCAGAGCATGATTTAATGAGAGTAAACACTTACTACCGGTAATAGTAAGCACACCACTACTTGCGCTGCGGCTCTTTCCCAAGACCCTCTTTCCCTTTACTCGACCCACTTGTAATAAACATCAACAACAGAATGGGTAAGCACACAAGCTTAGTAAGTAACAGGAACACATTAACAATTTAAGATATAAATGTTATAGAACACTGTAATCAGTTGTAATCACTTTGCCCAATTTGGGCTTACAATCACACTGCTAGGCCATTTATGTTCACTCAGCATAAAGAGGGCCAGTAATAACACTGCTAAGCCATTTATGTTCACTCAGCATAAAGATGACTAATATTCACACGGCTAAGCCATTTATGTTCACTCAGCATAAAGAGGGCTAATATTCACACGGCTAAGCCATTTATGATCACTCAGCATAAAGAGGGCTAATATTCACACGGCTAAGCCATTTATGTTCACTCAGTATAAAGAGGGCTAATATTCACACGGTTAAGCCATTTATGATCACTCAGCATAAAGATGGCTGATATTCACATAGTTAAGTCATTTATGATCACTCAACATAAAGAGGGTTAATATTCACACAGTTAAGCCATTTATGATCACTCAGCATAAAGAGGGCTAATTGTAGAATTAATACAGTACACTCAAGTACTCCTGCAATCTGGATATTCTCATTCAATTTATATCCTTCTATTACTTACCTCGGAAATTATGTGGTTTAGTGTCCTCGATTATCACGTACGGGACACCAGTCTGTACACCACATATAAAACAATTAACTCTTTTTATAAATTTAGCGGCACTTCATTAAAGTCGCCACAACACATTATGCGACACTATCATCAGTGTCTCAAAACAAGCTTCTGCGACTTTATTACTAAAGTCGCAACACCTCAAAGTCGCACACTGCGACCTTGTCATCAAAGTCGCAGACAGGAGTCGGTCTAATGCGACACTACCACTAAAGTCGCATACTGCGACTTTATCACTAAAGTCGCACAATGAACAGATCAGACCCCAAATCTGAAAATTCTCGAATTCAGACTTGTTATAACCAAATTAATCCGTTCCAATCCGTTCAAATCACTTAATAATACTTATAACACATAATAGTTGAAGTCTTACCTTGAATTCACGGTTCAATTGCTTCAATTTTTGATTTAAAACTTGATTTATCACTTTTTCTCTTTATTCCTTCGTTTTCTCTCTCTAAACCGACTAAGAAGTTCGTTGAAATGTTTCTGGAATTGTTTAGATGAACTTTGAATATATATACACCATAATTTACACTTTAGCTCCTCAATTAAATTCAATCAAATCCGTTATACGACTTTATCACTAAAGTCGCAGGACCTGCAAAGTCGCTACCTGCGACTAGTTGCAGGACTCATACCAAAACCGTTAAACTTTAAATTTTTCAGCAGTTTTGGGATGTTACAGCTCTACAATTCATTGCATTAATGAAGTCGGTGCGCATGAGATGTGCATTAAATGCATGAATATTCTTTTTTGTACTATTATCAGATGTTGTCAGGAGATCGTGCAAGTTGTGTGTTAGCCGAGCTAACTCATAAATTATGACCTTTTGAGCTCGAATGTAGCTAAGTGGATTCCACTTTTGGCAGAGCAACTGTAGTGCTCATGAGACCTCGTTATGAAAAGTGACATATGAGGTCTGAGCTCCATAAGGAAAAGTGCTAGAGAGGCTCAACTTGGATATTTTTCATTACTTGATAGTGTTTCTTGTGATCATGATGTTATGTACATCATTACATTCAAATGAAGTATTCCCTAAAATTACTTGCCAACCTAATTCAAAATTTGTATAACTAATTCACTGTTCACATTTATATCCATATATACGTACACATATATACATCATCTGTTAAAATTTGAAGATATACCGTCGAACTTTTCTCTCTTTTCAAAAATAAAAATAATAAGAAAATTAAAATCATCATTTATGAAAATAGGTGTCGGAGAAAAAAAGTTTTCTTTTTTGTAATAGATAGAGGTAGGACACAGTTGATGGTTTGGCAAAAATATGATCTCCCACCATACTTGGTGCAATGCCTTTGGAATGGCAGTCTATCATACTCATCAAACTGATCGTTAATGATCAGTGATAAGAACCTAGAATATGGAACATATTCCAAGCGGTGGAAGCAGTGACACGTGTAACCAACTCGTTGAAGATCACACCAGCATAATTAACATTTAAGTTGTTGATTAGTGAGCAAGTGAGCTAGGCGTCCACTATGTTCAACTAATCAAAACTACCTTGTTTTTTTTTCCCTCCACTAGATTACAGAAGAACGCATTTACTGTAACATCCCAAAATGTTAAAATTTTGATTTTTTGCGACATAAGGGTAGTGTCGCAGAGGGTGTTGGTGCGACACAAGGACTGTGTCGCAGGACTGTGTCGCAAAACGCATCTGATCGAAATTAATTGAGGAGCTTAAGTGTAATTTACGAGTTATATATTCTAAAACACGTCTAAAACATTCCAGAACTCATTAGTGAACGTGTGTGTGTGTTTTAAAGTGAAAAACAAGAGAGAAATGTGAGAAAGAAGTGGAAGTTGAGTTTGGATAAAAAAATTGAGCTTTTAATCCGTGAATTCGAGGTAAAGTTTCAATTGTTATGTACTATAACTGTTGTTAAGTGTTTTGAATGGATTAGAACGGATTAATTTGAGTATAATATGCCTGAAATTGAGAATTTCGAATCTCGGTTCTGATCTGTTCTTCATTGCGACACAAAGGTTGTGTCGCAGGTTGTGTTGCATGAATGTTCTACGACGCAGATGGTTATGTCGTTAAAGGTAGCCATATTGAGTATTGCGCCACAATGTTAGTGTCGCAGAGTTTTGTACTGCGACACAAGGGTAGTGTCGCATGAGGTTATGGTGAGACACAATGATTGTGTCGCTAAGCTTGTAAAAGAGTTAATTTTGTAATGTTTAATTTACAGACTGGCGTTCTGTACGTATCTGACGAAGATATTCAACCGTACGATTATCCAGGTAAGTAATAGAAGAATATTAATCAATTGAATACGAATATCCAGATTCAGCAGAAGTACTTGAGTGTACTGTATTTATTCAGCAGGAGTACTTTAGCGTACTATATTTATTCAGCAGAAGTACTTGAGTGTACTGTATGTATTCAGCAATAGTTGTATGATGAATGTGAGCCCTATTTATGCTGAGTGGTCATAAATGGCAGCCCTCTTTATGCTGAGTGGTCATAAATGCCATAATAGTGTGAAAATGAGCCCTCTTTATGCTGAGTGGTCATAAATGGCATAATAGTGTGAAAGTGAGCCCTCTTTATGCTGAGTGATCATAAATGGCAGCCCTCTTTATGCTAAGTGGTCATAAATGGTATAAAAGTGTGAATGTGAATCTTTCTTATGCTGAGTGGTCATAAGAGGTATAATAAAGTGAATGTTAACCATTTTTACGCTGAGTGGTCGTAAATGGTTTAATAGTGTTACTACTGGCCATTCTTATGCTGAGTGGTCATAAATGGCCCAGTGTCGTGATATTGAGTTTTGATTGAGTAAAGTGATAAATGTGGTTACTGCATTTATAAGATTTCTATCTTATATCAGTGCTATGATTCTATTACTTACTAAGCCGATGTGCTTACCCATTTCTGTTATTGCTGATAATACAGGTGGGTCGAGTAAGGGAAAGGAGGGTCTTGGGAAGGAGCCGCAACGCGAGTAGTGGTGTATTTGCTATTGCTGGTAGTAAGTGTTTACTCCCATTGAATCATGCTCGGATATCGTAAGGGGGTATTTTGTAAGAGAGATCTTTCGTTTGTAAAGTTTGTAAACAATGAAATGTTTATGTATATATAAAAAGTGTTATTCGTGTTATTGAATAAAGTGTAAAAAAAAAAAAAAAAAAAACTGGGTGTTACATTTAGACACCATGCATATTTTTTTTGTGGATGGTTCCAAAGTGTTTGGATCCATCAACCACAATAGTGACAGTGACATTGATTTTGGTTATATCAATGATTTCTTGCTTGGAATCTTCACTAGCAGGAAATCAATCAAACACTTGGGAATTAGGTAACCCGAGAACACTACGGATAGTAGTTGTAGTGATTGAAACTGTTTTTGTTCAGTTTTTGATGTATCCTGTAATTTTTGATACACCGACCACAATAGAATGTGCGAAAGTGTACCAGAACTCATAGAGTAGCTATGGGTAAATGGTTACCAGAGAATATGTTTGAGCTTGATAATTTGAGTCGGTTAGGAAAAATTTGATTATTTATGAAAATGCTTCTTTTTAAATCAAACAAGATATCTTATTGTTTTTGGGGTCTTGAATGTTGAGGTTTTCATCAACTTTCAGTGTTCTCTTGGCCTTTTGCTCATTTGAAGGTTTGAATCTGTAAGTAGAATTTGTTTTGCCCAATTTTGAAAAAGGTTTTAAAAAGAGTGTGCTTTTAGACTTTATAAGAAATTTGGGGATTTTTGAAAAAACAAGAGAACAAAATGAGAATGAAAATAAATAATGAATAAAAACGAAGTATTTATATCGGTTATTCTCATTGTTTATACAAAAGTACATTGATTATTAGTGGTGGAAAAATGGTGGTGTCGATGGTGAATGTAGGTTCCCCTGGTGACGGATCAACGAGGTAACATATATATTTGAGTGCGGAATCCTCAAATATACAAACAACGATAATTAACAAGTAATAACGAATATGTAAAGATCACAAATATTAAGCTCCATTGAATATAATCTTCGTTACATTCAAACTAAGACAAGAACTCTCTCTATTATACTTTCTGGGAACTTGCACTAAGCACTATAGATTGAATTCACGAACTGAATAATATATCTCGCAAAACCTACGGACATATGCGTATATATTAGTCAAGTTCGTATGGACTGGGCCCTACAAACTTGTTACACCCAACTTTTGAACAACTTAATTTTTTTTTTTAATTTCAACTCCATTTACAATCAAAATGAACCCATTGTTTCCACTGATCATTTACAACTTATAAACCAACTTAATTTACATATATTCATTTTTTACAATCTAATTCATAACAAAACGTGTTTGACCCATTTTGACATCATTACAAAACCTGGGTTCAATGCAACAAGTCTATGGGATCTCGGCTATGATTCAAAGAGATTAGCACTTGCAAACCTGTAACAAGTGCATAGCAATCATTCTCTAAGCATTCCCCTTTTTTGAGAATTTCCTTTTTACTCAATTCATTTGCGCCTACAAAATAAAATTACAACTAAACAGTAAGGGAAACACTTAGTGAATTCTTATGCAATTAAACAAGTGAACTACTTAACAACTGAGTCAACATAAGTTGACTAGCAACTAGCATATACATGATATGCACAACTATACGGATCCGTAATCTGTTCCACATTCTCATTTACATGTAGAGCAACTGTCATGTGGTTCATTTACAACATGAAACCACCTGCTCATCTATCAACTGGATCCTCTTACACGGATGTAATCCGGACCCATTTTGCAACTCAACTGTGTGGTTCATATA